>CM038678.1:368083631-368419952 GCA_021605205.1 Aegilops longissima
GGAATTTTCCGTCATCAGCCTCCAGTTCGAACCGGATATGATTCGGCTGTGAGCCCCCCTGCTAAGGATAGTGCTCTTAACGAGTTAAACACGTCGCCCAAAGGCGAGTATCGGAAAATGTCCACGAAGCTGAATTCAACGATCGAAGGCTGATCGAGCTCGACGCATATGGAAGCACATGGTTCGGAACCCGTAGCCGGAAACGAGTCCGAGGCTCCGGTGACACAAATTCCACTCGAGTTTGGATCTGTGTGCGGCTCTGACGCCGCTAAGACTACGGCGTCCATGGCGGGGTTGAGCTTCCTATCTTCGGATGGCGCAATCTGCTCCGGATCTAAGGCTAGAGCAGTTACAGGTGCTATCTCCTGGGTATAGTCCGATGACAGATTTAAGTCATGTTCATCGTGGTGAAGGGGAGCGACTGCCGTGGCCTCGAATCCATCGAAGGTCAAGTCTCCGCGGATATCTGAGACGAAGTTCAAGTTTCCCGAACTGACCTCACGGCTGTGGGTGTAGCCCGACCGCTTCCAGATGGCAAGCGAAGCGCTCAAGAAGGCCGGTTGAACACGAAGATCTGTCCGGGAGGAAGACTTCCCTTGGACAGCATTGTTGTAGATGATTGAAGGAGCCATCGAACCTTTGAGGACGCATGCTGGAACTCTGAATGAAAGCACCAATGTCGGTGTCAAAACCAGCGGATCTCGGTTAGGGGGTCCCGAACTATGCGTCTAAGGTCAATGGTAATAGGAGACGGGGGACACAATGTTTACCCAGGTTCAGGCCCTCTCTATGGAGGTAATGCCCTACTTCCTGCTTGATTGATCTTGATGAATATGAGTATTACAAGAGTTGATCTACCACGAGATCATAATGGCTAGAACCCTAGAGGTCTAGCATGTATGACTATAATTGTATATCTTCTACGGACTAAGCCCTCCGGTTTATATAGACACCAGAGGGGACTAGGGTTACACAAAGTCGGTTACAGAGAAGGGAATCTTCATATTTAGTCGCCAAGCTTGCCTTCCACGCCAAGGAGAGTCCCATCCGGACACGGGTAAAAAGTCTTCGGTCTTTGTATCTTCACAGCCTATTAGTCTGGCCCATGTCCAACTGACCTGACGCCTCGAGGACCCTTAGTTTAGGACTCCTCACGCCTCCTCACGAGCTATCGGGGCCCCGAGCCCGAGGAGGCCTGGGATCGGTGGTTCTTGAGGACCGCCGCCATCTCCGCCAGACTGCATGGTTCCCGCCTCCCGAGCCGCCAGATGCTCCAGATGACGCTGTAGGTGATAGCCGCTCGGGCAGGCCAAACGGCATGCGAACAAGGTTGTGATGTGGGACCGCACCGCCAAGCAGTGCAAAGGCCAAGTGCTCCCCAGATGCGGCCTGTTGAGCCATGGAATGTCGACGCAGACAAGACAACCCGCCATCCTCGCCAGATGGGGAGCTACGCTGGTGGTGGGCGCGGTCGCCGCTGCATGGTCCCCGCTCAAGTCCCCGGATTGCCTGGGTGATGAACTCCTGAGCACCTGGCGCTCCTCGTCTTGTGCCCTCTTGGGGGAAATATGCAGCGAAACACGCCTCCACATGGTGCCCGAGCGCCTCCCTCCTGACATTGGCTAGGTCTGAGGCCCTCCAGAAGAGAGCCCCTGAGCCCAGCCTGAGGAGGGCGCCGGGTGCGCCTTCCTATGCGAGGGAGGGAGGTGCCCTGGCTGCGGGCATAGACCCAGAAGTGGTACCACTGGAGACACCGCTTCCCTGAGGCGCTAGGTGGAGTAGCTGCTTCTTTTTCTTGGGGATGGCCTCGGGAGGGTATAGTGTGCCTTCGTTGTCGGGGTCTTCGATTGCTGCGGCTTGGAAGGCGTGCTCAAGGGAGCACGCCGCATCTCTCTCTTCACACAGAACCGTGATGATGCCGCCACTCCCCGGCATCTTGAGGACGTTGTAGCCATGGTGGGTCACTGCCATGAACTTGGCCAATGTTGGATACCCAAGGATGGCGTTGTACGACAGACGGATGTTGGCGACATCAAAGTCAATGAGCTCGGTGCGGTAGTTGTCACGCTGGCCAAAGGTGACGGGGAGGCGGACCTACCCTATCGGGGTGGTGGAGCCGTCGATTACTCCCGAGAAAGGCTTGGTAGGCTGTAGCTGATCGTATGGCACTTGGAGGCTGTCGAACATCTCGACGGACATGACATTAAGCTCTGCGCCACCATCGATGAGGGTCTTGGTGACTTGGACGTTGCTGATGACGAGTGAGCAAAGCATCTGGAAGGCGCCAGCAGTGGCCGCACACTTGAGCTGGTCCGAAGAGCTGAAGGTGATGGCGCACTTGGACCACCAGAGAGGGCGCGTGGCCTCGAGCCTGGGAAGGGCTGCGTTCACCTCGTGAGCAAACTGCTTGAAGATGCGCTGGGAAGCTGGGGCCTGAGCTCCTCCCAAGATGCAAGCGATAGCATGCGGCTCCTGGAAGCCCCTAGCCCCCTCGTCCTGATGGTGGTCGTCATTCCTTCTTGGCAGTGGTGGCAGCGGAGGAAGGCCAGGATTGCCCTGGGGGTGGACCCCACAAGGCTGGTCCCTGCAGGCGCCCTCATGAGGCTGGTCCTGCCGGCGGTCCTCGCGAGGCTGGTCGTGCCACTCCTGACGGGGGCCACGGTCGTCCCAGTGTCCTCTACTTCGTCCTCCTCCTCGGCCTTAGCCCTGGTCGTTGCGCTCGGGGCGTCGACCGAAGCATCCATCTCGAATGACCCTGAGCTCTTGGCAGTCATTGGTGTTGTGGCAATGTACATTGTGGAAGGCGCAGAACGGACGGCTGCTCTTGGACGACTCGGAGTGGTCCCGGCCGCGCTTTGTATCTAGCTCCGCCGCGAGCACGGCTACCCCCTTGCGCTTCATGTCCTTGGCCTTGGCTTTCTTCTCTTCTAGGTCGACAGCTGGGAGTTCGAGGATGGAGAGGCGCCCTTCCTCAGCCCTCGCACACTTGGTCGCCATGTTGAACATCTCCAGAGCCGTGCATAGATCCTCGTGGATGGCGAGCTCCTCCTTCATCTTTACGTTGTGGACACCATCAGAGAACGCTGAAATGATGGCCTCGTCTGTCACCTTGGGGATCTTGAGGAGAACGTTGTTGAAGCGCTAGATATACTTCTGCAGGGTCTGCCCTGGCTGCTGCTTGATGCGGCGTAGGTCACCTGCGGCCGGCGGGCGGTCGCGAGTGCCCTTGAAGTTGGCGACGAAGTGGTCGCGCATCTCGCCCCAGGAGGAGATCGAACCCGGGGGCAGATTCACGAGCCACAAGCGAGCACCATCTTTGAGAGACATGGGAAACCAGTTCGCCATGACTTTTTCATCGCCGTTGGCCGCCTCGATGCTCAGCTCGTAGAGCTGCAAGAACTCTGCAGGGTTGGGGGTGCCGTCATAGCGCAGAGGCAGGTCTGGCTTGAACTTGCCTGGCCAAACGACGCTACGCAGCTCCGGGATGAAGGCATGGCAGCCTGCCGTAACCACCGGGGCCCGCCACGGGGGAGGAGCTTGGTCTTGGTGCCCGCGTACCGCTGCCGCAGGCGGCATGTGGTCTTGACATGGTGGCGCCGGGAGCGCGGGACCGTCTTCTCTCAGTCTGGGAACCTCTTGGCAGCTTCTTTGTTCATGCGCGGGCACCCGACGCGGCGGGTCGCGCCGAGGGGCCGTGCGTCTTGGTGCCAGGGCGCCGTCTTGGTGCGGAGGTGGTGGAGGCACTCCATGAGCTACATCGCCCGCAGCTAGCGGAGGGCGAGGCAGCGAGAGGGACGGTGTCAGGGAGCACCCAGCGGCGCTGACGAGCTCGGCGATGCGGTCCAACCAGTCCTCGTAGAGGTCGTCGACCGGGCGGTAGCGCAGGAGCTCACGTGCCATGAGTAGCGCGGCCTGCACGTCCGTGGGTGCGCGGCGAGCGTGGGACGATGAGCCGGCCGGAGTCAGCGACAGGGTGGTGGTGTGGTCGTCCCGCCACACAGAGGGGTGCAGCGAGGACGCTTGCTGCTCGTTTCCCGTCGGGCCAGTGGCGGCGTTGGCAGCGGGTGACGGAGAATGACGGGGAGGCCCGCCGACAGGGGCTGTCTGAGCGACACGGGCGGCGAGGGCGACCCGACGCTCGGCGCGGGCTCGACGCGCGTCTGCCATGGACGCGGTGGAGCGTGGATCGACGGAAGGAAAGCTACTGCGCACCCCTACCTGGCGCGCCAAATGTCGGATTACGGGTTCCGGGAAAACCCTCGAGGTTCGAACTCTGGGGTGCTGATACGTCTCCAACATATCTATAAGTTTTTATTGTTCCATGCTATTATATTATCCATCTAGGATGTTTTATATGCTATTTTATATAATTTTTTGGGACTAACCTATTAACCTAGAGCCTAGTGCCAGTTCCTGTTTTTTCCTTGTTTTTCAGTATCATAGAAAAGGAATACCAAATGGAGTCCAATTGACGTGCCAATTTTTGATGATTTTTTATGGACCAAAAGAAGCCCCCGGAGTAAAAGAGCCGGACCAGAAGAGTCCCGGGCTGTCCACGAGGGTGGGGGACGCGCCCTACCCCCCTGGGCGTGGGCCCCCTCGTGGACGACTCGGAGACCCCCCTGACGTGAGACCTATGCCAAAAATTCCTATAAATACAGAAACCTCCAAAAAATAACCTAGATTGGGAGTTCCGCCGCCGCAAGCCTCTATAGCCACCAAAAACAAATCGGGACCCTATTCCGGCACCCTGCCGGAGGGGCGATCCCTCACCGGTGGCCATCTTCATCATCCCGGCGCTCTCCATGATGAGGAGGGAGTAGTTCACCCTCGGGGCTGAGGGTATGTACCAGTAGCTATGTGTTTGATCTCTCTCTCTCTCTCTCTCTCGTGTTCTTGATTTGGCACGATCTTGATGTATCACGAGCTTTTCTATTATAGTTGGATCTTATCTTATTTCTCCCCCTCTACTCTCTTGTAATGGATTGAGTTTTCCCTTTAAAGTTATCTCATCGGATTGAGTCTTTAAGGATTTGAGAACACTTGATGTATGTCTTGTGTGGGATACCCGTGGTGACAATGGGGTATTCTATTGGTTCACTATGTATGTTTTGGTGATCAACTTGCGGGTTCCGTGACCTTGGGAAGCTATGCATAGGGGTTGGCACACGTATTCGTCTTGGCTCTCTGGTAGAAAGTTTGAGGCACTCTTTGAAGTACTTTGTGTTGGTTGAATAGATGAATCTGAGATTGTGTGATGCATATCGTATAATCAAACCCGCGGATACTTGAGGTGACATTGGAGTATCTAGGTGACATTAGGGTTTTGGTTGATTTGTGTCTTAAGGTGTTATTCTAGTACGAACTCTAGGATAGATCAAACGAAAAGAATAGCTTCGTGTTATTTTACTACGGACTCTTGAATAGATCGATCAGAAAGGATAACTTTGAGGTGGTTTCATACCCTACAATAATCTCTTCATTTGTTCTCCGCTATTAGTGACTTTGGAGTGACTCTATGTTGCATGTTGAGGGATAGTTATATGATTCAATTATGTTATTATTGTTGAGAGTACTTGCACTAGTGAAAGTATGAACCCTAGGCCTTGTTTCAACGCATTGCAATACCGTTTTTGCTCACTTTTATCATTAGTTACCTTGCTGTTTTTATATTTTCAGATTACAAAAACCTATATCTACCATCCATATTGCACTTGTATCACCATCTCTTCGCCGAACTAGTGCACCTATATAATTTACCATTGTATTGGGTGTGTTGGGGACACAAGAGACTCTTTTATTATTTGGTTGCAGGGTTGTTTGAGAGAGACCATCTTCATCCTACGCCTCCCACAGATTGATAAACCTTAGGTCATCCACTTGAGGGAAATTTGCTACTGTCCTACAAACCTCTGCACTTGGAGGCCCAACAACGTCTACAAGAAGAATGTTGTGTAGTAGACATCAGGTGTGCACGAAGATCTCTCTCCCCCTAGATCACGCTCTCACTGCAATCTCAAAGCTCTGCTCGCCGAACCCGAAGAACAAGGGACACAAGAGTTTATACTGGTTCGGCCACCGATATTGTGTAATACCCTACTCCAGTGTGGTGTGGTGGATTGCCTAGTAGGCTTGGATGAACAAGTACAAGGGAAGAACTACCTCCTGCGGAGAGGTGTTCTTGATCTTGGTGAGCTTGTGTGTGTGGGAATGGTCCGAATGATCCCTTGGGGCCGAATCAGTTGCCCCTACAGTGGTGGTTAGTCCTATTTATAGAGGCCCGGGTCCTCTTCCCAAATATTTGGCGGGAACTGGGAAGGGATCCCACAACGGCCAATTTGAAGGGGGACAGCTAGTACAAGCTATCCTAACAAAAGGTGGTGTCTGGCCCGCCAAAGGCTCGTGGTGACGCCTGTCAGGCTCACGATGACCTCCGCCCCACTGGCCCCTGCTGGTCTTGGTCTCGTTGCACCGATATGGAAACCTTTGCCTGACGCCTCGGGACTCCTTGCCTGCACCTTCTCCTTTTGCACCGAAGAGGAAACTAGTACTCTGCGCCCGTTGGCGCCCGCCTGGCCTTGGTCGTCATGGCTCACGTCATGGGAACCTCACTAGGTGCCCCTTGCCTTCATCTCTCTGCTCCTCGAGAGCCAACCTAGTGAGGCCGCCCTTGAGAAGGTCTTGTGTCGTCCGCCTCGTGAGGCTCGGCCCCTCGCGAGGGTCTTGAGTGTTTTCTAGTGGAAATGGGCCGTACAGGGACGCTAGTGGAGCCACGCCGTGGGCCGCAGGCAGGCAAGTCTGGGGACCCCCGTTCCCAGAACGCCGACAATTGCGATTTACTTGACGGTCTTGGCATGCGGCTCAGCGTACAGTGTTTGATGTCGGTGTACTTGGGCCGGAGATGGTGTCGTCGGAATGTCGACTCGAGTGCCTCCGTCTTGAATATGAGGAAGTGGTAGAAGAGCGGTTGACCAACAAGGCACGAATCTCGTCCATTCTTGCATTGTTTTCTTGTCTTTGTTCGTCGAGCTTGTTGTTGAAGTAGTCTCTTGTACGTTGCTCAGAATGTCACAAGTCGGTGGCGAGATTGTCGATGCGGTCGCTCAATGCTTGTTGTTCTTGATGCAATGCTCTTTGTGCGCCGAATAGGTGGTTCTTGGTGACGTAGGTGTTCGGGTCCTCATCTTGCTCTATGAAGAGTGGGTTGGTAGAAGTAGTTGGCCTATCCATCATTTCAAGTAAATGGGTGAGTGGCAGAAAGGAAGAACAATTCCAAATGTACCTTGAATGATGTTGAGAATGGATCAAAGATCACTCAATGATGTAACAAGGAAATAGCACAATTGGTACCGTATCTTGTCAATCTCTCACACCTACACAAATAAAGCCTTTGGTGTAGCTTGGTTAGGATGGTGGCATAAAATTTGATACAAATGTAAGCAAGACTCAATAATGTTGGAAAAGATTCACAAATTTGTAAATGCAACAAGTAGACCAATAGCAAGATATGGTACACGGAAACACATACATGGGTAGATAGATGGGGTCGTGCAACCAACGAATGAGCCAAAATGTGGAATCCACAAAAATGCTCTTGTTTCACAAAGCTAGAGAGACGCTAGCTCGATTGCACAATAGGCGGATACAAGACTTGTGCACAACCTACTAAGCAAAATGCAATGACTTCTATCCCAAGTATGCTATATGTATGGTGTTCCAATGATATGATCCAAGATGATCGAGTATGAAAATCTTTAGTATGATGCTATGGTTCTTGCTTAAAAGCTCTTTGCTTATCTTTTTCCTTTTGCTTAAAAGCTTGTTTGGCTCTTTATATTTTGAGCTCTTTCTTTGGCCTCTTATGCAAAACTTCACAAACCAAGATAACAATTGTGTATATGCTATGACAACCTTGTGACACAAAAGATGATACCAAGATATGTATACTGCTATGATATGGTATGTATGCAATGGGAGCTATGATCACTAATGTGCACAAGTAACATTGCTGGAAATACTCAATGGCTAGTCTCGATAGGAAAGGTACGCAAAATGGGCTATAGGGTTATCAATGCAATGGCAAGGAGTAGACAAAGATGTCATCAAGGTTACCGTCCTTGCTTACGGTTGAGGGTGTCAAAATGGTGTCGTTGTCGATGACGAGTCCGTGACGAAGATAGGCGGTGGTGATGTCGATGTCGAACCGTCCCTAAGTTGCCGAAAAGCGTTAGGAAACGGAAATCGAAACTCAAATTCTCAAAGAAGAAAATGTGTCAAAATTTTTGGAGTTGGTAGCGGGTAAGAGATGGTGGTTGCGGAAAGCCGTGGTGGTATGCGAAGTGTAAGTGGGAACACGGGAAAAATTTGCCGAAAGTTAGGCGGGAGTGAAGTGGTGGAGGAAATGGTGCTGCGGGAGGCCGGATGTCCGGGCTGTCGGGCCGGATGTCTGGGCGGCCGGATATCCGGGCCTCCAAATCCGAGATGAACTCGATGAACTCGCGGGGAAAAAGGTAATTCCGGGGCAAAATTTGAGAGATTTCATGGGTGGAAATTGGGCAAAAGATGGGGAAAAGCTAGATCTACTTGCTACACACGAAATCCACGGATCAAATCCAACAAAACTTCATCACACCAACAAATCACAAAAAGGGGCTATTTTTGGTGGGGAATTTTCGCAATTGGGACAAAATCAACAAAACAAGGCTAGAAAACAAAGGGGTAGGGCTCCAAATTCGTGATCAACCAAGGCTTATGATACCAAGATGATGTAGGGTGGAAACCCTATGACTGATCTTTCACGATTAGGAGAGGATCCTACAAAGAATACGAAGAACACGAGGGGAAACACTCAAATTAACGAGAACAATCACACATGTGCTAGATCCATGAACATAAAGAGTGATACAAGATCCAAACCAACAAAGGACGATACAAGAGGCGGTAGTTCTTCTCCGTGAGGAGGTCTTGAGGGATCTTCCCATGAGGGGTCTTGAATCCACTTGGGGGATCTTCTCCGTAGAGGTCGCGATCTCCGATGGAGAAGGTATCAAGTGGATGAGGAAAGCTCTATCTCTCAAATGAGCTAATCCTTTGCTAACCCTAAAAAGAGGGAGGAGAAGGGGTATATATAGTCTAAGGGGGCGAAGGGATACATGGGCCTCGGCCCTTTACTGTGCGCAGACAGGCGGAGCCGAACGCCCGGGAGTCAGGCGGGATGTCCAGGCCTTCACGAGGAGCCGGATGTCCGATGTAGGGCCGGATGTCCGGGCTGGCGGGGTCTGGCTTCGGTGCTCTCTGGATAGGTGCTCTCTGGATTTCCGGGATGGGGGTCGGATGTCCGGCTGCTCACGACGGGCCGGATGTCTGGGGCCTGGGCCGAATGTTCGGGCTGGATTTCTGGGAGTCGGGCCGGATGTCCGGGCTGGGCTGGATGTCCGGGATTGGGCCGGATGTCCGGGCCCTATAGCCTTGATTGAATGGCGGCGACTGTGGATGATGCTCCAGGGGCCGGATGTTCGGGGCTTGTGGCCGGATGTCCGGGTCCTGGTGACTTCTTCGATTCCTTCCGTTGTTCCTCTTTATCCTTGTACTTAGGGACTTATCTGTCTTCACGCGCATCTTCGAGAGGGCCTTCTTGGTACCTGATCATGCACAACATTCCGGACTTAGGTAGTAACCATGTCTCAAGTGGATCATCAGGAATATCACTCAGGAAAGATGTCACCTCGATCTCGAGGGCTCTAGCTCGTGCTTGTGTGATCGCTCCTCTTGGCACTTGGTGAGACGATGGTAGGTCCATGGGGATGACCATAGGATACTCCGCATCACTCCACCTGCTACTGTTCATCCACGGGCTACTGTTCATCCAGTCTCCACCGGCTACTGTTCATAGAGCCTCCACGTGGTCCTATTCATCCTCCCCCAACCGGGTGGGTGCGGCGACCTCCTCGGGGTCATGTTCATCCAGCAGCAACGGCCTACTACCACGGGGTCCTGTTCATCCAACCCCCACCAGAAATTGTTCATCCCCAACCAACCAACCGGCTCGACTCACCACGTCTCGGCTCATTCTACGTACCGTGCGCACGGTTGCAACAATCCCTATTCATCGAGAGGCAACCAACACCAGCTGGCTACATCTCGCATGGGGGCTCAATCGGCTTCAGTATGCAGCAACAGTGATCGATCACTCGGTTCAGTTAGTAGCAACAGCGGACAAATCGCTCGGGTTCAGCCGACAGCGAATGAATCGCTCGGGTTCAGTTAACAACCAAGGGATCGATCTCTCGGGGTTCAGTAACGTAGCTAGCAGTGTGATCGCTCGGGTTCAGTTAGTGCCCAATGCCTTGCACACACACGCGTATGTGTACGAGAGAAGCGCGCAAACCTCCTTGCAATGCTCGACTCTAACCACCCACTGTAACCGGGAAATCCCCAAATATTCCCTCGCCCTCGCTTCTACCATGATATTTTCCGTCATGGACGGCCCAAAGAATGTCATGCACGTGCGTCCCCAGCCCGCCCAGGACGAAAAGCCCATTTTCTATCATGATTGTTTGTCATAGAAGTAGGATCCCACCACATCTATGATGATACGTGCTTTTGTCACAATTATCATCACAGAAGTGTCATAAGCATGACAGGAAAAAAATCGTTTGGCCCAACTGTCACGGATGTGTCTTTTATTTTTGTAGTGGTAAATGTCGGATTTCCTAATTCCAAGTCAAGGCTGCAAAAGAAGCCCTCTAAAGGAAACCATGATGTACCCACTAAGTTGGATATTATCCTAGACAGGCCATGCCAGATACATGCCACTGTAGACAAGCCTGCTAACCACACCAACCGTAACTGTTGGGTGATTAAGCAAGCCCGCAAGCCCACAACCGAAGACATAGGCAAAAGAACCGCAGCAGGTACGATGAGGAATCTTGCAGGCCGAACAATGGAGGCCAGAAACAATTCCCTCTGGTGGTTAAAAGAGTGAATATGATCTATGCCACTCATATACCCAAGATGGAGAGGCAACGCGAACTTCGGGATGTCTGGCCCATAGAGCCGGCAGCCCCAAAATGCAACCCATGGTCGGCATTTTCGATCACCTTTGATTGCAAGGACCACCCGACCAGTATCAGTCACAGAGGGTCGGCGTCTTTGGTCCTCGATCCAATTATTGGTGGCTACCACCTTACCAGAGTCCTCATGGAAGGAGGCAGCAGCCTCAGCCTGATCTATGAAGATGCAGTCCGGAAAATGGGCATTAACCCATCAAGGATCAATCGCAGTAATACCACCTTCAAGGGGGTCATCCCCGGCATTGAAGCCTGCTGCTCGAGCACCCTCACTTTGGAAGTAGTATTCGGCTCTCCGGATAATTTCCGGAGCGAAGACTTGATCTTCAACATCACCCCCTTCCGTAGCGGCTATCATGCCCTCCTAGGCCGAACTGCGTTCGCTCATTTCGACGCCATCCCCCACTATGCCTATCTCAAACTAAAGATGCCCATGCCAAGAGGCGTCATCACAATCAATGGTAACACTAAGCGCTCTCTTCAGACGGATGAACATACCGCGGCCTTAGCGGCCGAATACGAGGACCGAAGTGTCAGCCCACCAACAAGGTGCAAAAGGCAAAAAAGCAGGCACGGGCCCTATCTTCGGCCAAGGGACCTCCCGGCATCCGGTGCACATAGGAACATGCCCCCATGGATTGCCCAACCCAGCGACACACTACGTGCCTCGATATCACAATTTCGCGCTAAAAATACCGTGGGCGGCTATGGGGCTTAGTCACCAGGAGGTCAGTTTGACCATATGACGGCTCAATGCGTCTTCAGGAGACAAACAGGTACCATCTATGACCTATGCGCCGTCAAGCCACACCAACGTAGCAACCTCTCAAGGACTCCCTATCAAGGACCCGTCATCGGACAGGCATCCAACAAGGTTGTCTCTCTTAGCACAGGCAAAGGCGCAGACGTGCAGTAGGGCACAGTTTGGGTGTTCACCAACACATTAAGGCCCTGCATAAACCTTCCATCTGTAGATTTATCTTTTTTCTTTCCCGAAGCCATGTTCGGTGTTTCTTAGTGTATGGCTAGACGTCATGAGCTAATTGTAAATAAAGCAGACCTTTTTCGGTTCTTCTACAGTCGCTTATGTGAAACTTTTTCCCTGATTGTTCATGTTCACTCTTCGAATCTGCATCAATCGAGTATTACGATCTTCAGATTTCATTTATACATCGGTTATTAGACTAGGGGCTTGGCCTAGACACTCACCCTGTACATTAAAGACCGACACCTTTTTTTACTATGTTGTGTCTCGGATACTGCATTATATGAACTGGTTCCGAATTATGTCTTGGGTCAATAGTTGGGTTGCCCTGAGATGCGGCTTGAAGCTACGTCGGTATTTCCCCAAAGATGAAGGGATGATGCAGCACAGCGACGGTAGGTATTTCCCTTAGTGATGGAACCAAGGTTATCGAACCAGTAGGAGAACCAAGCAACAATACGTAAATGGTACCTCCACACCAATAACAAATACTCGCAACCCGACGTATTAAAGGGGTTGTCAATCCCTTTCGGGTAACGACGCCAGAAATTAGCAAACGAACGTGAATAAATTGTAGTAGATTGATAGATCGAACGCCAAATAAAATAAATAAGAATAAATTGCAGCAAGATATTTTTGTATTTTTGGTTTAATAGATCTGAAATAAAAGCAAAGGAAAATAGATCGCAAAGGCAAATAATATGAGAAAGAGACCAAATGTAGGTTTCACTAGTGGCTTCTCTCGAGAAAAATAGCAAACGGTGGGTAAACAAATTACTGTTGGGCAATTGATAGAACTTCAAATAATCATGACGAAATCCAGGCAATGATCATTATGTAGGCATCACGTCCAAGATTAGTAGACCGACTCCTGCCTGCATCTACTACTATTACTCCACACATCGACCGCTATCCAACATGCATCTAGTGTATTAAGTTCATGGAGAAATGGAGTAATGCAATAAGAATGATGACATGATGTAGACAAGATCTATTTATGTAGAAATAGACCCCATCGTTTTATCCTTAGTAGCAACGATACATACGTGTGGGTTCCCCTTCTGTCACTAGGATCAAGCACCGTAAGATCGAACCCACTATAAAGCACCTCTTCCCATTGCAAGATAAATAGATCAAGTTGGCCAAACAAAATCCAAATGTCGGAGAAGAAATACGAGGCTATAAGCAATCATGCATATAAGAGATCAAAGAAACTCAATTAACTTTCATGGATAAAAAGATAGATATGATCATAAACTCAAAGTTCATCCGATCCCAACAAACACACCACAAAAAGAGTTACATCGTATGGATCTCCAAGAGACCATTGTATTGAGAATCAAACAAGAGAGAGGAAGCCATCTAGCTACAAACTATGGACCCGAAGGTCTACAAAGAACTACTCACGAATCATCGGAGAGGCACCAATGGAAGTGGTGAACCCCTCCGTGATGGTGTCTAGATTGGATATGGTGGTTCTGGACTCTACGGTGGCTGGAATTGATTTTCGTCGACTCCCATAGGGTTTATGGAATATTGGGGTATTTATAGAGTAAAGAGGCGGTCCGGGGGGCACCCAAGGGGGGCACAACCCACCAGGGCGCGCCTGGGCCTCCAGGCGCGCCCTAGTGGGTTGTGCTCCCCTCGGAGCAGCCCCCACATTCTTCTTCGTCCCATTGGTTGTCTTCTAGTCCAAAAAAATCCACAAAAAGTTTCGCTGCGTTTGGACTCTGTTTGGTATTGATTTCCTGCGACGTAAAAAACATGCAAAAAAACATCAACTGGCATTTGGCACTATGTCAATAGGTTAGTACCAAAAATTGATATAAAATGACTATAAATGATTATAAAACATCGAAGATTGATAATATAACAGCATGGAACAATAAAAAAATTATAGATACGTTGGAGACGTATCAGCATCCCCAAGATTAATTCCTGCTCGTCCTCGAGTAGGTAAATGATAAAAATATAATTTTTGATGTGGATGCTACCTAACATGTCATATCATATTCTTTTCTTTATAGCATGGACATTTGGACTTTTATATTGTTCAAAGCAATAGTATAGTTTTGACATGATAACTTAAATACTCAAGCATATCAGCAAGCAACCATGACTTTCAAAATATTAATGCTAAAATAAGCTATCCCTATCCCATCATGCTCAATCATTGAACCATTCATGAAACACACTCTTATATTAACTACACCCAATGCTCAAGTACGATCATAGTGCCCCCTAGTTGGTGCTTTTATAAAAGAAGATGGAGACTCAAATTCAAAAATAAAAATTGCATAAAGTAAAAGAAAGGCCCTTCACGGAGGGAAGTAGGGATTTGTAGAGGTGCCAGAGCTCAAAGCGAAAATTGAGAGATAAAAACATTTTGGGAGGCATACTTTTCCCACCAACGAAAACGAATTAGAGTACCCAACACTTTCCATGCTAGATATATCATAGGCGGTTCCCAAACAAAAATTAAAGTTTATTCCTTTTTCCACCATACTTTTAGTTTCCATGGCTAACCGTATCCACGAGTGCCTTCCATACCAACACTTCTCAAGGAATTTATTATTTGACAACATAAACTAAATTCATTTTTCATTTCGGGACTAGGCTCGTGCAATGGCAAGTGAATAAACACTCATCGTGAGAATAATACATCTAGCATGGAAAATATTAGCCACCCCTCACCACCTCGCGAGCGGTACGAGCACACAAAAGATAAATTTATTTTGAATATTAGAGATGGAACATACAAATTTGCTAAGAACGGTTAAAGAATGTCGCATATAGGTAGGTATAGTGGACTCATGTGGCAAAATTGGTTTAAAGGATTTTGGATGCACAAGTAGTAATCATACTTAGTGCAAAATGAAGGCTAGCAAAAGATTGAGAAGCGACCAACAAAGAAATGAATAATTTCATAAGCGAGCATTAAGCATAATTAACACCGAATAATGCACCACAAGTAGGATATAGTTTCATTGCATAATTATTGACTTTCGTACTTGCATAGGGAATCACAAACCTTAACACATATTCTTACTAAAGCATAATTACTCATCAAGATGACTTACATATCACATCATCATATCTCAAATTATTACTAAGAATCAAGTTTATTTTTTCCAATGATCTTCATGAAAGTTTTTATTATATCCTTCTTGGATATCTATCACTTTGGAACTAATTTTTATATGTTGCTTTTGACAAGCTCAAACAAATATAAGTGAAGATCACGAGCATAAAATTTCTTTCTCTCAAATTAATTTAAGTGAAGCAAGAGAGAATTTCTTGAAATTTTTACTAACTCTCAAATAAATCTAAGTGAAGCAAGAGAGCATTTCTTCAAAAATACTAAAGCTCACCGTGCTAAAAAATATAAGTGAAGCACTAGAGCAAATCCATAGCTCATAAAATTTAAGTGAAGCATAGAGAGCAATTCTAACAAGTCATGGCAAAATTTTGGCTCTCTCAAATAGGTGTGTCCAGCAAGGAATCAAGACTAAAAACACAAAATAAAACAAGCAAATACTCATATCATACAAGACGCTCCAAGAAAAACACATAGTATGTGACGAATAAAAATATAGCTTCAAGTAAAATACCGATCGTCGTTAGAAGAAAGAGGGGATGCCACTCGAGGCATCAAGAAGCTTAGTTGCTTGCTCTCTTTGGATAATAGCTTGGGATGCCAGGGCATCCGCAAGATTAGGCTCTTCTTACTCCTTATTCCTTCAACCATCGTAAGATAACTCAAAACTTGAAAACTTCAATCACACAAAACTCCAACAAAACCTTCGTGAGATCCGTTAGTATAAGAAAGCAAATCACTACTATAAGTACTGTAGCAAACCAACTCATATTTTATTCTTGCATTATATATACTGTATTCCAACTTTTCTATGGCAAAAACTCATCCAAGAAAACCATAGAATCATCAAAACAAGCACACAACACAAAGAAAACAGAATCTGTCAAAAACAGGACAGTCTGTAGTAATCTTAATATTTCGAATACTTATGAAACCCCAAAAATTCTGAAACAATTAGGACCACATGAGAAATTTGTATATTAATCCTGTTCAAAAAGAATTGGCATTTTATCACACTCTGGTTAAAAATGAGAATTGTTTTCGTGAGCCCAAAAATTTCTGTTTTTCAACAGGATCAAACAACTATCACCCAAGAAGATCCTAAAGGCTTTACTTGGCATAAGCACTAATTAAAACACAATCATAACAGTAGCATAATTGTGCTAACACTCAAGAACAGAAAGCAAAACGCAAAAATAAATTTTATTCATTGGGTTGCCTCCCAACAAGCGCTATAGTTTTACGCCCTTAGCTAGGCATAATGCAAAGATTTGTCATCCTTCTTTTTAATTTTTTTAGAAGCGGTTTCGTCATGGGGTTTTGTAAAAACAACATAAAACATATTGTCCATAGAAACCTTATCATTATTAAGTTGCCCATTATCATAACCGCGTTGATTTCCGGCAACAATCCAAGAGTAATGTTGGTTAACATTATTGAAAACTTGTTGGATTACATCTAGAATGGGGACTTCCTTTTTAAGATTTTCATCAAAGATTTTATTATCCCCAAGCAAATTTCTTAACGCATAGTCGCTATTGTAAATAATTTCATCTATCACGGGCTTTTCATGATTCATACCATAAAAGTCAAAGATTTCCCTAGCTTCTTGTATTATGTAGTCGAATTCATTCATAAGAACGAGAGTGGCCAACTTTTTAGCTTTACGGTTCTTTATGACGGGAAGCTCAAAAAATATCTTTGCAAAGTAGGATGAGTACGGATAAATTTGCTTTCAAGTTTCAGAACTAGCGCTGAAATAGCATCCGCATAAGATCTAGTGGTCCTAAGTATAGGAGCATCATGAAGACTTAGATTTCCCACACAATTGAAAAATTCTTGGATACGTTCCTTTCCCATAACATTCCCTTGCCCCAAGATAGAAGTTTTAGCATCCAGATTGCCAGTACATCCAATTTTAGGAGTTATGCCATCATCTATTGGTGCCATACTGAAATCACTCATGATTGGAAGCAAAGGATAGATCTGACGAGAAAACGGCGAACGAAAAGGAGGCCGGATAAAAACGGCAAATTTTTGTGAAGTGGGGGAGAGGAAAACGAGAGGAAAATGGAAAATAATGTAAATTGCGAGGAAATGATATTTTTGATTAGGAACCAGGTATATGTTGAAGATCCTCCCCAGCAACGGCGCCAGAAATTCCTTTTGATGCGGCTTGAAGCTACGTCGATATTTCCCAAAAGAGGAAGGGATGATGCAGCACAGCGACGGTAGGTATTTCCCTCAGTGATGAAACCAAGGTTATCGAACCAATATGAGAACCAAGCAACAATATGTAAACGGTACTTGCACACAAATAACAAATACTCGCAACCCGGCGTATTAAAGGGGTTGTCAATCCCTTTCGGGTAACGGTGCCAGAAATTGGCAAACGGACGTGAATAAATTGTAGTAGAATTGTAGATTGAACGCCAAATAAAATAAATAAGAATAAATTGCAGCAAGGTATTTTTGTATTTTTGTTTTAATAGATCTGAAAATAAAAGCAAAGGAAAATAGATCGCAAAGGCAAATAATATGAGAAAGAGAGCCGGGGGCCGTAGGTTTCACTAGTGGCTTCTCTCGAGAAAAATACCAAATGGTGGGTAAACAAATTACAATTGGGCAATTGATAGAACTTAAAATAATCATTACGATATCCAGGCAATGATCATTATATAGGCATCACGTCCAAGATTAGTAGACCGACTCCTGCCTGCATCTACTACTATTACTCCACACATCGACCACTATCCATCATGTATCTAGTGTATTAAGTTCATGGAGAAACGGAGTAATGCAATAAGAACGATGACATGATGTAGACAATATCTATTTATGTAGAAATAGACCTCATCATTTTATCCTGAGTAGCAACAATACATACATGTCGGTTCCCCTTCTGTCACTTGGATCACGCACCATATGATCGAACCCACTACAAAGCACCTCTTCCCATTGCAAGATAAATAGATCAAGTTGGCCAAACAAAACCCAAATATCGGAGAAGAAATACGAGGCTATAGGCAATCATGCATATAAGAGATCAAAGAAACTCAAATAACTTTCATGAATAAAAAGATAGATCTGATCATAAACTCAAAGTTCATCCGATCCCAACTAACACGCCGCAAAAAGAGTTACATTATATGCATCTCCAAGAGACCATTGTGTTGAGAATCAAACAAGAGAGAGAGAGAGAGAGAGAGAGAGAGAGAGAGAGAGGAAGCCATCTAGATACTAATTACGGACTCGAAGGTCTACAAAGAACTACTCACGCATCATCGGAGAGGCACCAATGGAAGTGATGAACCCCTCTGTGATGGTGTCTAGATTGGATCTGGTGGTTCTACTCTGTGGCGGCTGGAATTGATTTTTGTCGACTACCCTTGGGTTTCTTCTATATTGGGGGTACTTATAGAGTAAAGAGGTGGTCCGGGGGGCACCCGAGGTGGGCACAACCCACCAGGGCGTGCCTGGGCCTCTAGGCAGGCCCTGGCAGGTTGTGCTCCCCTCGGAGTAGCCCCCAGGTGCTTCTTTGACTCATTGGTTGTCTTCTGGTCCAAAAAAATCCACAAAAATTTTCACTGCCTTAGGACTCCGTTTGGTATTGATTTCTTGCGATGTAAAAAATAGCAACTGACACTTGGCACTATGTCAATAGGTTAGTACCAATAAAGATACAAAATGGCTATAAAATTATTATAGAACATCCAAGATTGATAATATAACAGCATGGAACAATCAAAAATTATAGATACGCTGGAGACGTATCACCCTGCTCCTGTGCTTACCTTCTTACGTTCCGCATGTTCGGCTAAGAAGGTAAAGGGAGAACCACTGCGACTGTACTTCCGCCTAGCTCGGTTAAGTACCTCAGTGGAGAAAGCCGAAAACCGACTGTCATAATAGGCGAGAACTGGTCAGCAATCAGATGACTAGTCTTCGAACCTAAAATCATTAGCGATTGAACCGTGTACTATGAAGTATTCATTTTTGAACAGATCAAGTGAGTAGTGCTCGGCCCTAAGGTTCGGCCAACACCTCACCACACTGGGGTTGGTCACCAGCCCCCACAGTCAAGTTCCTGTGGATAAGTGAAGGTAATAAAGCCGCATAGTCCGATTGCCTTGTTCCCCTCCTGTAGTACTGCCTCCGGGCACCGAGACGTCGGCTAAGGGTTACAGTGCGTAGGATGGAACACCCTTCGTAGCATCTACGTGGGGGGTTGAAGCCGATGACTGGTAACTTTCAGTATAAAAAGGGCCGCACAGGAGTCAAAATTAAACATCAAGCACACACAAGTATGGTAAACCATACAAAATACCACTCGATCATAAAGCGTAAAGGTTTCATCACAAGTTCGCATATCAACAATTAACTACTCAAGGAGTACATCCTTGGAACATTGCGCCTCCACATTTCGAGCATCATCCATTACGCGTGGCAAAATACTGCTCTGGGCGCCTATGCTCCTTCCCAACTGGCAGAGGACCAGTGGCCATATTGACGGGCTTGACTTTCGGCCAATGCACCATTGTCTTTGCAAATTCCATCCGTGCCTCCTCGATACACACTGAACGCTTAACAACATCGATCCGGGCAAACGAGTCACACTGTCAGTGTTCTGGGAACCAGGGTACCAAGACTTACCTGCCTGCGGCCCACGGCGTGGCTCCATCGAAGGCCTGATATGGCCGATCTATAAGACCGCCAAGACAAGACCATCGCGAGGCGGACGACACCAAGACCTCCTGAGGGAGCTGCCTCCCCAGGCGGCCTCCCTAGGAGCGGAGATTTCTATGCAGGTACCCAACCTCATTAGGTTGCGATGATGCAAGCCATGACGACCAAGGCAGGTGGGCGCCAGCGGGGCAGAGGAGGTAGTTTCCTCTTTGGTTCTAAGGAGGCAAGGACAGGCGTGGGTTCCTGGGGAATCTGGCAAAGGTTTCCATTCCAGTGCAACAAGACCAAGACCACCAGCACGGCAGGATGGATGTCATCACCGAGCCCACCGCCATGTCATGACCAGAAGCTTTGCAGGCGAAGACCACCTTTCGTCAGGATAAGATGTACTACTTGTCCCCTTTCAAATTGTCCACTGTTGAAACCCTTCCCGCGTACATTTTGAGGGAAGAGGACCGCGGCCACTATAAGTATAGGTTAGCCACCAAATAGAAGGGGTCAACTCATTCCCTCACCCCCGAACCTTGCGAGGTTGTTCATCCCTTGTACTAGTTCATCCTCAGCCCCTCGTGAGGCCAATCCACCACAAAGCAGGAGTAGGGTCTTACACCGCAAGGTGGCCCGAACCTGGGTAACCGTCGTGTTCATATTCTTCCTTGTTCATGTGAATCAAGCTAGGCCACGGGCCGGCGGGCTGGTAGGTTGGATAGGTTGAGTTCTTCGCACACGCTCCAGAGTTTGAACCTTTCTTGGGTCTGCTGAGCCCTGAATCCGACATTTGGCGCACCAGGTAGGGGCGTGTCGAAGCTCGGCCTCTTCGTCGACCGTGCTCGGCACACGCTCATGGTTCCCATGGTCGACATTGTCCCACCCGTCAGGCCGCCGAGCATTTTGGAAGGCGCTGCGGGCCTCCGGACCTTTACCCCGGGCCTCCGGTGGGTGCAGTGGCCACAGAGGTTCAGGTCGGCGCTGCCCCCACGATACGACGGCACGGCAGGCCCCTAGGAGTTCCTTCGGCTGTACGTGCAGGCCATCTGGGCCGCGGGCGGTGACGACAAAGTCATAGCGAACTAGCTCCCTATAGCTCTCACGGGCGTGCCGCGCTCCTGGATGCTCAACCTACCGGAGTCTTCGGTAGCCTCCTGGGAGGAGCTGCGTGACCTGTTCATCGCGCGCTTTGCGGCACCGACGCCCCATGCTGTTGCGGCCATTCTTGGCGGGTCGTAGGCGCCATCCTCAAGCCGCCACGTCAAGCAGCTCTTCCGGCAGGTGAGGGCCGCCCAGCCGTGGCAGGGGGCTCCTCCAAGCCTGGCGGCGCCTGAGACCGACAACACATTTGACTCCAGGGATCACCCCAAGACTACAGTCGGAGCCGGCGCGCTCCCCATGCTGTGCACGCCTACCATCAACAGTGTTGCGGTCACCAGGCCTCGACGTCTTCTCTGTGGAAGCCTTTGACCTGCTCCAAGTGCCTTACGACCAGCTTGCCCCCACCAAGCCCTTCTCAGGGGTAGTCGACGGCTCCATCGTTCCCCTGGGGCGGATTCGCCTCCCTGTCACCTTCGGCACGTGCTACAACTACCGCATCGAGCTCACTGTCTTCGACGTTGCCCACATCGGCCTCCCATACAATGTCATCCTTGGGTACCCGGCCCTTGCCAATTCATGGCGGCGACGCACCCCGGCTACAACGTCATCAAGATGCCTAGGAGCAGCGGCATCCTCATTGTGGTGGGAGACACCATGGATGCACTCCTGGCCCTCAAGCTTGCTTTCAAGGCTGCGGCGGCCACGCGGCCAGACGCTTAGGACGCTCCAAAGATCCCGGAGGCTGCACCTGCAAAGAAGAAGCAATTGTTCTGCCAAGACCAAGCCGAGACGAAGCAAGTGCCCGTCGACGACGGAGGATCAGGCCCCCATGTTCACCATAGGCGCTAGCCTCCCCCCAGGACAAGAAGGTTGGTTTCCTCCACGCAAACAGGGATGTGTTTGCATGGGAGGCAACGAATCTGATTGACATTCTGCGGGATGTCATCAAACACCACTTGATGCTGTGCCTCGGCGTGCGTCCGGTGAAGCAGAAGGCCCGGCGGTAGGCTCAGGAAAAGCGGTCATTCATTGCCCAGGAAGTCCGCAAGCTACAAGAAGCCGGCGTCATTCGGGAGGTCTGACAGGCTGGCAAACCCAGTCATCGTCCCCAAGAAGGGCGAAAAGGAGCACATTTGCATTGACTTCACGAGTCTCAGTAAAGCTTGCCCTCAGGACCCTTTCCCTCTTCCGCGCATCGATCAGATCGTTGATTCCACTTCCAAGTGTGACCTGTTGTGCTTCTTGGACGCCTTCTCAGATAGCACCAGATTAAGATGGTGGTGCAGGACGTCGAGAAGACGGCCTTCCTCTCCCCATGCGGGGTGTACTTCTACATTTGCATGCCCTTTGGACTACGAAATGATGGCGCGACCATTCAACGATTGATGCACATTGCTCTAGGTCGGTGATACGTCTCCAACGTATCTAAAATTTATGAAGTATTCATGCTATTATATTATCCATCTTGGATGTCTAATGGGCTTTACTATGCACTTATTATTTTTGGGACTAACCTATTGACCCAGAGCCCAGTGCCAGTTTCTGTTTTTTCCCTTGTTTCAGTGTTTCACAGAAAAGGAATATCAAACGGAATCCAAACGGAATGAAACCTTCGGAGCATGATTTTTGAGCGAACGTGATCCGGAGACTTGAGTTGAAGTCGGGAAGCTTGAGGTGGCCACAAGGCAGGGAGGCGCGCCCCCCACCCTCGTGGGCCCCTCGTGGCTCCCCTGACCGACTTCTTTCGCCTATATATATCCATATACCCTAAAAACATCAGAGAGCACAATAGATCGGGAGTTCTGCCGCCGCAAGCCTCTGTAGCCACCAAAAACCAATCGGGCCCTATTAGGCACCGGAGGGGGGATCCTCACCGTGGCCATCTTCATCATCCCGCGCTCTCCATGATGAGGAGGAGTAGTTCACCCTCGGGCTGAGGGTATGTACGGTAGCTATGTGTTTGATCTCTCTCTCTCTCTCTCTCTCTCTCTCTCTCTCTCTCTCTCTCTCGTGTTCTTGAGGTGGTACGATCTTGATGTATCGCGAGCTTTGCTATTATAGTTGGATCTTATGATGTTTTCCCCCCTCTACTCTCTTGTAATGGATTGAGTTTTTCCTTTGAAGTTATCTTATCGGATTTAGTCTTTAAGGATTTGAGAACACTTGATGTATGTCTTGCATGTGCTTATCTTTGGTGACAATGGGATATTCATGTGATCTACTTGATGTATGTTTTAGTGATCAACTTGCGGGTTCGGTGACCATGTGAACTTATGCATAGGGGTTGGCACACGTTTTCGTCTTGACTCTTCGGTAGAAACTTTGGGTCACTCTTTGAAGTTCTTTGTGTTGGTAGAATAGATGAATCTGAGATTGTGTGATGCATATCGTATAATCGTACCCACGGATACTCGAGGTGACATTGGAGTATTAAGGTGACATTAGGGTTTTGGTTGATTTGTATCTTAAGGTGTTATTCTAGTATGACCTCTATGATAGATCGAACGGAAAGAATAGCTTCGTGCTATTTTACTACGGACTCTTGAATAGATCGATCAGAAAGGATAACTTTGAGGTGGTTTCGTACCCAACAGTAATCTCTTCGTTTGTTCTCCTCTATTAGTGACTTGGAGTGACTCTTTGTTGCATGTTGAGGGATAGTTATATGATCCAATTATGTTATTATTGTTGAGAGAACTTGCACTAGTGAAAGTATGAACCTTAGGCCTTGTTTCCTAGCATTGCAATACTGTTTACGCTCACTTCTATCGCTTGCTACCTTGCTGTTTTTATATTTTCGGATTACAAAAACATATATCTACCATCCATATTGCACTTGTATCACCATCTCTTCGCCGAACTAGTGCACCTATACAATTTACCATTGTATTGGGTGTGTTGGGGACACAAGAGACTCTTTGTTATTTGGTTGCAGGGTTGTTTGAGAGAGACCATCTTATTTTTGTCGGCTTTAGTTCAGTAAATGCTTTCATATGAAGCTTGAGTCAAGTCTAGTCTCATGCAGTGAAGATCGTCAAGCAATCATTGCTCGTCTCTCCGAAACCTCCTTGCTTTTTGTTCCTGTTTAGTAATAAATAATTCATCTAGCCTCTGGTTAGATGGGTTTTATGTTTTAATTAGTGTTTGTGCCAAGTAAGACCTATAGGATCTTCTTGGATGATAATTATTTGATCCTGTTAAAAAAGACAAAAACTTTCTGCTCACGAAAACAATTGTTAAAAATCACCAGGAAGGGATAAAATACTGATTCCAATTGCAGTAGATCAATAATCAAATTATATAGGTCGTCCTATTTTGGCATATTTTTCTGAGTTCCAGAAGTTTGCGTTTGATACAGATTACTGCAGACTGTTTTGTTTTTGACAGATTCTGTTTTCTATGTTTTGTTTGCTTATTTTGATGAATCTATGAGTAGTATCGGAGGGTGTCGGTGTCAAAACCGGCGGATCTCGGGTAGGGGGTCCCGAACTGTGTGTCTAGGCGGATGGTAACAGGAGACAGGGGACACGATGTTTTTACCCAGGTTCGGGCCCTCTCGATGGAGGTAAAACCCTACTCCTGCTTGATTAATATTGATGATATGGGTAGTACAAGAGTAGATCTACCACGAGATCAGAGAGGCTAAACCCTAGAAGCTAGCCTATGGTATGATTGTTGTTCGTCCTACGGACTAAAACCCTTCGGTTTATATAGACACCGGAGAGGGTTAGGGTTACATAGAGTCGGTTACAATGGGAGGAGATCTACATATCCGTATCGCCAAGCTTGCCTTCCACGCCAAGGAAAGTCCCATCCGGACAGAGGACGAAGTCTTCAATCTTGTATATTCATAGTCCAGGAGTCCGGCCAAAGGTCATAGTCCGACCATCCGGACACCCCCTAATCCAGGACTCCCTCAATAGCCCCTGAACCAGGCTTCAATGACGACGAGTCCGGCGCGCAGATTGTCTTCGGCATTGCAAGGCGGGTTCCTCCTCCGAATACTTCATAGAAGATTTTGAACACAAGGATAGTGTCCGGCTCTGCAAAATAATTTCCACATATCACCGTAGAGAGAATTATATTTGCACAAATCCAATCTGTTGACGTATTCCGCAGTGTGACATCACACCACGCCAAGCCTTTATTGAATCGTTTTCTTGTCCCACCTCGGTAGCTTAGCGGCGGTTTCCTTGGCACGTCTTGTTGAAGCGGAGATCGTGTCCCTTATTCCGGATTCTCATCAATACGGGCGTGGGTAACCCAATCGTGCCCGTTGGCACGTCTCCTCTATCGAAGGCGAGTCCCAAACGGTCACGGGGAGGGCTCTTGGTATTCAACCTCTTTATAAAGAGACCAAGGCTCTACTCCTTTTTTTCAATCTCAATCGAATCCGCCCCTCGCCTCGAGTTCCAACACCCAAAGCTCATATTCAGGCGCTTCAGACCTTTGATGATGTCCGGCTCCGACCTTCAAGGCCGGTGGATGCCTTCCTCCGTTACGGAAGAAGACGTGCTGAAGCTAAGAGACGCCAGGTATTTAACTGGAGAAATTTCGCATAGGCTACCTGCTCAAGGGCAGGTTGTTCCCACTCCCAAGCCTGGTGAGAGTGTGGTGTTCGCGTCTCACTTCCTTCGGGGGCTAGGCTTCCCGACGGACCCCTTCATGAGGGGGCTCATGTTTTATTATGGGTTGGAATTTCACGACTTGGATCCGGAGTCCATCCTCCACATCTCATCGTTCATTGTCGTATGTGAAGCCTTCCTCCGCGTTACTCCTCACTTCAGATTGTGGCTTAAGACCTTCAAAGTGGAGCCGAAGATGATCAAGGGGCAGCAAGCGGAGTGCGAAGGGGCTGTTATAAGCAAGAATGCTGACGCTCCATGGCCCGAGGGCTCTTTTCAAGAGGAGTTCAGCTTATGGCAACGAGAGTGGTTTTATATCACAGCTCCCAAGGGCACCAAGTGGGTGGCGCCACCTGCCTTTCGCTCGGGTCCTCCCCCGCGGCTGGCGTCATGGGTCAATAAAGGGCTCGACTGGGGGCCATCCAAGGACGTGCCCTTGTTGCAGGGTCGCATTCAAGATCTCCTGGAAAGAGACATCAACCTGGCCGTAGTGACGCAGGTCATGTTGATTTGCCGCACTTTGCCTTGCAAACGTTGCACCCTCCGCCTGTGGGAGTTTAATCCCGAGGGACCACGAGCTCTCCAACACTTTACGGGCGCGACGCCCATGGAGATGTACAAATTGCTCTTCGGATCACAAGCAATGTGTCCGGACTCGACCGAGGACGCAGGTCTGAGCTGCAATCACCCGGATACTCAAGTAAGTAGCCCTGTACCCGGACACGCTATCCGTATATTCATCATAAAATTACCCTTAAAAGGGTTGTCCCTTAAACAGAGTGGATAGCGAAAGCAAAGCTAATCGGTGTCCGCCCCCCCCGAGACCGCGCGGATCCGTGTTAACCAGGATCTTTGGAGGTTGCGCCTTTGGAAGAAGGCGAAGGGGAACAAGGAAGGTACCATCTCCCCGAAGGAGGCTGTTAGGAAAGGAGGAATCGAGAATCCCTCCATCCAGGGAAAGAAGAGGACCGCCTCTGAAGACCCGGAGACCATGGTCTCAAAGCGGGGGAAGAAATCTTCGTCAGAGGGTCCTGCGCCGGGAAGTGCCTCGGCCGCACTGTGCCCTCAAGGGGATCAGCCCTCCAGCGAGCCGTAAGTAGAGAGGGGAGTTTGAAAATAAGAGACATCCCTATTCTATTCCTGAGAAAGATAACTGATTTTTTACCTTGTAGTTCGGATCTCAGCCCTTCTCAGCAGAGCTCATCTTCAGGGGATCTTCGTCCGGAGATGATGGAGAGCGGAACGCCTCCCCCTGCCGTACTGCCTTGCGAGGCGGGCGACCCTGAAGTGTCGTCACGGAGGGTTTCTCCAAATCCGGTAGGGCCGGAAAGCAGCCGTATGGCTCCCCAAAGCCCTCCGTGTCCGGCCTTCGAAAAAGGCCATCGGACGAGTCCGGCACCGTCCGGTGCATGGTCGGAGGAGCTGAAGGATCTGCTCGGGCGAGCGTCTATCTCAGAAGGACACCATGCATTGATGGGCACGGTGATTGAAAGGATTTCATCCGCGGAGAGCGGGTTGCACGAGGCTGTCAGGAGTTTACTGACAGGTTTTGAGGTCTGTGAAATGATATACCTTTTGACAGTTCCGCATATAAAGATCGCCTGTATAGATAGTAGTTTCGAGACTCGGTGCGTTGTCAAAAATGACAGCGCCGAGGATCATAATCCAGTATAACATGTCGCTCTTCGATGTAGGTGGCGAAGTGTCCGGTGGCTAGCGGTGATGAATTTGCCGAGCTAAAGCGACAACTTGGCGTGGCGGATGCCGACATCGCGCTTGTCAACAAGCGGCTTGCGAGTCACAAGGTATGCAATTTCTCCGCGGACACCTGGTAAGGGGGCTTGATGCCCGTGCCTTACAACATGTATGCTTGATGCAGATGGTGCCACTGCCATGGAGAACCTTCGGGCAGAACTCGCCCGAGCCAAGGAGCAGGCCAGAAAAAGTGATGCGGCTGCCTTAAAGGCGGCCGAAGAGCTGAAAGCCGAACATGCTGCTCACTGTCGAAGCAGGAAGGAAATGGCCGAGATGGCTGTGAAGTTGAAGGATGCTGCCGACCGCTGCAAGCTTCTTGAAAAAGAAGATCGGGCGGAACAAAAGGACCTGGAGAAGGCCACTACCGAGGCCAAGGATGCTCGCTCTGCAATGAGAGCCATGAAGCTGGAGCTACTTCAGGTCGGAGATATCGCGGCTGGAAAGTCCTTTATGGTGCGGATGAAGTTCGGGGATCCTAAATATGCTCAGTTGGAACGGCTATGGAGTGCGGCGGATACTTATCTGGACTTGGCGGCAAGTGCCGCGGACGCGGCCGAACACTTCCGCGATCAACAGGATCACGAAGTGGAAAAGCTTTTTTGGTCGCAGTTCCACAATCCAGAGCGCCCACTTCCATTAACCGAGCGTTTGGCCGAATGGGCAGAGCTGAATAGGTTATCTGGACTCGCCATGAAGGATGTCGTGAGTCATCTGTGGCCGGAAAGGCCCGAGCCGAAGAGTTATTTTGGTTTGGTGCAGCAGTTCCTTGGTGCGGTGCCGCATATCAATGCAATGAAGAGGTCAGCATGCATAGAGGGTGCGCAGATGGCTCTTGCCCGTGTCAAGACATACCGGGCGGAGATGAAGGCCACCGACGTTGCATCCCAAGATTCGGACGGGAGCTGAGTACTTGCCGAGCACTATTTTCAGGAAGTTCTGCAGGGCGCTCGTTTAATAGAGACGCGGTGCTCGAAGGATATCATGTTCGAATAACATGTATAATTGTAAAACAAAGTTTCGATGGAATATAAAAGCTTTTTATACTTGTGCCTGCAAGAATTAAAATACCTCCTGTGCGGCCGTTAATGTATATGTGTATATAACCTGAAAGATTGCAGTCTTCGGCTTCAGCCCCCACGCATATAATGCGGGGGTGTTCGCAGAAGGCGCATTTTCACACTTGATCCAACGTCTTGGTCCTATAAAGGAGGTGATAGCGCAGCGAACTAGGCAACCGGACTATAATGCTTTATCACTTTCACTTAGCCATAGGAGTTTGACAGTGGGGCTACTATATAGCCCCTAGGGGCACCGCGCTCGCCCGAATTCGGGGCGCGTGTGTGCCTGACCGGGAAACGGCCCTTCGTTAATGCAGAGGAATCCTAAAGATTCCGGTGGGTCATCGAGTGGTTGACCAGTCTCATGCTATATCATGACAGTCAGTTTTCGGCTTTCTCTACTAAGGTGCTCGCCTGGCCAAACCGGGGCACAATCGCAGTAGTTCTCCTGGTGCCGCCTTAGCCGATAGAGCGGGGCGTAAGGCAGCAAAACACAGGGCCGGGCAAACCCAACATTTGACCAAAGACATGATTGAGCTGATGCATATAAGGCCAAACTCATGACGCCGAACACTCCCTAAGGTATTTGGTCTTTATGAAAGCGGGCTGAACAACACCCTTAGTAATAAGCCCTGGTGTCCAGTACGCGCAAAAATCGGCGTGGCCGATGCCAAGGCGCCAGCCTCCACCTCGGTTATAGCAAGAAACCAGGGATGTGTATCAACAAGAGACAGTAAAAAGGTTTACATGAGGTCTTAATCTGAAAAGAATCCTTGGAGCGGGTCCCTGCATGTCTGCGCTGTGTCTCCGTTGTGCCGTATCACGGACGGGTGTAGCACGGTGTTCATCTGTAAAAGAGAGGAACTTAGTTGAAAAAGATTGTGTGAAAATGTACGTTATATTAAATAAACAAAGTACAATTTAAAAAATGAATAAAATTGAGCTTTATTGTCTCTTGTTGTACATGCGGAGCCCTTGAGCGGGGTATGCGGCTAATAAGCCCTTGTATGTTTACGCCGGACTCGTCTAGCCATGTCCGGGGTCTGAACGACCTGTTTTAGGTGCTTTGGTTAGTGAAGCCGGTTTAGTGTGTGGCTGTTAAGGCAGCCGCACAATCTTCCGCGCTCGAGGAACACTCGATATTTCCCTTTAATGAGATGATGCCTCGTGGACCGGGCATTTTAAGTATAAGGGATGCATAATGCGGTATTGCGTTAAAGCGGGCGAAAGCTTCGCGTCCCAGTAGTGCTTGATAATACTTGTAAATGGGGCGATGTGGAAGGTCAACTTTTCGTGGCGGAAGTTGTCGGGTGAGGTGAACATAACTTCTAGCAGGAGAGAGCCCGTACAATGGGCATCTGGGCCTGGTGTTACCCCTTGAAAGGAAGTGTTGCTATGGCCAATTGTTGTTGGGTCTATCCCCATTTTACGGATTGTGACCTGATATAGCAGGTTTAAATCACTGCCGCCGTCCATTAGGACTTGTGTAAAGTGGAGTCCGTCAATTATCGGATCTAATACCAAGGAAGTCCAGCCTGCATTCCGGATACTTCTAGAGTAATCGGTCGAAGGTGATTGGTTTTAACAACCAGTGGCGGGACTCCTCTGGGATAGGCCGTATGGCGCGTATCTCTATGGGCGCCACTCTACTCTCCCCTTTTGTCACGTGAAGTGAATTTACTGTTTTGACTTCTTGTGGGAAGTTCTTTTGTTTTCCGATGCTCTGCTTGTGGGGTTTGTCATCGTCCTCGCTTGGTGTGTCGAGCCCCTTGTGTTCGGCGTTGAGTTTGCGGATTGCTTGAAGACCCAACAATCTCGTGGGTATGGTTTGCAGGCTTCGGGAGTCTTGTGGATTTGACATATCTTGTCCAAGATTTTGTTTAGGTTAGATAGCTCGTCCCTGTTATCCTTGAGGGGCAGCTTTTTCTGACTCTGCCTAGGGCTTTTGAATCCAGCGTTGACTGCCGTGCTCTTCGGGCTGTTTCCCTTGGTCCGGCGCTGGTCCTTGCTGCATCGCGGTTTCCCGTTTCCGTCCCTAACTTCGGATATACTTGGGTCGCTGATACTGCATCTTGCCAACCAGCTATCCTCTCCTGCGCAAAAGCGGGTCATGAGGCTTGTTAATGCGGCCATTGTTCTTGGCTTTTCTTGGCCGAGGTGTCTGGTGAGCCATTCGTCTCGAACGCTATGTTTGAAAGCTGCTAAGGCTTCAGCGTCCGGACAGTCGACTATCTAGTTCTTTTTAGTAAGAAATCTGTTCCAGAGTTTCCGGACTGACTCTCCGGGTTGTTGAGTTATATGACTTAAATCATCTGCATCCGGAGGTCGGACATAGGTCCCTTGAAAATTTGCCCGAAAAGCATCCTCGAGCTCTTCCCAACTTCCAATGGTGTTTTTGGGAAGGCTTTTAAGCCAATGCTGGGCTGGCCCTTTGAGTTTGAGGGGTAAGTATTTTATGGTGTGGAGATCATCTCCTCTAGCCATGTGTATGTGGAGGATGTAATCCTCAATCCAGACTCCAGGGTCTGTTGTTCTGTCGTATGCCTCTATGTTTACGGGCTTGAATCCCGCTGGAAATTCATGATCCAGCACCTCATCGGTGAAACATAGGGGGTGCGCGGCACCCCTATATCTGGGCGTACCGCGATGTTCGGATATTTGATGTGTTGCATTGCTTACTAGATCTTCCTTTCTTGGCCCATAGATAGATCTGGCTGGGCCATCTTTTTGATGCGAATCCTTGTGCGGATCGCGTGCCGGCTTGTGTGTGGCGTCCTTTGCCGCACTGTGTTGGCCATGGGGTCATTTGTCCGACCGGGTGGCTTCCTTATTTTTTGATTGCGGAGGCTCTAAGGCCTCATCATCAAATTCCGGCAGTAATTTTCGCTTCGGATAGCTCTTTGTGTGGCGACTGTCGCCGTACTTGTCTGCGGTGTTGAGTACTTTGCTCCATCTAATTCTGAGTGCATCTTCCGCTGTTTTGAGCTTCCGCTTCTGCTTTTTCAGGCTACGCGTAGTGGCGACGAGCCTTTTTTGGAGGTTCTTCTGCTCCAGCAACTTGTCCGGCGTGAGGTCGTCCGGACTGTTGTCTTCGCCGGGGACGGGTTGTTTATCCAAGTTGCCCTGTTCGGACGGTTGCTCGATGGCATGTTCGTCGTCCGCCGGTTCGCCCTGCTCTATGGCTTGGTCTGTATGGATGCTTTCTCTGTTGAGGTGGGGTTTGGAGCGGCGCTTACGCTGCCGCTTTGATTGCTTTTCGAGGGAACGATCCCTCATTGCGTCCCTTTGTTCCTCGTCATCGTTTCCTTTAGGTGTATCCACCATGTATACATCGTGAGATGGGGTGGTTGTCAAGTGGCCTATAGGCGCTGGTTCCTGTTCGTCTCCTACATCGTCATCCATACCGGCGATGTCTTCGGAGTCAAATTCGAGCATGTCGGTTAAATCATCGACAGTGGCTATAAAGTGGGTGGTGGGTGGGCTTTGAATTTCTTCGTCGTCCGCATCCCAACCTTGCCGACCATAATCCGGCCAGGGCTCTTCTGATAAAGAGAGAGACTTTAGTGAATTCAGGATGTCGCCGAAGGGCGAGTGCTGAAAGATGTCCGCGGCGGTGAACTCCATGATCGGCGCCCAATCGGATTCGATTGGCAGGGGCGCGGAAGGTTCGGACTCCGGGGAAAAGTCCGGCACCTTGGAGTCACAAGCTCTGCAAAGGACAAGGCTGGTGTTCGGCTCAATCGCCGTAGAGATTGCAGCTCCCGAGGCGGTGTCTAGCCACCCATCCTCGATTGGCGCAGTCGGCTCCGAGCTAGAGGTCGGAGCGGACACTGGTGCGGCCTCCACGACACTGTTCGGCGGCAGAGCTAGATCATGCCCATCGTGACAGTGCGGCACGCTTGGCTGTGGCTCAACCCCGTCGAAGATCAAGTCTCCGCGGACGTCGGCCGTGTAGTTCAAACTTCCAAATCTGACCTGATGGCCAGGGGCGTAGCTTTCGATCTGCTCTAGATGGCCAAGCGAATTGGCTCGCAGTGCAAAGCCGCCGAATACGAAGATCTGTCCGAGGAGAAAAGTCTCGCCCTGGACCGCATCGTTGTTGACGATAGGAGGAGCCATCGGGCCTAAAGTTGACGACACAGAAGAACTCTTAATGAAAGCACCAATGTCGGTGTCAAAACCGGCGGATCTCGGGTAGGGGGTCCCGAACTGTGCGTCTAGGCGGATGGTAACAGGAGACAGGGGACACGATGTTTTACCTGAGTTCGGGCCCTCTCGATGGAGGTAAAACCCTACTCCTGCTTGATTAATATTGATGATATGGGTAGTAAAAGAGTAGATCTACCACGAGATCAGAGAGGCTAAACCCTAAAAGCTAGCCTATGGTATGATTGTTGTTCGTCCTACAGACTAAAACCCTCTGGTTTATATAGACACCAGAGAGGGTTAGGGTTACATAGAGTCGGTTACAATGGGAGGAGATCTACATATCCGTATCGCCAAGCTTGCCTTCCACGCCAAGGAAAGTCCCATCCGGACACGGGACGAAGTCTTCAATCTTGTATCTTCATAGTCCAGGAGTCCGGCCAAAGGTCATAGTCCGGCCATCCGGACACCCCCTAATCCAGGACTCCCTCAGAGGGTATGAACCATAGATAAGTTGGAATACAGTAGATACAACACCAATATGAATTTAGAATGAGTTCACAACAGTACCTAAGTGGTGATCTATTTTCTTATACTAACGGAGCTTACGAGTTTTTTTTGTTAAGTTTCGTGTTGTGAAGTTTTCAAGTTTTGGGTAAAGATTCGATGGACTATGGAATAAGGAGTGGCAAGAGCCTAAGCTTGGGGATGCCCAAGGCACCCCAAGGTAATATTCAAGGACAATCAAAAGCCTAAGCTTGCGGATGCCCCGGAAGGCATCCCCTCTTTCGTCTTCGTTCATCGGTAACTTTACTTGGAGCTATATTTTTATTCACCACATAATATGTGTTTTGCTTGGAGCATCATTTTATTTTGTTAGTATTTTCTTGATTTTATTTATAATAATGTTTTGCATCTCTATTTTCAATAAAAATGTCAAGGATAGCCTTTACCATGCTTATTTTGCAAGTATACATGGTGATGTTTCAAAACAGAAAGTTTACCGCTGTTGCAAAAATTCCCTAGAAAAGTCAGAATATGATAAAATGTTGAAACTTTTTGCATATTGAGCTCTGATAAATTTTCTACAGTGTGGTAGAATTTCATAATGTTTGGAGTTAGGGAAGTATGATGAATCTTGCATTCTTTACAGACTGTACTGTTTTGGCAGATTGCTATTATGTTTGCATATGTTTGCTTGTTTAATGATTCTATTTGAGGATAGGAATATTAAATATGCAGAGGCATTTAGTATGCAATGTTGAATAATAATTTTAGTGATTTGTTACGGTAGAAAATGATAAGGTTTTTGCATTGGTTTATACTAACTTATCTCATGAGTTCTTGTTGAGTTTGGTGTGGATGAAGCTTTCGAGATTTAGGAGACCGTAATATGAGAGGAATTAAGGAGACACAAAAGCTCAAGATTGGGGATGCACAAGGCATCCCAAGATAATATTTCAAGAAGTCTCAAGCGTCTAAGCTTGGGGATGCCCCGGTTGGCATCCCACCTTTCTTCTTCGACAACTATCGGTTAGTATCGGTTGATCCTAAGTTTTTGCTTCTTCACGTGATGTTTGCTATTCTTAGAATGTCATTTTATTTTGTTTTGCTTGCTGTTTGAATAAAATATCAATATCTGAAATTCTTAAATGAGAGAGAGTCTTCACATAGCTACATAATTATCTAACTACTCATTAATCTCCACTTATATCTTTTTGGAGTAGTTTGTCATTTACTCGTGTGCTTCACTTATATCCTATGAGTAAATGGTTGAATGAATTGAATATCATAAATCTGAAATTATATATGTTTCATATGCTTATCCGATTGGGAGTAATGACTTTACATATAAGAAGTAGAGGTGGTAAATTTATTGAAGGTTAGCAAACATTGTATTGGTCACTTGAACAATTCATGAAAGAATATTGAAGGAAGAGAGATTTCACATATAAATATACTATCTTGGACATCTTTTGTAATTGTGAGCACTCATTAAAATATGACATGCTAAAAGGTTGATGTTGGACAAGGAAGACAACATAATGGGTTATGTTTTCTTATATCCGAAATAAAGTATATTGTCATGGATCGCCCAACACGTTGAGCTTGCTTTTCCCCCTCATGCTAGCCAAATTCTTTGCACCAAGTAGAGATACTACTTGTGCTTCCAAACATCCCTTAAACCAGTATTGCCATGAGAGTCCACCATACCTACCTATGGATTGAGTAAGATCCTTCAAATAAGTTGTCATCGGTGCATGCAATAAAAATTGCTCTCTAAATATGTATGATCTTTTAGTGTGGAGAAAATAAGCTTTATACGATCTTGTGATATGGAAGAAATAAAAGCGACGGACTGCATAACAAAGGTCCCTATCACAAGTGGCAATATAAAGTGACGTTCCCTCGCATTAAGATTTTGTGCATCCAACTACAAAAGCGCATGGCAACCTCTGCTTCCCTCTGCGAAGGGCCTATCTTTTATTCTTGTCTTTTACCTTATGCAAGAGTCATGGTGATCTTCACCTCTTTTTACATTTTATCCTATGGCAAGCACATTGTGTTGGAAAGATTCTGATATATATATATATATATATATATATATATATATATATATATATATATATATATATATATATATATATATATATATATATATATCAATTGGATGTAAGGCAGCATGAACTATCATTGTTGACATTACCCTTGAGGTAAAAGGTTGGGAGGCGAATCTATAAGCCCTATATTTCTCTGTGTCTGGTTAAAACTTTGAACCCATAAATATCGCATGTGTGTTAGCAATTGTGAAAGACTAAATGATAGTTGAGTATGTGAAGTTTTCTGAATCAAAGCTCTGACATAGACTCTTCCTGAAAATAAGATGAATTGTAATTGTTTGATGACTAATAACATGGTTTGTTAGTTTTCAAGAAAGATTATGATCTATACTTTAACATGTGAATAGCTTGTTACTTGATCATGAGAAGCTTTATGAGATGAGCTACTATTATGATATATAATGATGCTAGAAAAGGTGATTGAAATTACCATTGATCAAACTTGTGCACCTGCTAGCATTCACACTTCATAAATTATTTCTTTTATCATTTACCTACTCGAGGACGAGCAGGAATTAAGCTTGGGGATGCTGGTACGTCTCCAATGTATCTATAATTTATGAAGTATTCATGCTATTATATTATCCATCTTGGATGTTTAATGGGCTTTACCGTGCACTTTTATATTATTTTTGGGACTAACCTATTGACCCAGAGCCCAGTGCCAGTTTCTGTTTTTTCCCTTGTTTCAGTGTTTCGCACAAAAGGAATATCAAACAGAGTCCAAACGGAATGAAACCTTCGGGAGCGTGATTTTTGGAACGAACGTGATCCAGGAGACTTGGAGTTGAAGTCAGGGAAGCTTCGAGGTGGCCACGAGTCACGGAGGCGTGCCTGCCCCCCTGGGCGCGCCCCCCACCCTCATGGGCCCCTCGTGGCTCCCCTGACCGACTTCTTTTGCCTATATATATATATATCCATATACCCTAAAAACATCGGAGAGCACAATAGATCGGGAGTTCTGTCGCCGCAAGCCTCTGTAGCCACCAAAAACCAATCGGGACCCTGTTCCGGCACCCTGCCGAAGGGGGATCCCTCACCGGTGGCCATCTTCATCATCCCGGTGCTCTCCATGACGAGGAGGGAGTAGTTCACCCTCGGGGCTGAGGGTATGTACCAGTAGCTATGTGTTTGATCTCTCTCTCTCTCTCTCTCTCTCTCGTGTTTTTGAGGTGGTACGATCTTGATGTATCGCGAGCTTTCCTATTATAGTTGGATCTTATGATGTTTCTCCCCCTCTACTCTCTTGTAATGGATTGAGTTTTCCCTTTGAAGTTATCTTATCGGATTGAGTCTTTAAGGATTTGAGAACACTTGATGTATGTCTTGCATGTGCTTATCTGTGGTGACAATGGGATATTCATGTGATCTACTTGATGTATGTTTTGGTGACCAACTTGCGGGTTCAGTGACCTTGTGAACTTATGCATAGGGGTTGGCACACGTTTTTGTCTTGACTCTCCGGTAGAAACTTTGGGGCACTCTTTGAAGTTCTTTGTGTTGGTTGAATAGATGAATCTGAGGTTGTGTGATGCATATCGTATGATCATACCCACGGATACTCGAGGTGACATTGGAGTATCTAGGTGACATTAGGGTTTTGGTTGATTTGGATCTGAAGGTGTTATTCTAGTACGAACTCTATGATAGATCGAACAGAAAGAATAGCTTCGTGTTATTTTACTACGGACTCTTGAATAGATCGATCAGAAAGGATAACTTTGAGGTGGTTTCATACCCTACAATAATCTCTTCGTTTGTTCTCCACTATTAGTGACTTTGGAGTGACTCTTTGTTGCATGTTGAGGGATAGTTATATGATCCAATTATGTTATTATTGTTGAGAGAACTTGCACTAGTGAAAGTATGAACCTTAGGCCTTGTTTCCTAGCATTGCAATACCGTTTACGCTCAGTTTTATTGCTTGCTACCTTGCTGTTTTTATATTTTTCAGATTACAAAAACCTATATCTACCATCCATATTGCACTTGTATCACCATCTCTTCGCCGAACTAGTGCACTTATACAATTTACCATTGTATTGGGTGTGTTGGGGACACAAGAGACTCTTTGTTATTTGGTTGCAGGGTTGTTTGAGAGAGACCATCTTGATCCTACGCCTCCCATGGATTGATAAACCTTAGGTCATCCACTTGAGGGAAATTTGCTACTGTCCTACAAACCTCTACACTTGGAGGCCCAACAACTTCTACAAGAAGAAGGTTGCATAGTACACATCAGTCGACAGCTCGGGAGGAACGCCGAAGCATACATTGACGACATAGTGGTCAAGTCGCGGGAGGCGAGGACCCTGATTGAAGACTTAAAAGAAATGTTCGCCAACCTGCGTAAGCTGAACCTGCGGCTCAACCCAGAGAAATGCGTGTTTTGGCGTCCCGTACGGCAAGTTGCTGGGTTTCCTGGTGTTGCACACGGGGTTCGAAGCCAACCCTAAGAAGGTCAAGGCAATAGAGAAGATGAGTCCGTCACAGACCCTCAAAGAAATGCAGAAGCTCGTGGGATGTGTGACATCGCTGGCGCATTCCAAGCTTGGCAGGTGTGCTCTCCCATTCTTCAAGCTGATGAAAAAGAAGGGCCCCTTCGAGTGGACTCTGGAGGCTGAGGCAGCTTTTCAAGACCTCAAGAGGTATCTCACGAGCCCGCCAGTGATAGTAGCGCCTCGTCCTCTTGTGCCTCTGGTGCTATACTTGGCCGCCATGCCCCGCTCGGCTAGCGCAGCGCTTGTGACGGTCGGGGAGGAGCGCGGGGGCATGGCGCAGTGCCCCGCGTACAGCCGCGCCATCGCTACCTCAGGATGGCGCTCCTGAGGCCACATCTACTCCGTCAGATGGCAAGGCTCTTGAGGCTTCCTCGTCTCAAGTGGAGTGGGACGCCATCGACACCTCTTCCCTCGTCGAGCACCCCATGTACTTCGTCAGCACGGTGCTGCGTGACGCATGCGCATGCTATCCCATACCACAGAAGCTCCTGCTCGCACTCCTCGTCGCCTCCAGGAAGCTGCGCCACTACTTCCAAGGCCACCCCATTAAGGTCGTCTCCGCGTACCCCTGGAGAAGGTGCTCTGGAGCCCCAATGTTGTGGGAAGGGTTGCTGAGTGGAACATCAAGCTACAAGCGTTCTAGCTAGATTTCAGCACCACTAGGGTCATCAAGGGCGCAACCCTTGCTGATTTCGTGGAGGAATGGAACATCGAGCTGCAAGCGTTCTAGCTGGAGTTGAGCACCACTAGGGTCATCAAGAGCGCAGCCCTTGTTGATTTTGTGGCGGAATGGACGGATTCTCCTGACCGAGGAATGGACGAGGACCGGTCCCTCACGCCCGGAGATGAGGCGCCCGATGGCTGGGTCATGTACTTCGACGGCACGTTCGCACGCCAGGGCGCAGGGGCTGGGGCCGTACTAATCTCGCCGACCCAGGACAAGCTATACTATGCTCTGCTTTCAGCATGGTGAGAAGGTCTCCAACAACATCACAGAATATGAGGGCCTGATCACTGGTCTCAGGGCCATGGCAGCCCTTGGGGTCAAGCGTCTCACCATCAAGGGTGATTCTCAGCTCCTCGTCAACTTCTCCAATAAGGAATACAAGCCTAAGGGCGAGCACATGGAGGCATACCTAGAAGAGGTACACAAGATTCAAAAATGGTTCTTGGGCTTCGAATTGCAGCACGTTCCACGTGGCACGAACAAGGAGGCGGACGACATCGCCAAGAGGGCGTCCCGGCGCGAGCCCCAGAAGCCTGATGTCTTCGAGGAGAGCCTCTTCAAGCTGTCGGCAGCCCTCCCCTCCCCCCTGCTGCAGGCCCTGCGCTGCTTCGGGAGGAGCCGCCCCTGGCCCCCTCCATAGGCACCCCGGCCTGCGGTCCGACCTCAGCAGCATGCCTGCTCCTGGTGCTCGAACCTCATGAGGGGTGCTGGACAGAAGAGTTCAAGGCGTACCTACTCCAGGGCACCCTGCCGGAGAAGGAGGAAGACGCAGAACGCGTCGCCCATCAGGCCACCGCTTATTGCTTGCAGGACGGCGAGCTCTACCGAAGGCGCCCAAACGACGTCTCGCTGTGATGCTTCTCCAAGGAGCAAGGGTGCGAGTTGCTGGCTGACATCCATGGCGGGGATTGCAGACACCATTCTTCATTGCGCACCCTCATGGGCAAGGCGTTCAACAGTGGGTTCTACTGGCCCACGATGCTCAAGATGCCACCAAGCTGGTGCGATCCTATGAGGCATGTCAATTCCATGCCAAACAGATCCACTAGCCCGCCCAGGGCCTCTAGACCATCCTGCTCTTGTGGTCATTCTTGTTCTGGGGGCTGGATATCCTGGGCCTGTTTCCCCGAGCAGTCGGGGGCTACCGCTACCTCTACGTCACCATCAACAAATTCACTAAGTGGGCGGAGGTGGAGCCCATGAGCACCATCCCATCTGGCACGGCCGTCAAGTTCATCAAGGACCTTGTGAGCCGCTTCGGGGTCCCAAACCATGTCATCACTGACAATGGCTCTCAGTTCACAAGTAACCTCTTCAAAACATATTGTGCTAACCTTGAAAAACAGATATGCTACGCTTCAGTGGCGCACCCACGAAGTAACAGCCAAGACGAACATGCCAACGCGGAGGTCCTGAGGGGCCTCAAGACGAGGAGCTTCAAGAAAAAACTTGAGGCCTGCGGAAGGGGTTGGCTCGGCGAGCTTCAGCCCGTGTTGTGGTCCATCTGCACCACCGCGACTAAGCCCACGGGCGAGACCCCATTCTTCCTCGTCTACGGGGCTAAGGCAGTCCTCCCACACGAGGTCAAACATCGCTCCCCGAGGATCTTGGCATTATACGAGGCACGCTAGGACGCCTCGCGGGGGACAGATCTCGTGCTCGGGGAGGAGGCCCACCGCCAAGCCTCGTGCCGTGCTGCGTGGTACCACTGCTGCAGCATCCGCTCCAGGACCCTAGAGGTGGGTGACCTCGTCCTGAGGTGGGTGCTCTCCAGGGAGGGGCTTCACAAGCTCTCGCCTATGTGGGAGGGACCGTTCAGGATCGCCCGTGTCTCCAGGCCTGGCACCGCGCACCTGGAGACGTAGGACGGAGTCCCCATCCAGAATGTCTGGAACATCCATCACCTCCGGAAGTTCTACCCGTAACAGGCGAGCGCCATGCGCCTCTCAAGTCTTCGCTCCTGACACTCTCATGTACTAATGAGTGGGGTTGTACATGCCCCGGAGTATCCTGGGTGCTTCCCCTGAGCCTCACGGGGGCTCCCACCCATGTCTTAGTGGAAGGCCCATGCTCCGCGATGGCGGGAAGACCAGAAGACTAGTGTAGGTACCTGACGCGGTTGTTCTTTTGCTTGCTTTCTGTAGCTGGTTTGCCACTTTTTGGAATGAAATTTGAAGTTATCACATCTTTATTTCAAACGGATGGGAATTTTTCTCCTTGCAGTGTTTACTTTTTCAAACCTTGCTTTTGGAGAGCGGCAGCTGCTTGTCCCTCTGCCCCGCGCGTCTCATGAGTGGGGGCTTGGCACGGTGTGTATGTCTGGGTCCGCCCACGAACACACCTCGTAAAAACCTTGGTGCCCTATCCTTTGGTGTCTTAATCCTCTCGCAACACTCGTGAACGAGCCAACGGGCGCGTGTGTTCTCCATGGGCCCTTATCCACTGGCCTTGCTGGGCATCGCGACCTAGCGTACCAGTGGCGATCGGTCCTCGCGGGGCGCACCACCCCTTGGAACATCTCTAGAGGCCCTATGGCTCGCTAGAAACCTCGCGGGCATCGGGTGCCTCCCGAGGCCTGAGAACCTTCTAATCCTCAAGAAGGAAACCCCTGGTAGGATCTCTCCAGAATGAGGGGCGCGTAGGAGGTCCAAGCCCCAAAGAAGCACGCCCTCGCGGCATGGAGTCTACCGCAAGCACACTAACACTACTGCAGGATGTTGCTAACGTGACACTACGATCAGAGACCCTTCGACGAAACTGTGTGAGATGCAATAATCACAAATGGTAGTGCAAAAGAACCGTCAAAAAAGGTGCAAAACGTTTGCGATGGCGGAGCCATCAAACATGGTTCAGATTTTAGTTGCGTGTGCCATGCAGGGCATACGGTTCAGTCCAATGAACTGTTTGCGATGAGGCAGAACAAAAGAAACGGGAAGCCTGATGAAGGTGTGTGCGATATACAGCATGCGGTTCACTCGGATGAACTGTTTGTGATTAGGCAACACAAAAGAAACGGTCAGCCAGATCAAGGTGCGTGTGATTGAGGGCATACGCTTCAGAAGGATTAACTGTTTGCGATTAGGCAACATAACAGAAACGGGTCAGCCAGATCAAAGTGTCTGCGATTGATGGCATACACTTCACATAGATGAACTGTTTGTGATTAGCCACAACAAACTGAAACAGTTAGATAGATCAACGTGTGTGCGCTAGACAGGCACACACATTCTAATTAAAAGAAGCGTGCACGATGGTAATAACAAGCGCGCATGGTTGTTGGAACAAGACGTGTGCTGACATTGCCTATTGCGGTGCACCCTATGGTGCAAATGCCACGTACGCGACCGAGAAGGCGTACGTGCCCATGTTACGCCTTCCGAGAATAGTGCCGCACTTATAACTGTCAGTAAATTTTGAGCATGCGTCATGTCACATTCCAAATTGCAAACCTGTTCACACCGATCAAAACCTAAACGGTTTCCCACTTAGGAGCGTATTACTACTCGGTTATAAATACTACTACTCCAAGATGACTGCACGTTCCTCCTCATCTCCTCATCCACAAAAACAAACAAGTCATTCATCATCATTCCCTTTGCGTCTGCCATGGCCAGCGTGAGTTTTGGGTCGAGAGATTGCCACCAGGGAGATGCGAGCATGGAACCGGAAGCACGAGAGATGTCCCGCCTCACCGCGAACAAGCCGGCATGTCCCGCCGTGCGGCCGTAGCAGCACAGAGGTCCCGCCGCACCGCTGAAGCAGCACGCAGGTCCTGCCACGCCGTCGATGCGGCAGACTGGCCCGACCGTGCCGCGGAAGCAAAAGAGATGTCCCGCCGCACCGTGAATGCAGCAGAGATGTCCTCTCGCACCGCGGCAGCCTGGGAAAATGTCTCGCGGGCAGGCGAGGACTCTTATAGGCGCATGCATGCGATCGTCCATAGCCAGATGGATCAGATCTCCGACTGGGCGAGGTTGCAGGACGACATGAAAGCCTCTTTTGAAGAGGCTACCGGCGTCATCCGGCAACTAAATGAGAGCAATGCAAAGCTTCGGGCTGAGCACGACCTGCTGAGGGCAAAGATCGTCGAAAGTGCGGAGCAACAGGAGGAGACCACTGCCTCGTTGAAGAGGACCGGCGTCATCGTCGAGAAACTTATGGACGAGAATGCCATGCTGCGCATCGAGGGCAGAAGGCTGGTGGAGGAATCCATGGATGCTCTCAAGCAGCATCTTGAGGACAAGAAAGAGCTCATCGCCGCTCGCCATGGAGACTAGTTCCCGCGGCCTGCAGCAACGTAGAGATCAGCGAGCCAGATTGTTGTCTTCCTTCTTCTTTAGCCCTTGTGTATTTCGGGTGTTGCCGCATGTGGCTTTTTCTTAATTATGTTCCTAAATATGTAAGACAATTATTATCCACTTTCATCGTCCTTAAATTCATCATGCTTGCAATAAGTCGCAGTCGATGCTATATAGGTCCGTTAGATCTTACATCATGATTCGTGCAAAACTTTCTTTTCAGATTTTCATTTTTCTCTCTTAAATCTCAGTCCAGTGAGACATATAGCCATGCCATAGAACAAGGGCTCGGGGCGCCATTAACGGAGACGTTGGGAGGGAGGTGCGCGGCGGGTAGCGGTCAAAGGGCTCTCCTCCCGATGAGCAACGTGCAGGGGTCTGATCACATGCCGCCCCTACTCAAATAGCTACCCCGCACGGCACCTCCTAGCCAATAAAAAAAGGACGCGTGGTGGCACGTAATTGATAAGTAGAACACCCACGGTTTCAATAATACTTGTGTTTCCGATTTGTAACATGACATCACTTCTTCAAAAATGACTTTGTTGATTGTTAATGTGTGCGCCTTCGCAAATCGGGCAGAAAAATTACCACAACATGTTGGTGCCATGTCAGGACCCCATGCCAAGTTTCATGATTTTCAGGCGTGTTTTGTATTTACAGGAATTAAAAAAGCAAGTTCTCAATCTTTCCGACCGAGCCACGACGCCCAGATGTTTGAATTTCATTCCCATTTCTTGCATGGGACCTAGAAATTCACCCAAGGACACACATGTGATTTTTCAAACAATTTTGGTGCACTGGAGCCTGTGCTTGTAGTTCAAATTTGAATTATGCACATTAAATGCGTAGAAACTCAATTAATGTATAAAAATGCCAAACGAACCCGTAATAATTCCAAAATTTAGCATGATACTTCTATTTGGTCTAATCTGCCCGTGTAAAAAAATTAAGGCGGGAGAAGGCAGTGTGTGTATGTCGTTTCGCACACGGAGGTGACACGTTCCCTCTCGGAACCACGAGCCTTCTTGAGGGAAGCTCTGGTTTGCAAGAAGCTTACACCAAAGCTTGTCCCAATTCGGCCAAAAAATTTACCACAGCATGTTGGTGCCATGTCATGACACCATGCCAAGTTTCATGATTTTCAGGCGTGTTTTGGATTTACAGGAATTAAAAAACAAAGTTCCTCAATCTTTCTGGCCGAGCCACGACGCCCAGATGTTTGAATTTCATTCCCATTTCTTGCATGGGACCTATAAATTCACCCAAGGACACACATGTGATTTTTCAACCAACTTTGGTGCACTTGAGCATGTGCTTTTAGTTCAAATTTGAATTATGCACATTAAATGCACAGAAACTCAATTAATGTATAAAAAAGGCCAAACGAACCCGGAATAAATTCCAAAATTTAGCACGATACTTCTATTTGGTCTAATCTACCTGTGTAAAAAAATTAAGGTGGGAGAAGGTAGTGTACGTATCTCGTTTCGCACACGGAGGTGACACGTTCCCTCTCGGAACCACGAGCCTTCTCGAGGGAAGCTCTGGTTTGCAAGAAGCTTACACCAAAGCTTGTCCCAATTCGGCCAAAAAAATTACCGCAGCATGTTGGTGCCATGTCATGACACCATGCCAAGTTTCATGATTTTCAGGCGTGTTTTGGATTTACAGGAATTAAAAAACAAAGTTCCTCAATCTTTCCGGCCGAGCCACGACGCCTAGATGTTTGAATTTCATTCCCATTTCTTGCATGGGACCTATAAATTCACCCAAGGACACACATGTGATTTTTCAACCAACTTTGGTGCACTTGAGCATGTGCTTTTAGTTCAAATTTGAATTATGCACATTAAATGCACAGAAACTCAATTAATGTATAAAAAAGGGCAAACGAATCCGGAATAAATTCCAAAATTTAGCACGATACTTCTATTTGGTCTAATCTACCTGTGTAAAAAAATTAAGGGGGGAGAAGGTAGTGTACGTATCTCGTTTCGCACACGGAGGTGACACGTTCCCTCTCGGAACCACGAGCCTTCTTGAGGGGAGCTCCGGTTTGCAAAAAGCTTACACCAAAGCTTGTCCCAATTCGGCCAAAAAAATTACCCAACATGTTGGTGCCATGTCATGACACCATGCCAAGTTTCATGATTTTCAGGCGTGTTTTGGATTTACAGGAACTAAAAAAACCAAGTTTCTCAATCTTTGCGGTCGAGCCATGACGTCCAGATGTTTGAATTTCATTCCAATTTCTTGCATGGGACCTATAAATTCACCCAAGGACACACATGTGATTTTTCAACCAACTTTGGTGCACTGGAGCATGTGCTTGTAGTTCAAATTTGAATTACGCACATTAAATGCGCAGAAACTCAATTAATGTATAAAAAAGACCAAACGAACCCGGAATAATTTCAAAATTTAGCATGATACTTCTATTTGGTCTAATCTGCCAGTGTAAAAAATTAAGGCGAGAGAAGGTAGTGTACGTATCTCGTTTCGCACACGGAGGTGACGCGTTCCCTCTCGGAACCACGAGCCTTCTTGAGGGAAGCTCCGGTTTGCAAGAAGCTGCACAAAAGCTTGTCCCAATTCGGCCAATAAAATTACCACAACATGTTGGTGCCATGTCATGACACTATGCCAAGTTTCATGATTTTCAAGCGTGTTTTGGATTTACAGGAATTAAAAACCAAGTTTCTCAATCTTTCCGGCTGAGCCACGACGCCGAGATGTTTGAATTTCATTCCCATTTCTTGCATGGGACCTATAAATTCACCCAAAGACACAAATGTGATTTTTCAAAAAACTTTGGTGCATTGGAGCATGTGCTTGTAGTTCAAATTTGAATTATGCACATTAAATGCCCAGAAACTCAATTAATGCATAAAAATGCCAAACGAACCAAGGATAATTCCAAATTTAAACATGACACTCATGTACTAGTTGCATGTTCACTGTATGTAAATGTTCTAGCAATTCAAACACCATCTTTTCCCTTTGTAACAACATTTTTTCTTTCAAAACATAACGAAAAAATTAGGTATACCACAAACAGTTTACTAGAAAGAATCGTGTGGGATGCGATATAAAATATCTTGGCGCACCGTCTTGTCTGGCTTACGCAGGAAGCTTCGTCGTCTACAGTCCACCGCCCTCGCTTGAACCACACTTGCGCGCCGGTTTCTCACAGCACCGAGCGATATTTTTTTGCCACCGCGGAAATATCTATCTCCCCGCCCCCTCCCTCCTACCAAAAGCCACATTTCCACTGTTCCTCCTTGCTTTCCAAGTTCAGACCTTCACTGCTGCTTACTGGCAGCTCAGCCTCCTCGCCGGTGACCCTTCTTCTTGCAGCGCCGCCTCCTCGCCGGCTACCCTTCTTCTTGCAGTGCTGCCTCCTTGCCGACAACCCTTCTTCTTGCAGTGCTGCCTCCTCGCCGGTGGCCCTTCTTCTTGTTGTGCGGCCTCGTCGATATGGTCAGGTAATCCACACCCCACCCTCACAATCCTCCTCCTTTCCCGTCCCACATGCCCCGACTGACGGCGCGACACCTTCCACCGAAATCACCGCCCCCTCGTCCAATTAAGCACCGCCCACAACCATTTTGCATGCAGTATAACATGGAGCTCAGTAGCATGCGGCCGCACGCGCGCACGAGATCGCTATGGCTGCCATGCATGTCGACTGCCAGATCTTGGAGGAGCACCTCATCTTCGAGGCCACCACGCCACCGCCACACGGTTGTCTACTTTAAAATATAGTTCGTGTTGTTTCGTCGAGGCCACCGCCATTGCCTTCTAGTGATTTGTCCTCTGTAATGTTAATATGCAATCTGATGTTCAGTTAACAGTTTGGTCCTCTGAAATGTAATGTTCAGTTAACACTTAGGTCCAACAGTTGCTACATTTCGTAGTACTGTTCTCAAGAATTTTTTGTTTTGTTAACTGTCTTATCTTCTAGTACATGTTTCTATTCTGCAATGTCGTGCTCAGTTAACTATTTTGGTTCATTTGGTCTGCTGTCCATTTAACTGTTTGGTTCGGTTCTGCAATTTGATTTTCATTTGTTGTGGATACAATTTTGTATTGTTATGCATGTGACACCAATCCAATTTGGCTGTACTCAATACATATTCTACTGATAGTATGGCAACTCTCAGTTAACCTGATCAAGATCTTCCTTATGTGTGTTGCAGGGAAACAATGGGAGACATTGTGGTTTACCATCGAGGTTTGTTCAAGCAAGATCCTTTGGGTAATAGCACATTATTGTGCAGTTGCAGGAATCATTATAATATTTAGGTTTATTACAATTTGGTCTTGCACATGTAGATCCTGCTGTCAGAGGCTTAGACCCACTGTTCGACCCATTTTGCATATGGGGAAATGAGATGTCCAAGAATATCAGTCAAGTCAAGAAACTCAGAAAGATTATTAGGATGAAAAAACTTGCGACGAATAACAACAAGATCTTTTTGCACAATGAAGAAGACATCAGTCAACTATAGGATGGTACCAACTCTTTGACCTTGTTTTTACCCCTTGCGCCATTTCAAAATTTACAACAGCGATTTATGCATAGCTTTGTTTTCAGTACTTCTCAAAGCAGTTCACCGATGATTACCTCTCAAACCACCTGCATGGTCAAGAGGCGAGGAAGGTATTCATTCAACACCCACGGTACAATATTGAAGTCTTGCTGAAGAAGGCGAAGGTTGGGCGGGAAATTATCCGTTGCCACTCGCCTAAAGTTGCGAGGACATTCAACATCACTGAAGGCTCAATATTTGCCTTCCGCTTCTGCAGTTTCCCAGATGAGATTCATCTGTCTATTTACCATGTATGATGCTACTTTCCAAAGGTTTTTGATGCTGCATGTGAAACTTGGTGCTGTTGTGTAATGGCGAATCGAGTGCGAAGCTATCTGATGTAATTCGATTATGAAATCCTGGTTGCTTTTATACGAATATGAAATATCTGGCGTGTTTTATAAGAAATATTAGTTTGATTAGTACATGGATTATCAATAATAGGCTAATTACCCTTCTTATTGGGGTTTTCTATTGCAGACGGTTACTTAGACAGCACCGTGGGCAATGAACTCAAACAACCCGCACGGTTTCTAGAAAGTAGGTGTGTTCGATCAACTAACAATCACACACGGCTTCCGGCAGCGAACTGTTTGCGTTAGGACACCTTGCACAAACATTTCCACATAAAGAACTGTGTGTGATATACATACCTACGGAAATGATTTTCTGGGATTCACCGTGTGGGATGTACATACCTACGGAAATGATTTCTGGGATTCACCGTGTGGGATGAACATACCTACGGAAATGATTGGGTTTTGATGCCTTGCTCGATCGCGCACAAGCTCATTTGGTGTCCCAGGAGGGCCTATCCCCGAGGGCTTCTAGGTCGTGTGGTAAGGACCCCCCTATCGCCCACACTCACTTGGCGACGGTTCCAAGTGTCGTCGCCGAAAGGAGTTAAAAACCGTTTGTATATCATGTCGATGTACCAGTGTAAGCTAAGTTATCCTAATCAGGATCATCAAGAACTTGTCAGTTAGTAGCAACACGGATGCCAGGATGTGATATAAAAATGCTAATATAACAGAGCAAGCGCCATGGTCCATTACATGCCCCAGCAGGGCTTTCTACTTCTTGATGCAGGGAAATGAAAAAAAGGCAGCCTCGCAACCGCCTCGGCTCCCGAGGCCCGGCTCCAGCGGCGCCCACTCTCAATCGGAGTCCTCCTCCTACATCACCGGAGCGCGATCGTGAGGTGGCTTGTCGCCCTCCCCGGTCCGAGCTCGGCGGCATGGTGGCTCGTCCTAGTCGCCGTCGCTTGTACTCTCCCCAGGGGAGGAGCCTCCGCTGTTGGAGGCGTCGTGACCATCACCAAGAGTGTGCTCACCCTCATCGTCGTTGTCGTCGTGGCCCTCGGGGCAACAACCCTGACGCCCGCCGTCCTCCCCAAAGACCCTGACATAGAGGGTCGCGACGCCGTCATGCCTGAAGTGGAGAGTACACCTCCCCTGCAGGCCGCATGCGCGGGCGAACGGCTGCCACCCGCGGTTCAAGAACACGTTGTCGGCGGGGTGAACTCGACCTCCACCCATGAGGCCTCTGCAGCAACCATCGGCCTGCAGCCAGAGGCCACCAGGTTCCTCGGCCGGCAGCGCACTCGCAAAGAAGCGGGGGAGCTGGAACCAGATGCCTGCAGGCCTCTCTACCCAAACCACGAACTCCGAGGATGCGTCGACCATGTGGGATCACGGCGCGGTGGCCGAATGGCTGCCACATGCCTCCCTCCTTCGCCACGGGCACCTCGGCCGCGGAAGCCTCCGGTGCGGGAGCGAGCCTTCCCACAACTGCCGGAGGTGGTGCCAGCCTTCGAGGGGGTGCACCCGCGCCCTCAGGGAGCCACCACCGGTGTCGCAACGTACTTACGGGGACGGTCGCAGTCCCTCTTGGGCGGTGGCAAGCCTGGTCCCTCCTTGGGGGCCTTTCCCTTCTCGGTGGCCGAGAACCTCCTCATTGGCGCCATGGATGCTCTGGCGAGATGGCGGCACAGCGAAGAAGAAGATGGAGCAAGCAGAAAGAAGATGAAGATGGGCTGGGGGCTCCGCACCCTTCCCCATTTATAAGAAGGGAAGGCCATCCGGCAGTCTCTCACGTTTCCAAGTCATGATGGGCCCTCTGCATGCACCAGGCAGTTGTCAAGTCGGGAAGTTGCCGAGGCGACGTGGGGAAGCGGAGACGCCTAAGTCCCATCAAGCGCCATTCGCCAGCCTAGCCTACAGGCGATTGGGGCCCGCGGCGCTTCGCCCTTGCCCTTTGGCTTCACCCCGAAGCCAAGTCCGAGCGCTCCTTGGGCCCGGGGGCTACTGTCGGTGTTCTGGGAACCAGGGTACCCAGACTTGACTGCTTGCGGCCCACGGCGTGGCTCCATCGACAACCTGGTACGACCCATCTACAAGACCACCAAGACAAGACACTCGCGAGGGGCCAAGCCTCGCGAGGCGGACGACGCCAAGACCTCCTGAGGGTGCGGCCTCCCTAGGTGGCCTCCCGAGGAGCGGAGATTTCTATGCAGGTATCCAACCTCATGAGGTTGCGATGATGCAAGCCATGACGACCAAGGCAGGTGGGCGCTAGCGGGCGCAGAGGAGACAGTTTCCTCTTTGGTGCTAAGGATGCAAGGACAGGCGTGGGTTCCCGAGAATCTGGCAAAGGTTTCCTTTCCAGTGCAACAAGACCAAGATCACCAGCACGGCAGGATAGATGTCATCACCGAGCCCACCGCTGCATCATGACCAGAAGCTTTGTAGGCAAAGACCATGTTCCGTCATGATAAGATGTACTACTTGTCCCCATTCAAATTGGCCACTTTGGGATCCCTTCCCGCCTACGTTTTGGGGGAAGAGGACCGAGGACACTATAAGTATAGGTTAGCCACCGATGCAGAAGGGGTTGACTCATTCCCTCACCCCTGAACTTCGCGAGGTTGTTCATCCCTTGTACTAGTTCATCCTCAGCCCCTCGTGATGCTAATCCACCACAAAGTAGAAGTAGGGTCTTACACCGCAATGTAGCGACCAGACCCGAATGGATCAAGTCTCGTGCTCGATGTCATCCTGGATCGAGAATGCCGACACCCACGAAGATTTCAAGGAATTATAGCGAGTAGCAATCACACACTTATTACATCGTTGTCCACAAAGGAACTTATTACAATAATATGGCTTAAGGCCATCTAATAATAACAGCGGAAGGCTTGGAAGATAAGTGAGTCCATCAACTCCATCGGCATCATCGAGTATAGAACCACGACCTAACACCTTACTCGTAAATGCGAAAAGTGCGCAACATGAAAGTTGCAGCCCAGCACGGTCAAGACATGGAATATGCTGGCAATGTAACACATAAAGAGCAATGAAGGAAATAAGCCTATACTACATGCATATATGGCTGGTGGTAAGGCTCTCTGGTTACATTTTGCATAAAGCTAGTTTTTCCCTACAACAAAGGAATAATTTTATTTAACTATCATGGTGGTTGTTAAACATTGAGAATGGTTGACAGCATCCTCAATCCCAATTAAAAGTACTCATCAAAACCCAATACATTTATTAGAAGTAACATGTTGAGATTCACATGATATTCAATTTACAGATACTCAAAACGTCCATAACCGGGGACACGGCTAATCATGATTAGTTTATACACTCTGCAGAGGTTTATGACTTTTCCCCACAAGACTCGATCGCCTCCGCTTGGTTCTCGTGACTACAAGGTGTTTGAGAGACGGATGACCGAGACATAGTCTTCGAAGCGCTAGCACCTTACATGTGGGTAGACCGTACCAACCTACATCCCCTACATCAGCTAGCCTACCCGTAAGAGTTCGCACAACTTAGTCAACTACGCCAGAGCCCATAATTGGCTTGTGGCTGCACACGGAAGTTTCAGTTTGAATAATCTTATGATCCCTTAGAGCACAGGTGGCGGTCCGAAGAAACACAGCAAGTCTGATGGAAACCAGGTGCCTCAATCCAACCAGATGTGTGTTTAGGTTGCCACCTTAGATAAACCATTAATTAACAATCTCACATCTGTCATGGATATTCACTCACCCAATCCACGTCTACTAGCATAGCATGGCATAAAAGCAAACGAGAAGTAACTCCCAAGGTTTCATAAGTAAAACAGGTAATAGGTACTACCTCAAATCTACTTCCCAATCCCACAATTTAATTAGATCCTAAACATGCAAGTGTTTGAGGGTTTGATCTAATGCAATAAAACTGGGTAGTAGAAAAGGTATGATCAAGTGTTACTTGCCTTGCGATGATCCATGAGACCTAGAGATTCAAGTAACAAGCGGCGCACTCCGGGTGATCTAACGCAGACAAACAACAAGCATACAATAAGTACTCATCTAATGCACAGGGAAAACTCGAATAAAAGATCTAACCAGATAGTTCAACTTAAGAACCCTGGTTGCAAAACAATCGAAACAAATAAAGCATCAAAAGTCGAAACTCGAGAGAGAACGACTCGGTTTAGCAATCTGAAACTAGGTCAAAATTTCACAGTAGCAAAACTCTGTGTAAGTAGGGTAGTCGGAACGGTGGTTTCGTAACGAAACTCCAGGCGCTTGAATCACCTGATTCCGATAAACGAGCGAGAAAATAAACAGATTTGAAAATTGAATCAGAAATCGAATCAGAAAAATAACGGATTAAATCCGATTAAAAGAAAACGACGAACGGGTTAAATAACGGACGTTCGTTAACAGAACTAATCCAACGAACACATTCATTGAAACGAACGGTTCGGTGAACGTTCATTAAATAAGAAAACCGAAAAAAAAAAAACCATCTAGGGTTTTAAAAAAAACCAACATCTTCAAAAAAACGGATCGGGTTTTCTAAAGAAAACGGATCGGAGGGTTCTGGCGGCGGCTACCTCCGGCGGGGCTCGGCTGGGCTCCGGGGCGCGAGGTCCCGTGGGTCGGGAGGGGCGGCGAGGGGCTCCCGTGACGGGGAGAGATGGCGGCGGCCTCTCGGGTGGTGGAGGGGCGGCGGCGGCTCGGGTTGGAGGGCGGGCAAGGGATGAGGAGAGGGGGTGGCGGGGTATATAAGGAGGGGGGGGGGCGCCTTTGGGAAGGGGGCGGCGGCCGGGTCCAGCTGGACTCCGAGGCGGCGCGGCGGCGGCGCGGCGGCGGAGACCTCAGCAGCGCGTCGTGGGGGAGAGGGAGGTGGGCAGGCGGCTGGGCAGTGGGCCTTGGCCAAAGCGAGGGCGCGCTGTGCTTTTTTAAAACAAAACTAAACGAATTTAAAATAAAACCAAACGAACTCCAATTTAATAAAATTAATTTTCCCGACTCCTAAAATGAGTCGAACAAAATGAACTTTAAAAAAGCAGGCAATATGCATATATTTTTAAATGCTCATTTTGCCTAAAGCAAATAAATCCTCAAAACCAAATTTTTGATTTATTTATAATATCTTCATTTTTCCTAAATGTTGGGAAAGTCATATTATTCCTCTCTTTAACTTTTTATATCGGAAAAACTTTTGAAGATAAATAAATAAATCAAATGATCCCATTTTCAAAATTTGAGAAATCCCAAATATGAAAATAATGAAACTTCCAACTCTCCGAGGGTCCTTGAGTTGCGTGAAATTTTCTAGGATCGGAAAATGCGAGAAAATATGATATGCATGATGACCTAATGTATAACATTCCAAATTGAAAATTTGGGATGTTACAAACCTACCCCTTAAGATGAATCTAGCCCTCGAGATTCGGGTTGGCTAGAAAATAGGTGAGGTGGTCCTTAGCAAAACTTCCTCTCTTTCCCGGTGGCTTCATCCTCGGTGTGGTGGCTCCATCGAACTTTGCAAACTTGATAACCTTGCTGGGTAACTCTGCTAGCATAATCGAGAATCTTAACGGTTTTTCCTCATATGTTAAGTCATCCTTCAACTGAATTGCTTCGGTGGCATTGTGTCCTTAACGGTACCTCCGCTATCTCGGGTGACATTTCTTCAACTGAGAAACATGGAATACATCATGAACTCCTGACAGTCCTTCTCGCAACTCCAACTTATAAGCAACTTCTCCCATGCGTTGCAAAATCTTATATGGTCCAACGAAACGTGGGGCTAACTTTCCTTTAACTCCAAAGCGCTTAACTCCTCGAAGCGGGGATACTCTAAGATATACTCTGTCTCCAACTTCATACTCAATCGCTTTGCGCTTTGAATCGGCATAACTCTTCTGTCTGGACTGGGCTACCTTGAGCCTGTCTCGAATCAACTTAACCTTCGTTCGACTCCTTAATCAAATCTGGTCCAAACAAATGACGATCTCGGTTTAGTCCCATGACAACGGTGTCCTGCACCTTCTTCCATCTGAGCCTCAAAAGGTGCCATCTTCAAGCTGGTTTGGTAATTGTTGTTGTAGGAAAATTCTGCATACGGCAAATTATCATCCCAACTAGATCCATAATCTAGTGCACAAGCTCTCGGCATATCCTCCAAAATCTGATTGACTCTCTCGGTCATCCATCGGTGCGTGGGTGGAAAGCTGTATGAATTCAATCTAGTTCCCAATGTTTCGTGCAACTGGTTCCAAAATTTTGAGGTAAATTGGGTTCCTCTATCGACACGATGCTCCTCGGAACTCCGTGTAAGCACACAATTCTGGTCATGTATATCTTTGCCAACTTAGCACTGCTATAGGTAGTCTTATTTGGAATGAAATGAGCTACCTTAGTCAAGCGGTCGACTATGACCCAAATCGAGTCATATCCTGAATGGGTCTTTGGCAAACCTGTGATGAAATCCATGCCTAGTTTATCCCACTTCCATTCGGTATCGGCAATGGTTGTAACAATCCTGCTGGCTTCGATGCTCGCCTTTACTTTCGACATACGCCGCAAACTGCTACATATTCGCAATATCCTTCTTCATTCCGGTCCACCAGAAAATATTCTTCAAATCCAAATACATCTTGGTATTTCGGTGAATCGAATAGGGTGAATCATGGGCTTCTTGTAAAATCAACTTCCGATCTACGGGTCATTGGGCACATAAACACGGTCTTCAAACCATAGGGTATCGTGTTCATCCTCACGAAATCCTTTAGCTTTTCCTTTGCTCATTTTCTCCTTTATAGAGGCAACTTCCTTATCGCCTTTTGGGCTTCTCGATTTTGTCCATCGATTGTCGATTTGAATCTCCAATGCTGCTACATAGCCTCTCGGAACTATTTCCAAACATAGCTCTCGAAGGTCCTCGGCTAACTCATTGGGTATCCCTCCCATCATTAGGGTATTGGCGTGGCTCTTACGGCTCAATGCGTCTGCTACGACATTAGCCTTTCCGGGTGATAATGCAATCTCATATCATAATCCTTGATAAGCTCTAACCATCTCCTTTGTCTCGAGATTCAATTCATACGTGTGAAGATGTACTTCAAACTCTTGTGATCCGTATATACTTCACAATGATTTCCAATGAGAAAATGTCTCCATGTCTTCAAGGCATGCACAACGGCTGCTAACTCCAAATCATGTGGCATAATTCAACTCATGGGGCTTAAGTTGTCGTGAAGCGTCTGAAACAACTCTTCCTTCCTGCATAAGCACTGCTCCAAGTCCTCGGCGTGAAGCGCCGCAATACACCTCATAATCCTTGGTCCGATCGGCAATATCAAAACTGGTGAGGTAACCAATCTTTTCTTCAACTCCTGAAAACTTGCCTCACAGTCCTCGGTCCATATGAATTTGTTTTCCTTCTTCAACAATTCAGTCATAGGCTTTGCAATTCTTGAGAAATTCTCAATGAATCTTGGTAGTATCCTGCGAGTCCAAGGAAACTCGAATCTCTCCAAAGTCGTTGGTGCTTCCCATTTGGTTCGGTCTCAACCTTTGTGGGGTCAACTGCTATTCCTTCTCCGGATATAACATGTCCGAGAAATCCAACTTCCTTTAGCCAAAACTCACATTTGCTGAACTTGGCATATAACTGGTGTTCCTCGGTTTCCAAAACCAATCGCAAATGTTCCTTGTGTTCCTCTTCATTCTTGAGAAAATCAAAATGTCATCAATGAACACCACGAGCGAACTTATCCAAAAACTCCATAAACACTTTGTTCATCAGGTTCATGAAATAGGCTGGTGCGTTAGTCATCCAAATGACATAACGGTATACTCATAGAGTCCATATCTCGTGGTAAACGCTGTCTTGGGTATGTCTTGCTCCCGAATCTTCAATCGATGGTACCACGATCGTAAATCGATCTTGGAAAACACCTTAGCTCCTTGTGGCGATCAAACAGATCATTTATCATAGGTAGTGGGTACTTGTTCTTGATTGTTACTTCATTCAATCCACGATAATCAACAACCATTCTTAACGATCCATCCTTCTTCTCCACTAACAATAGGGTGATCCCCAAGGTGAAGAACTTGGGCGAATAAAACCTTTATCCAATAGTTCCTTAATCTGCTTCTTGATTTCCGCCAAATCCTCGTGCGGGCATCTGTGACGGTCGCTTCGATATCGGGCCTGTTCTCGGCAACAGCTCGATCAAAACTCAATGTCTCTATCCGTGGCATTCACCGCAACTCTTAGGAAATACATCAGAAAATCCTTCACCATCGGTACTTCTTCCCGCACCACTCGATAAGCAATTAACTTGTGCTCTCCTCGGCTCGTGTCGTGATACATACTTGATCCTTCTTCCTTACGGTGTGGTGAGCAAAATTGACTTTGTGGTGCAATCTATGTTCCTCCATACTTTGATAACCAATCCATTCCTAATATCACATCCAATCCTTGGGATTCCGAACTATTAGGTCCGAGGGGAAAACATAGTGTCCAATCCTTAATGGCGATCGATCACACCATTTACTAGCCATGTACTCTGCTCGGGTGAGGTTACTAGCATGGGTGACCTAAGGGCTTGGGTTGGTAATTTGTACTTATCCACAAATCCCTTGATATGTATGAATGCGATGCACCAGTATCGAAAAGAACAACTGCAGTAAATGACTTAACCAAAAACTTACCGATTACTGCATCGGGCTGATCTTCAACCTCCTCCACATCAATGTGGTTCACCTATCCCCTGTTGAAAGGGTTGGGCTTCTTTCCATAGCTTCCATTGCCATTTCCATTACGCCTTACGGATAGTCATTGGCATAATGTCGATCTTGCGGCACTTAAACAAGTAATGTGACTCAGGTCTACCTTGGATGGTGTTGACGGGTTGGTGCGGTTCTGTCCATTGCTTCCTCCATTCCGTTCCCATTCTTAGTGCCATTATGGTTATCGAATTACCTCCTCCATGGGTATCTGAAACTGAATTCTGATTTAGGGTATAACGAGGCTTCATTGGCTCCGAGTTATACTTCCCTGTCCATACTTCCGCAGTTCTCAATTTGCTGCTGCTTTCCTTCAATCATGAGGGCTCGGTCTACCAACTCCCGGTAGTTGTTGAAACTTGCTACCATCAACGGCATCTTGAACTCATCATTCAGTCCTTCTAGAAACTTCTCTGTTTAGCAGCGTCAGTAGTAACGCTATCCGGGGCATAACGTGCTAATTTACTAAAGTCATCCACGTCATCGCCAACAGTCCTTCCTCCTTGGCGTAAGTTGCGAAACTCACGCTTCTTCATGGCCATAGCTCCTGCTGAAACATGGGCAAGTCGAAAAGCTTGTTGAAACCGATCCCATGTGGCGGTGTCTCACGGGTAAGTGGCTGTAAAATTCTCCCACCATGCTGCTGCGGGTCCTTCAAGTCGATGTGCTGCAAACTTCACTCTTTCTCCATCATGCATCCTGCAGTGGTCAACTCCTTCCTATCTTGCGGAGCCAATCATACGCCACAATCGGCTCGGTGCTCTTTGGAATACACCGCGGATTCAGTCTAAGGAAACGAGTCAAGTGGTCCGTGGTGGTGGTGGCGGTGGGTTGTTGTTGTTGTTGTTGTTGTTGCCATGGTTACGCACCAATGTTTGAATCAGGGTATCTCTGCTGAATCAATTGGGTGATCTCTGGCGGAAAACGAATCCGGGTCGCGTCTCGGAGGCATCGATGGGTTTAGAAAAGACGAGAATTTAGAATAGATTGAGGTCTAAGGGGAATCACTACCCAAATGCACATGAGCAAATGCACACAAAATCACTTCATTCAATCAAACAAAGAGCTTACAACGATCTAACTATCGCAAAAGTGAGTGTACTATAATATTTACATGGAGGAATACTACTAATATGTGGGGACTTCTACTAATTTGAACGGTGGAAGACTCCATGATGTCTCCGCTCCACTTCGTCTTCAAAGTCGGGTTCACTTGGATCCGAATCGGTGTCGTCGATGTTGATGTAGTTGCTTGAGCAACCGACATCTTGGTCTTCATTCTGAGCGCCAACTTCTTCTTGAGTTCTTCGATCTCGTACTTAAGATCGTTATTGTGTCTTGCCAGAGCTACGATCTCGTCCATGTAGTCCTTGCGTGTAGTCTTTAGTTCTCCTTCGAGTTCGATGATCCTTCCTTTGCATTCTCGCAACTCCAACATATCATTGCACATTTGGTTCTCTGGCGTCGAATGTGCTGATTTAACTCCTGGATGAACGCTGCAATGGATCTATCCTTCTTGGTGCTGACTATGTCCCATTTGTCATCTCGGCGTCCGCAAATCTGGTAGATAGTGTCCTTGAGGTCTTCTTGATAAACTTCTCCAATGCGTCCCATGGTGATGTGAGCTGCCATGCTCTTTCCTGGACTCAAGTTGGTGCAATTGAAAACACTATCTATAGGCTTGGTGATTGGGGCGAATGTCCTTCCGGAACGTGAGCTTGAATCTTCCAGCGCTCCTCTTGAGCAGAGTGGCATTGAAAGTTCGGTGAAGCTTGGTAGTCCAATGTTCGGTACTTGGTGACTTCCTTCAAGTGAAATCCAAAAGGTGTGCCTTCATCTGGTTGGGTGTACTTGATCTTCGCGTCCGTCATCCTAAAGAGTAGAAAAGATGAGGAGTTAGAAAATGGGAAGAGAGTAGTGATCTATGGCTTTAACTTAGTGGTCGTGTCCTATACGGCGTGTGCTCGATACCATTCTCTGAGCGACCAGACCGAATGGATCAAGTCTCTCGTGCTCAGTGTCATCCTGGATCGAATGTCTTGACACCCCACAAGATTTGAAGGATTTATAGCAGAGTAGCAATCACACACTTATTACATCGTTGTCCACAAAGGAACTTATTACAATAATATGGCTTAAGGCCATCTAATAATAACAGCGGAAGGCTTGGAAGATAAGTGAGTCCATCAACTCCATCGGCATCATCGAGTATAGAACCACGACCTAACACCTTACTGTAAATGCGAAAAGTCTCGCAACGTGAAAGTTGCAGCCAACACGGTCAAGACATGGAATATCTTTGGCAATGTAACACATAAAGAGCAATGAAGGAAATAAGCCTATACTACATGCATATATGGCTGGTGGTAAGGCTCTCGGTTACATTTTGCATAAAGCTAGTTTTTCCTACAACAAAGGAATAATTTTATTTAACTATCATGGTGGTTGTTAAACATTGAGAATGGTTGACAGCATCCTCAATCCCAATTAAAAGTACTCATCAAAACCCAATACATTTATTAGAAGTAACATGTTGAGATTCACATGATATTCAATTACGGATACTCAAAACGTCCATAACCGGGGACACGGCTAATCATGATTAGTTTATACACTCTGCAGAGGTTTATGCACTTTTCCCCACAAGACTCGATCGCCTCCGCTTGGTTCTCGTGACTACATGGTGTTTGAGAGACGGATGACCGAGACATAGTCTTCGAAGCGCTAGCACCTTACATGTGGGTAGACCGTACCAACCTACATCCCCTACATCAGCTAGCCTACCCGTAAGAGTTCGCACAACTTAGTCAACTACGCCAGAGCCCATAATTGGCTTGTGGCTGCACACGGAAGTTTCAGTTTGAATAATCTTATGATCCCTTAGAGCACAGGTGGCGGTCCAAGAAACACAGCAAGTCTGATGGAAACCAGTGCCTCAATCCAACCAGATGTGTGTTTAGGTTGCCACCTTAGATAAACCATTAATTAACAATCTCACATCTGTCATGGATATTCACTCACCCAATCCACGTCTACTAGCATAGCATGGCATAAAAGCAAACGAGAAGTAACTCCCAAGGTTTCATAAGTAAAACAGTAATAGGTACTACCTCAAATCTACTTCCCAATCCCACAATTTAATTAGATCCTAAACATGCAAGTGTTTGAGGGTTTGATCTAATGCAATAAAACTGGGTAGTAGAAAAGGTATGATCAAGTGTTACTTGCCTTGCCGATGATCCATGAGACCTAGAGATTCAAGTAACAAGCGGCGACTCGGGTGATCTAACGCAGACAAACAACAAGCATACAATAAGTACTCATCTAATGCACAGGAAAACTCGAATAAAAGATCTAACCAGATAGTTCAACTTAAGAACCCTGGTTGCAAAAGAATCGAATCAAATAAAGCATTGAAAGTCGAAACTCGAGAGAGAACGACTCGGTTTAGCAATCTGAAACTAGGTCAAAATTTCACAGTAGCAAAACTCTGTGTAAGTAGGGTAGTCGAACGGCGGTTTCAGAATATGAAACTCCAGCGCTTGAATCACCGATTCCGATAAACGAGCGAGAAAATAAACAGATTTGAAAATTGAATCAGAAATCGAATCAGAAAAATAACGGATTAAATCCGATTAAAAGAAAACGACGAACGGGTTAAATAACGGACGTTCGTTAACAGAACTAATCCAACGAACACATTCATTGAAACGAACGGTTCGGTGAATGTTCATTAAATAAGAAAACCGAAAAAAAAACCATCTAGGGTTTAAAAAAAACCGAACATCTTCAAAAAAAAATGGATCGGGTTTTCTAAAGAAAACCGGATCGGGGGTTCTTGGCGGCTACCTCCGGGGGCTCAGCGGGGCCTCGGGCGGCAAGGTCCGGGTGGGTCGGGAGGCGGCGAGGGGCTCGGCGGGGGAGAGCGGCGGGCGGCCTCAAGTGGTGGGCGGGCGGGCTGGTTGGGGGGCGGCAAGGGATGAGGAGAGGGGGTGGCGGGTATATAAGGAGGGGGGGGTCGGCGCTTGGGGAAGGGGCAGCGGCGGCCGGGTCCGAGCTGGACTCGAGGCGGCGGGCGGCGGCTGTGGCGGGAGACCTCAGCAGGCAGGCGTGAGGGGGAGAGGAGGTGGGCAGGCGGGTGGGCCTTGGCCCAAAGTGGCGGCCGCGCGCGCTTTTTTTTTGAACAAAACTAAACGAATTTAAAATAAAACCAAACGAACTCGAATTTAATAAAATTAATTTTCCCGACTCCTAAAATGAGTCGAACAAAATGAACTTTAAAAAAACAGGCAATATGCATATATTTTTAAAATGCTCATTTTTGCCTAAAGCAAATAAATCCTCAAAACCAAATTTTTTTTTTGATTTATTTATAATATCTTCATTTTTCCTAAATGTTGGGAAAGTCATATTATTCCCTCTCTTTAACTTTTTATATCGGAAAAACTTTTGAAGATAAATAAATAAATCCAAATGATCCCATTTTCAAAATTTGAGAAATCCCAAATATGAAAATAATGAAACTTCCAACTCTCTCCGAGGGTCCTTGAGTTGCGTGAAATTTTCTAGGATCAAAAAATGCGAGAAAAATATGATATGCATGATGACCTAATGTATAACATTCCAAATTGAAAATTTGGGATGTTACACGCAAGGTGGCCCGAACCGAGGTAACTGTCGTGTTCATCTTCTTCATTGTTCGTGTGAATCGAGCTAGGTCGCGGGCCGATGGGCTGGTAGGCTGGATAGGTTGAGTTCTTTGCACACGCCCCAAAGTTCTAACCTTTATTGGGTCTGCAGATCCCTGAATCCGACACACACAACCTCGCCACTAGACCGAAGTAGTTGCTGGGCACGGGCTAGGAGGGCCATAGCCGAACACAGAGATCCTTCATGGCTTGTTCCGTCATTCGGTTCATCTCCATAAACTGTTTCATTTGATCATAAACAGGGGTTGCTCGGGCGCTTGGACTTGCGCCCATAATAGCTTTAGCTCAGCATCACCTTCCGGGCAGCATAGTACCTGGTGGCATCGGCCACACTTTTCAGGAGATCCACAATGGCGCCTCCGGAATGCCAGACTCGGGTGAGGAATTTGAATCTTTGGCTGCCAAATACACTCTGCAGTAAGTACTGCTTACCATTGGCAATTTGCTTCACTTGCCGGAGTTCCTCCCGAGCGCTCTGTGTCTCCGACCGCGCCTCTTGGATCTCCGTATTCATGTTCGCCACCGTGGTGGCGTTCTCCTTGTTCTTTTGCTCAAGGTCCCCACATTTCATGACGGCATCCTTGAGCTCTTGTTGCACTTCGTCCACCCTAGCCTCATGCTTCTCACGTTTGGTTTTCACCAACACGAGATTGGCAGCCGCTTGTTCGGTCGCTGCCTTTTGATCAGCCGCTTCCTTTCTGGGTCGCAGCAGTTCAGCCATGAGGCTTTCAACCTCCGCGGCGGCAGCTGCATGACAGTTTCCCTCTTAGGGATAAATTGGGACAACTTGTTTGACAAAGAATCCCAATGAACCGCATTTCACTCATACTAACCTTGTGCTTCGTCCAACTGTTTTGTTGACGAGGTCAAGCTCTTCACCGGAATGCTTAAGCTTTCGATTCATCTCGGTGAGTTCGGCGCCATTGACTGCCGCTGCTAACGTTGACGCCTGCATTCACAAGTACCTTGATTAGCCTATCATTTGGGCGGTCTGGATCCTCGGCCAGGTTTCTTATCAAAACCTGTCAGAGTCTCGGGGGCTGCTCTACATAAGGATCGTTTATATCCTCACTATAAAATATACTTTTATGAAGGAAAGAACATTACTTTGCTTACCTCAAAGCCTGTCAGGAGGCCGTCAAAGGCTTGTTTCAATCCACTGTTAATGAACCGAACGTTGTGTAAAACCGCGCCCATCAGGGCGCGATGCTCCGCTACTATGGAGGAGCCATTCACGGCCTGGTCCATTAGGTTCGGCCACTCCGCCGTGATCTGGACCCTGGTGCTCGGCGCCGGTGGCGGAGCATTGCCCCCCCCCCCCACCTTCATTGAAAGGTGGTTGTGACGCTTCGTTAGGCCTTGGAGGCTCCGGGGTCGTTGATACGTCTCCAACGTATCTATGATTTTTGATTGTTCCATGCTATTATATTATCTATCTTGGATGTTTATGGGCTTTATTTTACACTTTTATATTACTTTTGGGACTAACCTATTAACCGGAGGCCCAGCCCAGATTTGTTGTTTTTTGCCTATTTAAGTATTTCGAAGAAAAGGAATATCAAACGGAGTCAAAACGGAACGAAATCAACTGGAGAAGTTATTTTTGGAAGGAAAGATACCGGATGGACTTGGACCCCACGTCAAGGAAGGAACGAGGAAGCCACGAGGGTGGGGGGCACGCCCACCTACCTAGGGCGCGCCCCCTGCCTCGTGGGGCCCTCGTGGCTCCCCTGACATGCTTCTTCCGCCTATATAACTCCACGTACCCTAAAACTTCCAGAAGGGAGAATAGATCGGGAGTTCCTCTGCCGCAAGCCTCTGTAGCCACCAAAAAGTCAATCGGGACCCTGTTTCGGCACCCTGCCGGAGGGGGGAACACTCACCGGTGGCCATCTTCATCATCCCGGCGCTCTCCATGACGAGGAGGGAGTAGTTCACCCTCGAGGCTGAGGGTATGTACCAGTAGCTATGTGTTTGATCTCTCTCTCTCTCGTGTTCTTGATTTGGCACGATCTTGATGTATCGTGAGCTTTTCTATTATAGTTGGATCTTATGTTTCTTCTCCCCCTCTACTCTCTTGTAATGGATTGAGTTTTCCCTTTGAAGTTATCTTATCGGCTTGAGTCTTTAATGATTTGAGAGCACTTGATGTATGTCTTGCTGTGCGTATCTGTGGTGACAATGGGATATCACATGATTCACTTGATGTATGTTTTGGTGATCAACTTGCGGGTTCCGCCCATGAACCTATGCATAGGGGTTGGCACACGTTTTCGTCTTGATTCTCCGGTAGAAACTTTGGGGCACTCTTTGAGGTTCTATGTGTTGGTTGAATAGATGAATCTGAGATTGTGTGATGCATATCGTATAATCATACCCACGGATACTTGAGGTGACATTGTAGTATCTAGGTGACATTAGGGTTTTGGTTGATTTGTGTCTTAAGGTGTTATTCTAGTACGAACTCTAGGGCTGTTTGTGACACTTATAGGAATAGCCCAACGGATTGATTGGAAAGAATAACTTTGAGGTGGTTTCGTACCCTACCATAATCTCTTCGTTTATTTTTCGCTATTAGTGACTTTGGATTGACTCTTTGTTGCATGTTGAGGGATAGTTATGTGATCCAATTATGTTATTATTGTTGAGATAACTTGCACTAGTGAAAGTATGAACCCTAGGCCTTGTTTCCTATCATTGCAATACCGTTTACGCTCACTTTTATCACTTGCTACTTTGCTGTTTTTATATTTTTCAGTTTACAAAAACCTATATATACCATCCATATTGCACTTGTATCACCATCTCTTCGCCGAACTAGTGCACCTATACAATTTACCATTGTATTGGGTGTGTTGGGGACACAAGAGACTCTTTGTTATTTGGTTGCAGGGTTGCTTGAGAGAGACCATCTTCATCCTACGCCTCCCACGGATTGATAAACCTTAGGTCATCCACTTGAGGGAAATTTGCTACTGTCCTACAAACCTCTGCACTTGGAGGAACAACAACGTCTACAAGAAGAAGGTTGTGTAGTAGACATCAAGCTCTCTTCTGGCGCCGTTGTCGGGGAGGTGAGTGCTTGAAGGTATATCTTTAGATCTTGCAATCGAATCTTTTTGTTTCTTGTTTTAGCACTAGTCTAGTTTATAAAAGAAAATTAAAAAATGGAATTGAGTTTGTCTCATACGCTTCATCTTTTTAATATCTTTCGTGAGTATGACGAAAAGGAAAATTGTGCCAAAGTGTTAGAAGAAGAATGCATTAAATTTTTTGGCACTAAATCTTGGAATGATGAGCATAATTGCAATGTTTTTAGTATGAAATCCTTGAATATCCATAGTACTAATGATGATTGCACTAGTTATGATGAAAATGCCTCCTATAAACATGTCAATTTTTGTGGAGTGCATTGGGTTTGTAAGTACACACCAAATAGGGAAGATAGATATTACAAGAGGCATAAGTACTTAGAAACCAAATTGTTGCAAGAAGAGCTAGATGAATGTGCTGAAAATTTATTTTTTTCTTAGCCATACTTGTGAACTTTGCAATGAACGTGATCATTTTAGTACCCAATGCAAATTGTTTCATGATCGTATCGTGTCCAAAAATTGTGATGACTTGATTTCCCTTGCACATCATGATGAACTTAGTTTGCTCTTGGGTTATGAAGAAATTAAACGTATAACTAAGGATATTCCAAAATTTTCCCTTGATAAAGTTCTTCATTTTGATCTAGAGAAAATTTATATGTATTGTGCGGTGAATTGTATTGAAAATCCTTATATTGCCAATTACATAAGGAAAAGAAAACAAATAGAATATGAAGAGAAAGCTAATGAAAGGGAAGAGACCTCCCAATATCCTCCTATTATTTCTTATGATGAATCAGGTAACGAGGAGGAGCCTTCTATTCAATCAATCTCATTAATAAGGAGCTCCAAAAAGAAGATTGAACCCACACATGATGTGGTGAAGAAGAAGAGAAGAAAAATGAAGAGAGGTAAAAGGTATCTCTCCCAAATAAAGTTGCTCCTATTATTGCTGCGCCTCATGAAAATGAAGATGATACGCTTGGTGATGATCTCTTATGCCTATTGCTTGTTGTGATGATTATGATTGGGAAGATAATGATACTTCTTACGATCTTGAAAATCTTTTTGGCACTTGCTTGGAAGAATATAATAATTGCTATACTATTGGTGCTATCCATATTATTAATGATGAGAGTGATTATGCTTATGATATGAAAAGGCCCAAGCTTGGGGAAGCTATGTTTGATGAGGATGACATATTTGAGAATATATTTGCTGCAATTAATGTTTGTTCCAAGCTTGGGGATGCTATGTTTAATAATGATGATATCTTTAGCCTCCCAAGTTTTGATATACAAAGTAGTTACGATGATAGCATGCCTTCTACTTATGATGATTATATTGATGAATGTGGGTTTGGAAGAGTGTCAACTTTAGGAAGTAGTGATCCCACTATTTTGTAGGATGTTGAATCTTATAATATTTATGAAAGTGGATTTGGAGAGGTCGTGACTCTATTTAGTGATGTATCCACTATCTTGGAAGAGGTTTCAATCGATTATGATGAGAACAAAGTTGCTAATTATGATGATTATTGTGATGAAACTTATGCTATAAAAAGTAGTCATGATTATATTTATAAAACTTGTCATGATTATGATTACCATTTTTCTGAACATTACTATTTCCATGTTTAAACAATTTATAGTATTCAAGTCTCTTATGATACTCCCACTATTCCGAATGAGAAGAATTTTGCTTATGTGCAGAGTAGTAAATTTTCTATGCAAGTAGATGATGAAAAGAATGCTTTAGGTTATGATTATATTGTTGAATTCATTTATGATGCTACTGAAAATTATTATGAGGGAGGAACATATGCTTCTACATATTGCAATAATATCAAGTTTCCTCTCTATGTGCTTAAAATCTTGAAGTTGTGCTTGTTTTACCTTCCTATGCAAGTTGGTTCTTGTTCCCATAAGTTGTTTGCTCACAAAATCCCTATGCATAGGAAGTGGGTTATACTTAAATGTGCTAGTCATATTCTTCATGATGCTCTCTTTATGTTTCAATTCTTATCTTTTATGTGAGCATCATTGAAATCATTATGCCTAGCTAGGGGCGTTAAACAATAGCGCTTGTTGGGAGGCAACCCAATTTTATTTTTAGTTTTTTGTTTTTGTTTCTGTTTAGTAATAAATAATCCATCTAGCTTATGTTTAGATGTGGTTTTTTGTTTTAATTAGTGTTTGTGCCAAGTAGAACCTTTGGGAAGACTTGGGTGAAGTCTTTATGATCATGCTGTAAAAAAAAACAGAAACTTTAGCGCTCACGAGATTAGCTAAAACGTTTTACTGGAGAGTGCTATTTAGTTGATTCTTTTTGCAGATGATTACTATACAAATTACTCAGGTCCACCAATTTATTTAAGAATTTTTGGAGTTCCAGAAGTTTGCGTTAGTTACAGATTACTACAGACTGTTCTGTTTTTGACAGATTCTGTTTTTCGTGTGTTGTTTGCTTATTTTGATGAATCTATGGCTAGTAAAATAGTTTATAAACCGTAGAGAAGTTGGAATACATTAGTTTTAACACCAATATAAATAAATAATGAGTTCATTACAGTACCTTGAAGTGGTGTTTGTTTTCTTTCGCTAACGGAGCTCACGAGTTTTCTGTTAAGTTTTGTGTTGTGAAGTTTTCAAGTTTTGGGTAAAGATTCGATGGACCATGGAATAAGGAGTGGCAAGAGCCTAAGCCTGGGGATGCCCAAGGAACCCCCAAGGTAATATTCAAGGATAACCAAGCGTCTAAGCTTGGGGATGCCCCGGAAGGCATCCCCTCTTTCGTCTTCGTTCATCGGTAACTTTACTTGGAGCTATATTTTTATTCACCACATGATATGTGTTTTGCTTGGAGCGTCATTTTATTTTCTTTAGCTTTGCTTGCTGTTTGAATGAAGTACCAAGATCTGAAATTCTTAAATATTAGAGAGTCTTCACATAGTTGCATAATTATTCGGCTACTCATTGATCTTCACTTGTATCTTTCGGAGTAGTTTGTCATTTGCTCTAGTGCTTCACTTATATCTTTTAGAGCACAATGATTGTTTTATTTTGAAGAAATAGATGAACTCTCATGCTTCACTAATATTATTTTGAGAGTCTTAAATAGCATGGTAATTTGCTTAAATAATCCTAATATGCTAAGTGTCGGTGTACTAGAATAGGGGTACCCTAGTACCCCGAACTCGTGCACGGACAGTTGCAGCCCACGGCCGGGCGGCCTGTTGGCCATAAGATCCTCAGCAGCTCCTTGGAGCCATTCAAGAACAAAGTAGTCAAGACCCGGCAAGAGGAGCTTGCCGGAAGGCCACCCAGTAGCAAAGGAAGCGAGGCCCGGCAAGAAGAGCTTGGGAAGGCTTGGCGGCGCTGAACCCCCAAAGCGCGACAAGGTTCCCTTGTGCAAAGCGCTTGCCGGGCGGGCGACCTCTCTTCATCTCCGCTCCAGCTCACCCGCCAACGTGTCACCACGGGCTCTCCCAAGCTCTGGCGTGTCGACGGGCTGTGCAGCCAGCGGGAGTAGCGACAGACGGCGCTGACAAGCCACCATCGTGGCGGACGGAGGCGCCTTAACGGTCCCTGTTACCTTTGTTGAGGCGGCGAGGCGGGCATTGATGACCCTTGTCCCTTGCCGTCGAGTTAGGTATAAACCTCTGTACACTTTGTGCAAGCGGTGTACCAACCTAGGTTTTTACCATTGTAACCTTGTCTACTTGCCACATGTGGTAACCCCTTGTGCCTATAAAAGGAGGCCCGAGGGCAGCGTAGAGGGGTTCGGTTCGGTTCGGCTGGTTTTCAGTCCAGCTCGACAGTTCATCACACTCAAGCTAGGTCTTGTAGCCAGCATTGCTCCCTAGCAAGAACACCAGATAATCCACAAAGCAGCAGTAGGAGTATTATCTCTCCGGAGAGCTCCGAAGCTGGGTAAACCCGCTCGTGTGCATCGCCTCGACCCGCTCTTTGCGCAATCTCCGCCCCCCTTCGAACCACAAGGGACCCAGGTCCCATAGGTGCTCGTGGGGGCACGATCAGCCGCTCCCCGGACATCTTTTGGCGCGCCAGGTAGGGGGCGTCGAGGCTGTGTGAACCCGGTCCGGCGGTCGCACTAGCAACTCCATTGACGTCTTCGTCGACATGGCGCCGAAGAAGAAGCCTTCGGCAGCAGCTGAGCCGTCCGCGTCGAACCCACCACCACCGGAGCCGTCAGGTGGTGGGGGAAACGCTGGCGGAGGGACCGGCGTCGTCGAAAGAGCCCATGATGCCGCCAGGTCCAAAGACAACGGCGCTGGCGTCGGCGTCGAATCTGCACGCGTCCGTCACGAGGGCGCGGGGCGAACAGCGTCATGATACCCGCGGCACCATACGGTCTTTGGACCAAGGCCAAGCTGGAGGGTCCCTAGGCCCTCGGGACCCGCATGCACCTCAGCATGCCGGTACGAGTGGGGTACGGTCGCTGGGGCGGGATGCTGCTCCTCTAACTTGGTTAGGAGTCGAGCACATCCGTTCTTCGCTCCGACGCCGTTGCCGCCAACCACGCCAGCGGAAGCCTTGGCGAGAGCTCAGTTACTACTCGATTACCCTCCGACGGCCGATAAGGTCGACAGATGGAGGGCCACAATTCAAAGTCTCATCGGCTTCACCAACGGCGACGTCCCGCGGCAACCAAGTGATTCGCAGCCGCGGCGAGCGACAAAGCGCGAGCCGATGGCGGCGAGACTTGCGGGGTGCACCACGTACCTCCCTTCCCGAAGGCCAAGATCGCCGACTCGCGGATCCACCTCGACAGCGACTCCACGGCGTCGTCGGATCCATGAGCTCGTCGCGACCAACGCCAAGTTCTTGGGAACAGCGAAGAGGGCGCTTCGAACCCGTATCGGCGCCCGAAGAGAAGCGCCGTCAATCGACCAACGCGCGGCCCACTGTCGATGTGCATGCGCCGGGAGGCGGTGACTTACCGTCTGACGCTGTAGGTTGTCCTGCGTTCACTCGTGAGCTGCGGCAAGTCCGGTGGCCCGACAAGAAAAACTTTAAACCAGGCGTGCGGAGAAATGCGGCGGCAGGACACACCCATCGGAGTTCCTCGGCATCTACACCATCGCGGTGCAAGCTGCGGGGGCGAGGCGACAAGATCCTCGCCAACTACTTCCCCTTGGTACTCAAGCCAAACGTCAGATCTTGGCTCATGCACTTGCCGGATGGCTCCATTTCCTCTTGGGCAGATTTGTGCCACCAGTTTGTTGGCGCCTTCACAGTGACCATAAGCCTCATGGCGGAGAGTGATCTCCACTTGCTTGCCCCGAAGAGGGGAGTCTGCGCAAATTCATCCAGAGATTGATCGAGTGCACTACAACATCCCAGATGTCCACCCTGCTGCGATGATTAGTGCATTCCATCGAATGTCGAAATCGCAGGATGAGGAGGAGATGGCGATGTGCAAAGTGAAAGATGTCGTGAGCTCACGCCCTGGCCGACAAGTGTGCACGCTGCTGAAGAAGGAAGAAGGCTCCGGAGAGAGTGTGGGAGCAGAGTCGGCAGTGAGGGACCGCCCGGCAAGGAATAGCGGTGGCGGAACAATAGGAGGAAGAAAAACCAAGAAGTACTAGTTGTCGAGCAGTCCGGCAAGGATGGTGCCGCCAACAAAGCCAAGGCGGTGGCTCCGCAAGGAGGTTACCGTTGGCGCCGACCGCCAAGCTATGGCGACGCCGACAAGCCTGACGGCTCCAACAAGCGATCTTGTAAAATCCACCGCACCAAGGGCCACGATCTCGAGCTGCAAGAAAGTCGAGCAGCTTGTTGAGCTCTGAAAGCTGAATCTGGCAAGAGACAAGGAGAAAGCCCAAGAAGGTGCAGGTGCGGTAAATAAGAAGAGGCCGGTCGGGGAGGACGCCTTGTGGCAAGGCCAAGCAGCGGCAAGGAGACAGACCCCAGCGGCGCGACAAGGAAGAAGATGAAGATGAAGATGGCGAGGACTATGAAGGCGATGAAGCTGATGAGCAGGAGTTTCAAAAGGCAACAGAGGTCCTTTGCGTTGGCGGTGGTGCGTCTCTGCATACCTCACACCGCCAACTCAAGCAATGGATGCGTGAGGTCAATGCAGCGAGAACCATCCATAGAGTCACGCAAACCTACGAAGTGGTCCAAGACGCCCATCATCTTTGACATTGAGGATCACCCTGATCGCATCACTGCGGTCGGGTGCTTGCCGATGTTGGTCTCACCAACCATCCGCAACCTCAAGGTCACAAAGATGCTGGTTGACGGCGGGCCAGCCTGAATTGATATCTCTGCGGTGCTCGAAACTTCAGATCCGACGGCGAGCTCGAAGAAACTGGTACTTTCAAGGAATCAACCCGGAAGGAGCAAGCCCAAGGGAAGATCACGTTGCGGTAACATTCGGCGTGAGCTCAACTTCAAAGCGAGAGGTCACGTTCGACGTCGCCGATTTCCCATTGCCCTACAATGGCATACTTGGCCGTCCAGCACTCGCCAAGTTCATGGCCGCCTCTCATTATGCTTACAACCTACTCAAGATGCTCGGCCCGATAAGTGTCATTTCTGTCCATGGCGACAAGAAAGATGCACTTATCTGCGCCGACAAGATTTACCGGGATGCAGCAGCCGCGACAGATAACAAACCACTTACCGCTGAAGCTCCCGGGGGGAAGAAGACCACTAGGTCCGGCAAGAACACTATTGCCCACTCCGGCAAGCGCACCTCTTCGGAGTGCTGCGCTATCGTCGAGGACGCACCATCGAGCTCCACCGGCAAGTGCAACAAGACGACGACAGCTCCGCCAAAGACCAAGAAAGTGCCCGCCAAGGAGGACGGCACTGGTGGTACCTTCACCATCAGTACCACACTCGATCCTAAATAGGAAGGCGAGCTCGTTGCTTTCCTGCGGGCGAATGTCGATGTGTTTGCATGGCAACCATCTGATATCCCCGGTGTTCCCAGGAAAGTAATTGAGCACCACCTAGCTGTCTGCCCTCACGCGCGACCCGTCCGGCAAAAAGTTAGGAAGCAGAGCGTTGGGCGCCAAGAGTTCATAGCGAAGAAATCAAGAAATTGGAAGCAGCGGGGCTTGTCGGAGGAGTCCTCCACCCCACGTGGTTGGCCAATCCGGTAGTGGCATAAGGCTAATGGGAAATGGAGACTTTGTATTGACTTCACAGATGTTAATAAAGCTTGTCCCAAAGACCCATTTCCCTTGCCGCGTATCGACCAGATTGTTGACTCCACGGCTGGATGCGATCTGCTTTCTTTCTTGATGCATATTCAGGATATCATCAGATCTTCATGGTAGAAGAGGATGAAGAGAAAACCGCATTCATCACACCATGTGGCACGTACTGCTTTATACGGATGCCTTTCGGTTTGAAGAATGCTGGTTCAACCTTTGCAAGGGTAGTCCATGATGCTTTTGGACCTCGGATACGTAAGCGTAGAAGATTACATGGATGACATAGTGGTCAAGAGCAAAGACAGGGCAACCTTGGTTCAAGATTTGGATGAGGCGTTTGCAAACTGCGCGAGATCAACCTCAAGCTCAACCCGAGAAGTGCGTGTTTGGAGTCCCTTCCGCAAGCTTCTCGGTTTTTGTATCTCCATGGGGAATTGAAGCCAACCCGACAAGATCAAGGCCATTGAGCAGATTGAAGCACCAAAAGCGTCAAGGGCGTCGGGAGGCTTGCGGTTGCGTGGCTGCTCTCGGCGAGTTCATCTCTAAGTCTGCTGGCGTGCCTGCCGTTTTCAAGATTTTGAAAAAGGCAGGTCCAATAAAATGGACTCCCGAAGCGGAGGCTGCGCTGCAGGACTTGAAGAGATACATGTCCTCCACTCCAATACTTGTCGCACCTAAACCGCAAGAGAAGTTGCTGCTGTATATAGCAGCGACCAATCAAGTGGTTAGTGCTGCGTTAGTAGCGGAGAGGGAGGCGGATGATGAGCCGGCAACCAAGGCAGGTGCATCCAGCGACAAGCGGGGGGCTTCGCCGTCAAGCTCCGGTCCCGACAACGACGGATCAGTGCAGGGTTGCGACAACATACGGAAGAAGATGGTGCAGCGCCCAGTGTACTTCGTCAGTTCCCTTCTGCAGGGGGCTAGATCGAGGTACTCTGGTGTCTGGCTTCTTCGGCCTGCTCATGGCCTCGAAAGCTACGCCATTACTTCCAATCACATGAGATAACAGTTGTCACTCGCTTTCCGCTAAAGAGGATTTTGCAAAATCCGAAGCAACGAGCAGGATTGTTGAGTGGTATTTGAACTATCAAGCTTTGGTCTCAAGTTCGAGAGCACTTCAACTATACATAGGAGGGCATTGGCAGAATTCATAGCAGTGGGCGTAGCGCAGGATGAAGAGATTCGAGAGACGAGCATCCCGTCAAGGAGACAAATAAAAATGGCTAATGTATTTTGACGGTGCCTTCTCGCTGCAAAGCGCCGGTGCCGAGTGCTGCTTATCGCACCACCGGGAGCACCTCAAATACATAGTCCAAATGCACTTTCCCAAGGAACAAGCAACAAATAATCTTTGCGAGAATATGAAGGCTTGCTTGCGGTCTCGAGATTCGATGGACCTTGGGATTAAGAAGCTCATTGTCGGGGAGACTCACAGCTTGTTGTCCGCCAAGTAAATAAAGACTACCAGAGTCCGTTGATGGAAGCGTACGTCGATGAAGTGAGGAAGCTGGAAGAGCACTTTGAAGGCCTGCAAATGGAACACGTTCCAAGAGCACAGAATGATATAGCTGATGGCCTCTCCAAATGTGCCGCACTTAAGTTGCCTATGGAACCAAGGATTTTTGTGCTCAAGCTGACTCAGCCAACCGTGACACCATCAACAGGACAGGCCAAGAAGAGAAAAATGGTTTCCGGCGACTACTTTCCGGCAGAGCTCTCCGAAGCCGCCGCCAAGAAGGTCCCTAAAACCAGCGCAAATATCATTGAGGATCAGTCTGCTCCGACAAACCACGCAGTTTGTGTCGTTCAAGCAAACGCTCCCGACAAGCTTAGCCCCGGCAAGCTTGACGGGGATCATCGAGCTCCGGCAGACCAGCAGGTCCATGCCGTAGAAGCTGATGGTCCCGCAGTGATAGATGAGCCTTTAGTCCTTGTTGTCGAGCCACAGGCTCCAACATGGGCACTGCAGATCGTCCATTTCCTTGAGACGGAGAACTTCCGAAGAGCAAGAAGAAGCGGAAAAAGTAGCCCGGCGGTCAAGTATGTACCAGTTTGTTGATAACATCACATGCAGAAGAAGACTCAGCGGAGTGAAATTGAAGTGTATTTGCGGGAAGATGGGCGAAAGCTGTTGGCGGAGATACGGAGGCATATGTGGTCACCACATTGGCGCAGCAGCACTTGCCGGCAAAGCTTTCCGGCAAGGTTTCTTCGGCGAAGCCCTCCGGATGCAAGCTGCACAAGTAACCAAGTGTGAAGTGTGCGGTACCATTCAAGACAGATATACCAGCCAGCTCAAGCTCTCCGGACAATCCCTTTATCCACGGCCCTTCTCGATGCTGGGGCTCGACATCCTCGGCCCCTTCTCCCGAGCTGTCGGGGCTTTGAATACTTATGCGTCGCAATCGACAAGTTCACAAAGTGGCGGAAGTGGAATCAGTGAGGAAGGTGGCAGACGATCGGCCGTCAAGTTCTTGAGTCAATTGTTTGCCGTTTTGGGATTCCTAACGGATCATCACCGGCAATGGCACACAGTTCACGAGTCGCACCTTCATGCGATCGCCCAAGATCTTGGCGCCAAGATCTGCTTTGCTTCCGTTGCTCATCCGAGAAGCAGCGGTCAGCGAGAGAACAAGCGCTGAAGTGCTGCGAGGACTCAAGACCAGAACTTTCGACAGGCTGCACAAGTGCGGAAGGAACTGGATCGAGGCTGCCGGTGGTTCTTTGGTCGATCAGGGACGCCAAATCGAGCCAGCGGCGGACACCTTTGCTCTAGTCTACGGGCGAGGCAATTCTCCCACGGAACTTCGTGATACGGGTCACCTCGAGTGCTCTCTTATGATGAGCTTGAGCAAGAGCAGCTGTGACAAGATGACGCGCTGCTCCTCGAGGAAGATCATATTCAGGAGCTCTTCAGACGAGCCGCTCGTTACCCGACAAGCTTTGCGTCGCTACCATAGCCGCAAAGTTAATGCGAAGCTTCGAGGAAAGCGACCTTGTTCTTGGCGCGTTCAATCCACCAAGAATTCCAACAAGTTGGCGCCAAAGTGGGAAGGCCCTTATCGGGTAAAAGCGAGTCACTAGGCCCGGCGCTGTCCGCTTTGAGACCGAAGGCGGCTTTCCGGTGAGCAATTCCTGGAACATAGAGCATCTTCGCAAGTTTTACCCATGAGGCGCGATTGCGGAACCCGTTCCGGCAACCACCCTTTAATACAAGTCTTGCCGCTGTTGCATGTAATCCTTTGTACAAAGCGAGCGCAGACCCGTGCATCGATAAAGCCTATGGTTGCGCACATTTTGTTAATACATGCCTTCATAATCAAATATGCATCGTTTACTAACATCTTGTGCAGCACCCGCCACGATAGCGATAATGAGCCATTAGGCTCCACAACTTTTTTTCTCTTCTTTCTTCTCAAACAAGAAGAAGGTTCATCCACCCACAAGTTAACCGGGGAGAGAAGGAGATAGTGGTGTTGGCCGACGGCGTCGCTCGAGGCTGTCGCCTTGCGGAAGGCGGACAACAGAAAAGCTAAGTTGCTAAGTTTAAGCGACCAGTTTTAAATTTTCAAGTTATCTTCCTCGAGCGATAGTACTTTGTATGGAAAACCATGCGCAGAGGAACCAAATCGTGACTGGTCGCGCCCTTACTTTGTTTGAGTCCGCTCAACAACTTAAGTGAGCTGCGGCTAGTCCGCGACGAGGTTGCTTGTCGGTAGCGACCCCTTGAAAGAAGCTGCTGATGTCCCTTTTCGGCGCTCGCGGCAAGGGTGCTGCCAAGCAAGTTCCCCTGGCGCGAGGGTAAAGCATACAAGGGAAGAAATCGAGTAAAGGAAATAACATTGCATTCGATTGCCTAAGATAGTGTATATTACATAATAACTTGTCGCAGATCTAATAGGTTTTCTCATAAAACATGATCTCTGGCGACAAGAGAAAGATAGACTTGGCGGCCTAGTCCACGCTGCCGCCCTCGAGCTCTTGACTCCGCTCACCCTGTCCACAATGGGTGCGACAAGGGTCTTGAGCGCTTCAACATCGGCGGATGAAGGCAGGGACTTGAGGGCCTTGGAGAAATCGGCCTTTGGAGTTCGGAAGGCCACCTTCATCAACACCTTCGGAGAGCCTCGGCACAAACTTGGCGTGATTCCTCCGCCGGTTGCTTCGAACCTCATCCGGAGCAGCCGGATACCCGCCAACACGCCTTTGAAGAATAGGCTGAGCTTGACGCTGGGTTGGAGGTTCTCGTCGGTGGAATATCCAAGATCTGTCATCCCCAACTCTATCAACTCATTGTGGATGCGGCGGCGGTGTCCACAAGACCTTCGTCCAATGCATTATGATGTCGAAGATTGTTACAGGCGGTCACGGCATTCGACAACAACTCCTCGATAGCCTTGATTTTCTCCGGCAGGCCCGTCTCCGCTCCTGGCGCCGTTCAACGTCTCCGCCAAGGTGGTCAATTTCAGGTCCAGATCCGCCTTGACGTCCTTGGCGGCATCGATCTCCTTGATCTTTTCAGCCAAACGACCCTGCAACTCACCGAGGGTGTAAGCGTCCTTCTCATGCTCGCGCTTCAACCCGGCGACCTCCTCGGCGCTCTTCTGGAGGGTGGACTCCAGCTGAGCCACCCTCGTCTCCAGTTCCCCTTTGGCGGCCTCGGCAGCTGCGGCAGCATCTTTTGCCTCCTGAAGCGGCCCGCCAATCGTTTGCTCGCGCGCGGCGAGATCTTCCTCAAAGCTGTCGAGGTTGATCTTCCGCTGCGCCAGCTCACCTTCTCTAGCGGAGAGCTTCTCACCGGCAAGCCTCTGCTGCTCCTCAACCTCGCCTTTCTCCAAGATAAAGGCCGTGCGCTCCTCAGCAAGCTGCTCCCGAGCCTCTGCTATGTCCCGGAGAGTCTCTTTGTTGGCGCGTCGGAGCTCTTCCGCACGTTTCTCCAAGTCAGCTCCCGCCCTCGCGACAAGCGCCTCCACAGACTCAGTTTGGCTTGCCGGCGCGGTAGAGCGACAGCAACCTCCTTACCAGCTGCTCCTCCTCAGGTTCACCACTGCTGCTGCTCGGGGCATCAACCAGCGACAGCCCGGCGGAGGCAAGCAGCTCCGCATCGAAGGTCTCCCCTTCGGCTGGCGCCCTGGAGCTTGATGCCCATGGGAGCTTGATGAAGACACCCTCACGGCTTTCGGTGTAGGCGCGGGCTGGGGCTCCTTGGAGTGCAGTGCGGCATCGGTGGCGGGGATCGGCGGTCGGCGCAGCGCTGGCGCTCCTGCGGCCTCCGGGCCGTCGGGCGATCGCCGGGTTCCTCCCCAGCCTCCGCGCCAGCGGCCTCGGCAGCCTCCACGCCGGCGGGCTGGTCAGCACCAGCTTCCTCCTCCTCCATGTTGGCGGCGTCGACACTGTCGCCGCCGGCGTCCTCCTCGCCGGCAGCCTCGGTTTCCATCGGGTCTCCGGCAGATGGATCGATGGTCATAAAGAGGAAGCACAAATCAAGCAGATATTGAAAGAGAGGCGGAAGAAGCAGAACCCAAGGAAAACTATCAAGACAAGAAGGTTACTGCGGTGGGGCTGTGGCGCGACCTCCACCACCGGAGGGTCGTGGCGCCAGTCCTTGTCGGGAAGCTCCCCTTGTCGGAGAAGCCTCCCTTGGGAGCGCTCCTTGGCGGAGAATTCTCCCTTGGTGGCGTGGTTGAAGCAAGCAGAATCTCGGGAGCGGCCTCCGGGGCCTCTGATGAGGCTGGACCTCGGTGGTAGTCTCCGGTGCTCCATGATGTGGCTGCTCTGCTCCTACAAAATCCAACAAACCAGATATAAATAGCGGAAAAAGCACCCATGGCGCCTAACCACGGGAAGCATACTAGATACTTCTGTTGGGGGCTGTCTTTGGGGCTGCTCTGTTGAAGGGTTGCGGATCCGGCAAGGGAGTCGGACGTGCCCCTGTTGCAACAGGAGTCGTCCGAGGCAGCGACCACCGTGTCTTGGCCCTCTTGGCGCCCTCGAGTGGCATACTGAAGAAGAAAGTTCAGTGGAACTAGTCGATATAAGATGAAGCAATAAATTGGAAGATTACAAATGGCAGCGGCAAGATCTTACTCTTCCTCTTCTTCCTCGAGGTGAGGCGAGAGATCAAACTCTGCTCAGTGCTGACGGATCGGGAGAGGACTCCCTCTGGCGCTTGGCGGGTGCAGAGCCGCGACTCAGAGGGCCTGCTCCGTCGCCATGGCGGAATGAGGCGCTCCCGCGGCAACAGTACTTGTCGCGGTGGAGCGCGTCAGGCGGCGAGGCGGCTGCTGGACCGTGTGCTCCCCCGCCATTTCTCCGGTCCTCCGAAGACGTCTCCTTGGCGGGGCGGCGAGCTCCTCCTGCGGCAAGCTACTTGACGGCGGAGGAGAGGCGCCCCCGGCAGGCTCACTTGGGTCGTTGTCGGGCTCGATCTGCTCCTCCTCGCCGATGAACTCTTCTTGGTCGGCCAGGCTTGCCGCCTCGGCCCTCTCTGCCTCCTCGACTGTGAACCCAAACGCTCCAGCGGCAGCGGCCTCTGCAGCCTCCTCCAACCTTGAGGCAATGCGCGCCATCTCCTGAGCAGTGGTGTCGCGGGTGAGCCGCCTCTTCTCGTCGGCGCGGATCGGCACTTCAGACAAGTTGTCAAAGAACTGCTGCACTATGTCATCGGCGGGCTCCTGCCAAGTTGGAACGATCCCATGGGAATCGCTGGCGGCATTATCGCGGATGCTATCAACGACAGTTGTTGCACAAGGGCACAACTCCCTCGCAACATGCACCATCCAGGGTTATCCGCTTCAGGCTTGAACAGCTCCCGCAGCATGCCGTCAAGCTCCAGGGTGGTGAAGTTCCAATTCAGACCTGGACGCAGCCTCATGATATCTGCCGCGTTCTGGAATTCCCAAGCAGGTCTCCCTTTCTCCTGCAAGGGTGCAATGCGGCGAAGGAAGTCCGCGCCAACCGCCCCTACGGTGAGCCTGCTTGCGGGCGCAAAATCTAGTTGTGGCAATCTTCAACTTGTCGTCCTCCGCGCCAAGTTGCTCCAATCATTGCCGCGAACTATGGGGGGTTTCTTGAGGCAATAAAGGCTGTGGCTCCTCCTCTAAGATCCAGCACCAGTCAGCCCTCCACTCCTCCCACTTGCTGCGCAACTCTCCGTCAAATGCGCTTCCTTCTTGCCGATCCTAGAGGTCCATGCAATTCCTCCGACAGCGGCTCTCTCTCTCTACACGGGTGAGAAGTAATGGCGGAAGAGGCGACATTTGGGTGGACCCGACAAAGTTCTCGCAAAGATCTTGAAAACAGCCAAGGTGAGGACGGCGTTGGGGGTGAAGTCAAGAAGGCGGAGGCCATAGGTGTTCATGACATCACAGAAAAATTCAGAAAAGGGCGGGCAGAGCCCGCACCAGAAGAAAATCGCGAAGAAGGGGTACCCGAAGGAGACCTTGGCAGATGTGGCGGCGGAGATGACCCTCGTGCGCGGATGCGCCCGGGTCACCGTCGACCAGAAGAGGTAGTACATATCCCGCAGCTCCTTCCTGTCGAGCAGGGGGTCGAAGAGAGCCCGCTCTTTCCGCAGCGCCGCGAGCCGCTGCGCCTCGGCGGATTTCACGCCCTTCCCCTTATCGGCCTTCGGAGCCATAGGGAGTCGTGGTGAAGGAAGCCGACGGCGTGGCGGCACGGTGGTAGTGGAGGGGCGAACATCGCTCTGTGGGCTCGAGAAGGAAGGGAAAGCGGCGGGGTTTTTCGATGTGACGGCGAGGGCAAGTGGGCGCCCTGCCCGGTTTCCCGCTTATAAAGGGAGAGGGGCGGGTGTTCGATTTTTCCCATTAAAAAAGCCCCACGATCTCCCCACGATGCCACGCCCCACGCGTGCCGTTCGTGGGAAGCGCGTGGGTCCAAGGCAATAACGGCGTAATCAAGACCACGCGCGCGCCGTGCCTTGTTTTGGGCCTGCCCGAGCGAGCTTGGCGCCGTGTGTGGCCCAGCCCGAGGGCTCTGTCGATTGTACTAGAATAGGGGTACCCTAGTACCCCGAACTCGTCTGCGGACAGTTGCAGCCCCCCCCACGGCGGGCGGCCTGTTGGCATAAGATCTCAGCAGCTCCTTGGAGCCATTCAAGAACAAAGTAGTCAAGACCCCGGAAAGAGGAGCTTGCGGGAAGGCCACCAGGCGCAAAGAAGCGAGGCCCGTCAAGAAGAGCTTGCCGGGAAGGCTTGGCGGGCGCTGAACCCCCAAGCGCGACAAGGTTCCGCGCGGCAAAGCGCTTGCGAGGCGGGCGACTCTCTTCATCTCCGCTCCAGCTCACCCGCCAACGTGTCACCACGGGCTCTCCCAATCTGGCGTGTCGACGGGCTGTGCAGCAGTGGGGAGTAGCGACAGACGGCGCCGACAAGCCACCATAGTGGCGGACGGAGGCGCCTTAACGGTCCTGTTACCTTTGTTCGGGCGACCGAGGCGGGCATTGATGACCCTTGTCCCTTGCCGTCGAGTTAGGTATAAACATCGTACCTTTGTGCAAGCGGTGTACCAACCTAGGTTTTTACCATTGTAACCTTGTCTACTTGCCACATGTGGTAACCCCTTGTGCCTATAAAAGGAGGCCCGAGGGCAACGTAGAGGGGGTTCGGTTCGGTTCGGCTGGTTTTCAGTCCAGCTCCAGCTTAGTTCATCACACTCAAGCTAGGTCTTGTAGCCAGCATTGCTCCCTAGCAAGAACACCAGATAATCCACAAAGCAGCAGTAGGAGTATTATCTCTCCGGAGAGCTCCGAAGCTGGGTAAACCCGCTCGTGTGCATCGCCTCGACCCGCTCTTTGCGCAATCTCCCCCCCCCCCCCCTCCGAACCACAAGGGACCCTGGTCCCATAGGTGCTCGTGGGGGCACGATCAGCCGCTCCCCCGACACTAAGCATACAAGATTTGTAAGAATTCTTATGAGTGTGTTGAATACTAAGAAAAGTTTGATGCTTGATAATTGTTTTGAGATATGGAGGTAATAATATCAAAGTCGTGCTAGTTGAGTAGTTGTGAATTTGAGAAATGCTTGTGTTGAAGTTTGCAAGTCCGTAGCATGCACGTATGGTAAACGTTATGTAACAAATTTGAAACATGAGATGTTCTTTGATTGTCCTCCTTATGAGTGGCGGTCGGGACGAGCGATGGTCTTTTCCTACCAATCTATCCCCTAGGAGCATGCGGCGTAGTGCTTTGGTTTTGATGGCTTGTAGATTTTTGCAATAAGTATATGAGTTCTTTATGAATAATGTTGAGTCCATGGATTATCGCACTCTCACCCTTCCATCATTGCTAGCCTCTTCGGTACCGTGCATTGCCCTTTCTCACATTGAGAGTTGGTGCAAACTTCGCCGGTGCATCCAAACCCCGTGATATTGTACACTCTTTCACACATAAACCTCCTTATATCTTCCTCAAAACAGCCACCATACCTACCTATTATGGCATTTCCATAGCCATTCCAAGATATATTGCCATGCAACTTTCCACCATACCGTTCATCATGACACATACATCATTGTCATATTGCTTAGCATGATCATGTAGTTGACATAGTATTTGTGGCAAAGCCACCATTCATAATTCTTTCATACATGTCACTCTTGATTCGTTGCATATCCCGGTACACCGCCGGAGGCATTCATATAGAGTCATACTTTGTTCTAGTATCGAGTTGTAATCATTGAGTTGTAAATAAATAGTAGTGTGATGATCATCATTTAATAGAGCATTGTCCCAAAAAAAAAGAGAAAGGCCAAAAGAAAAAAAAAGAAGGCCAAAAAAAGGAAGAAACAAAAAGGGGCAATGTTACTATCTCTTTGTCCACACTTGTTCTTCAAAGTAGCACCATGTTCTTCATATAGCGAGTCTCATATATTGTGCTTCAAAGTAGCACCATGTTTTTCATATAGAGAGTTTCATATGTTGTCACTTTCATATACTAGTGGGAATTTTTCATTATAGAACTTGGCTTGTATATTCCAACGATGGGCCTCCTCAAGTGCACTAGGTCTTCGTGAGCAAGCAAGTTGGATGCACACCCACTTAGTTTCTTTTGTTGAGCTTTCATACATTTATAGCTCTAGTGCATCCGTTGCATGGTAATCCCTACTCCTGTCACATCCCTAGTTCTGGTATGACCTAGACTAGCTAGTCATTTGTGCATCATGTTTAAATTCCATTTAAATTTGAAATGAGGATTTCTGAAACCCTCTGAATCTTTCTGGAAATGACCCAAATAAAAATTGCTCCAAAAGGGTCCAAGAAAATGCTCATGTTGCTCTCTGAAAATATTGGACAGAGATAAAAATCAAACCAATATTTTTAGGAGTCCATAAGTAATTATTTTGGGCATTTGGAATTAATGCAGTAATTATTTGCCTTGGATATATATGTTATATATATTATATATGTCCAATAATTATGCTAGTTGGTGAGGAGCTCTGGAATAATATAGTTAGCTCCTGCAAAAATTGGCATAAGGAAATAAATGATTTATCATTTTTGTTAAATCAAAAAAAATGTCAGAAATAGAAAAGAAAAAGAATGGGAAAACCTTACCTGGGCTTCTTACTTGGCGCCTCTGGCCGGCCCATTCCTGTTCTGGCCCAGCCCACCAGGGGCACAGCCGTCTTCCTCCTCTTGCCAAGTGGCGAGGGGAAGCGGTGCCGACTTGTGTGGCCGCACGCAGCTGCTTGCACCGGCCGCTCGAGCCCTTCTCCTCACCTTGAGCAGCGCCACGCGCCCCGAACTCACTCACTCTCCCAGTCCTGTCCCTCCTCCCCTCGCTCCCTCTCTCATGGCCGAATCGCCGCCGCCGCCGTCCCAGCCACCGTGGCCTCGGCCCTGCCGCACCTCCCGACCGCTCCCGGCTCCGCCGCGACCCCCTCTACCTCCTCGTCGAGCCACGCACCTCCGGACGGCCTCCATCATCGTCACCGTCGTCTCTTCACCGCCGGCCGCCGTGGATCCCCATCGCCGCCCCGTCGACCACAGCGCGTCCCCGAGCTCGCCGTCAAGCCCATCGAGATCGCTGTGAGCTGCTGCTCCTCCTCCCCCTCTCCGTTCTTGCCTCGACACCGCAGCCGCATCGCTTTCGCGCCCGACTCCGGCCGCCGCCGCGCTCTGCTCCGCGAGCTCCGCCGTCCCACGGCCTTCCACGGGCTGGCTGGATGCGCCCGTGCACGGGCTACCCGCCGGTGGCCTCCGTGTGCCAAACCGTGGCCTCCAGCTCGCTCCGGCGAACTTCCGCCGTGGCTCGAGGTCGTCGCCGGCGAAACTCCGGCGGCTGACGTGGCGCGTGATTAGCTGCTAACCTCACCGCTTATTTAACCCCCTGACACTGACCCGTGGGCCCTAGCGCCACTAACCCTATAATTAGGATAATCTAACCCCCTGTTTAACCCGTGTCACTGACGTGTAGGCCCCACATGTCAGGTTTGACAAGTCAGCGTTGTTGACTTGCTGACGCAAGCATGACCCAATGCTGACGCAGTTATTCATTTTCTGGTATTAAATTAAATCAGGAAATTCCGGAAAATGATTCAAACTTAAAAAAATCATAGAAATTCAACCGTAACTCAGATTGAAATAATTTATATATGAAAAATTATCAGAAAAATGCAATCTTTCCATCTATACTAGTTTCATGCATGACAAACCAACTTATACATGCTGTATAAGTGAAAACATGTAAATGGCATTTATAAGAGCTTATTTTGGAGTTGCATTTGAACCTTTGGTTCAAATGGACTTCATTCAAATTGAATACTAGTTGCATTAGCTCAAACAGCATCACATCTACATGCCATGTTCCTGCATCATATTGTTGCATATGATTGTGTATTGATTGCCGGCACCGTTCCTTCTCGATAGGTCCTGCTCGGAGGCGTTCAGTACTGTTTGTGAAGCGGTGCCCCCTTGTTGATTTACCAGCAAGCAAAACCCTTGTTCATTCCGATACAATCCTACTCTCTCGCTCCTGCTCTCAGTTATTGCATTAGGACAACAACGATTCATACGCTACTTTGTGCTGCGGTAGTTGAACCCATTCCTCTGCATGACTGTCATTGCCACGATAAATAGTTGAAACCCACTAGCATGTGTAGGAGTTGATTGAGCCATGTTGTGTTCCTACCATGCTATGCCTGCTATTGCTTAGAGTTGTGTCAGGTCTGATTCATTGGGGATGAATTGGAGTGTTACGATATGTTCTGATGCTGAGAGTGAAGTGTGTGAACACAATTTGGTAAAGGTAGCGGTGAGAGGCCATGTAGGAGTACATGGTGGGTTGTCTCTTTGGAACCGTCCTTAAGCACTGAGTTCTATGTATGTCGTCCAATGACTCGATACTACCACACATTGGGCTCCGGGCACTCCAAGCCCTCTCGACTTATTAACCAACTTGATCTCTGTCCGAGAGTCGCAACTAGTTTCGGTGTTTGTAGGTAGTGCTATTTTTCATCGAGTGGCACCCGGCGAGGTGGGCTTGGGACAGACTAGGCACAGGTGGCACGGTGTACCAAGTGGCACCGGATGGTGGGCTTGGGAACCCTGCTCACATCGTTTGGGGCCGTGGCGACACCCGGCGGATCTCCTTGCGGATGGAACCCGAATAGGCGATAAACACGGACTAGAGTCTTGTGTGGTTAGTCGGTCGTGGCCGACACCCTCGCCGAGCTTCCGCTTGAAGGTTGCCGAGGTACATAGCGTGTACATGGTGATAAGTGGTGAGCGCGTGTGAAGAAGTACACCCTGCGGGGTTATCATGATCTATTGAATAGCCGTGTCCTCGGTTATGGACTTCTTGGATGCTTACGTGGTACATAGACAACTTGAAGTGGATACTCTAAAATGCTCAAGACAAGTGTGAGTGCTATGGATGGCCTTCTCGTATGGAGACGGGGATGAATCCATAGTAGTGTATTGATGTGGTGACTAGTGGACTCGTGTGCGCCATATCACCTCAACGAAGTTCTGGTAGTCGTAGAACAGGATAGCCACAGAGTCAAAGCTGGCTTGCTGCAACTGAACTCCACATTACCTTCTTGATACTAATGCATGTATAATAGGATCTGATGTAAGTCTTGCTAAGTACCTTTGTACTCACGTTGCTTTATTTATGTTTTTGCAGCGGAGACTTCAGTCTTACTAGTAGTTCCGCTTGGACTTCGACGAGTAGCTTGTTACCTCAGCTACGATCTTGTACCCTTGGGAGGGACTTGTAGATAGTCAGGCTTCTCAGCCTTTTTCTTTTGTAGTTGTCTGTACTCAGACATGTAATGCTTCCGCTTGTTGCTTGTATGCTCTGAATGATGGGTCATGTGACCCATGTTTGTATTTAATGCTATGTGGCTCTTCTGAGCTTTTACCTATATGAGTTTGCGTTATGTTGTGATGCCATGTTGTACATCACATACTTGCATGTTATGCGTACGTGTAACTTGTATTGCTATGTGTGGGATCCGACAACCTAGTTGTTTATCCTTGGTAGCCTCTCTTATGGGGAAATGTAGTCTCGTGCTTACGGCGATAGTAGTCCGCTACTGCCCGGTTCACGGAGTCTGCTAGCCCAAAGACTACTGCTTGGACACTTGGCTGGCGGCATGTGTTTCACCGTTCCTATATACTGTCCCTTGGGGAAATGTCACTTGGTGATATTGAGTCCTTCTAACTGCTACAGCCGGGATACCGAGTCCTGTTAGCCAGTGCTACAGCCGAATTCATACGTTGATGACCGACATGCTCGATGTGATTCATGTATGCCTGTCCCCATAGGTTAGTGCCACTTTGGGTTCACGACTAGTCATGTCGGCCCGGGTTCTCTGTCATATGGATGCTAGCGACACTATCATATACGTGAGCCAAAAGGCGCAAACAGTCCCGGGCCATGGTAAGGCGACACCCGTGGGAATACCGTGCGTGAGGCCGCAAAGTGATATGATGTGTTACATGCTAGATCAGTGTGACTTAGGATCGGGTTCCCGACAACTCCTCGCATTAACATCAATCGATGGGCATCTCCATAGCTCATTGATTAGCCTCGTTGATGTGAGACTTTCTCTTTTTTTTGCCTTCTCCACATAACCCCCATCATCATAGTCTATTCCGCCCATAGTGTTATATCCATGGCTCGCGCTCATGTATTGCATGAAGGTTTATAAGTTTGAGATTACTAGAGTATGAAATAGTTGCTTGGCTTGTCATCGGGGTTGTGCATGATGAGAGCATTCTTGTGTGACGAAAATGGAGCATGAATAAGCTATATGATTTTGTAGGGATGAACTTTCTTTGGCCATGTTATTTTGAGAAAACATAATTGCTTAGTTAGTACGCTTGAAGTATTATTATTTTTATGTCAATATGAACTTTTGTCTTGAATCTTTCGGATCTGAATATTCATATCACAATTAAGAAGAATTACATTGAAATTATGCCAAGTAGCACTCCACATCAAAAATTATCCTTTTTATCATTTACCTACTCAAGGACGAGCAGGAATTAAGCTTGGGGATGCTGATACGTCTCCAACGTATCTATAGTTTTTTATTGTTCCATGCTAGTATATTATCTATCTTGGATGTTTATGGGCTTTATTTTAAACTTTTATATTACTTTTGGGACTAACCTATTAACCGGAGGCCCAGCACAGATTTGCTATTTTTTGCCTATTTCAGTATTTCGAAGAAAAGGAATATCAAACGGAGTCAAAACGGAACGAAATCAACTGGAGAAGTTATTTTTGGAAGGAAAGCTACTGGATGGACTTGGACCCCACGTCAAGGAAGGAACGAGGAAGCCAAGAGGGTGGGAGCGTGCCCACCCCCCTAGGGCTCGCCCCCCTGCCTCATGGGGCCCTAGTGGCTCCCCTGACGTGCTTCTTCCGCCTATATAACTCCACGTACCCTTTGTCACATCCCTAGTTCTGGTATGCACTAGGCTAGCCCTTCATGTGAGCATCATGTTTAAATTCAAATGAAATTTGAATTGAGGAATTTTCAAAGCCTCAGAAGATCTCTAAAAATAACCAAGATTTAAATCTCATCAAATGAGTCCAAGAAAATGTTCCCGTTAATCTCTGGAAATATTGGCAAGGGATAAAATTCAAACCAATATTTCTAGAATCTCAGGAACAAGTATTTTGGGCCTTTGAATTAAACCAATAAATATTTGAATTGGATCTATATTTATTATATCATAAATATATGTTCAATAATTCTGGAAATTGTTGTGTAGCCTTGGATAAGTCCATTTAGTTCACACAATTATTTTCATGAATTTTAAAAATGGTTTAGTATTTTTATTAAACCAAACAAATGTCGAGAAAAATAGAAAAGAAATGAATAGGAAAAATACCTACAGAGCTTACAGGCCATCTGGCACGGCCTTTATCAGGCCGGCCGACTAGCCAGCGCCAGTCACCCCCTACCTCGCGCCAGAAGGCAGGGGCACGTGCTTTCGCCAGCGCCACGCCGCAGCGCCTCGCCGGCTCACCTTGCCGCTCTTCCTCGACGCTCTGGACGGCCTGGACGTCGACACGCAACCTCCCCAACCGCCCTCACTCTCTCCCGAGCTCTTTCCCTCCTCTGCTCTCTCTCCCTCTCATGTCCGAGCGCAGCCGTCGCCACCGACGCCATTCGCCGCGGCCACCGCCTCCCCCTCGACCCCTCGCCGTGCCTGCGAGCTCCGCCTCGGCGTCCCGACCTCTCGGCGACCCACGAGGCCCGGACGCGCGCAACGCCGCCCGTCGCCGTTCCCTCGTCGCCGCCGGAGATCCCTCTCGCCGCCCGCTTCGCTCGGTGCTTCCCCAAGCACGCCGAGGCCACCTCTGCACCCGCGGTGAGCTCCTCTACCGATCCCCCCTACTCCGATGGCCATTAGCTCATCATAGTCCTCGTTTCTGTCGAGACCGAGACCTCACCGGCGCCGGACTCATCGCCGTCGTCATTTTGGTACGCCTCCGTCCAAACTGAGCGCGTCACTGCACTCAGTGCACCCCGAGGAGGCCGTAGCACCCCTCCTTGCCACCTGCCGTGCGCCCTAACGCCGAACCCGAGCACGCCCGAGCTCCAGCCACCGCTTCTGAGCTCGTGGCCGTCGTCTCCGGCCACCCCAGCTCCCGTCGGCTGCTCCATCAGTTGTGCGCGTGCAGCAGCTCTTCGTAGCGCCTCCCCACGCCCAAAATGATGCCATGTGGCTCATTTCTGAGCCCCTCCGCCACGCCTGTCGTCGCCGGCGTCGAGCCGCCGGCAAGTTTGACCCCCATCGCTGACTGTTGACCCCGGGTGGACCCAGTTTGACTTTCTCCGAGTCACTGACAAGTGGGCCCAGGCCCCAGCTAATCCTAGATTAGTTTTTAATTAAGTTTAATTCTTGACCGACATTTTAGTTAGTAGAAGTTTAACACTAATTAATTTATATTAGTTAGTTAGTCACTGACATGTGGACCCCACACGTCAGGTTTGACCTGGACCCGGCTTCGTTGACCTGCTGACGTCACATTGACATCAGGCTTATGCAGTAAATCATTTTCTGGATTTATTCTTTTTAGGAAAATCCAGAAAATGTCTTGAACTTCTAAAAATCATATAAATTCAACCGTAGCTCAGAATGAGATAAATTATATATGAAAAATGATCAGAAAAATCCACTCTATCCATCTGTACTATTTTCATGCATGTTAGAAAAACTTATAGTTGCTGAATTGGGCAAAACAAATAATGGCATTTGAATATCCACATATGGAGTTTGAATTTGAACCTAGGGTTCAAACCAACTTCATTTAATCTGCTGCTAGTTGCATTAGCTCAAACCACATCATATTGCCATGTCATGATCATGCATCATATTGTGCATTGCATTGATTGTGTTCTTCCTTGTTTGCCGGTGTTGACCCCTCTCGGTGAGCGGCGTGCATCGACGGCGTGTTCAATGACACCGATGAAGAACTATATTATCTTGAAGTGCCGAGCAAGCAAAACCCCCTTGTTCATTCCGATATAATCCCACTCTCTCGCTCCTGCTCTCTTTTACTACATTAGGACAACAACGATTCATCTGTTACTTGCTGCGGTAGCTGAACCCCTTTATCCTCTGCATGACCTGTCATTCCATAGTAATTAGATGAAACCCACTAGCATGAGTAGGAGTTGTTTGAGCCTGTTGTGCCTACTCATTCATGCTTGTTTGTCATGCCTGCTATTGCTTAGAGTTGAGTCAGGTCGATTCATCGGGAATGAATTGGAATGGTGTGTGAACATGTCCTACGTGTGTGAGCTAAGTGTGTGAACACGATTTGGTAAAGGTAGCGGTGAGAGGCCATGTAGGAGTACATGGTGGGTTGTCTCATTGCAGCCGTCCTCGGGAACTGAGTTACGTGTTTGTGATCCATGAAACAGTTACTACCACGCATTGGGCCGAAACCAATGGACCCTCTCGACTTATTAACTGCCCTTGCCCTCTGTCCGGGAGTTGCAACTAGTTTACGTGTTTGTAGGATATGTGTTGGAGGTCGTGCGTAGGGCTGACCCTAGGGGTGGGCTATGATGCGGTAGATACAGTGTGGCACGTGTACGGGCGCCGCTTGGTGTCTCGGGAACCTGCACACATCGTTTGGGGCTGTGAGCGAAGCTCTGCGGATCTCCTCGGATGGAACCGAATAGGCGATAAACCGGACTAGAGACTTGTGTGGTTAGTCGGTCGTGGCCGACAACCTCATGAGCTTCCGCTTGAAGGTTCTTGAGATACATGGCGTGTATATGGCGGTAAGTGGTGAGGCGTGTGTGAAGAAGTACACCCTGCAGGGTTATAAATGATCTATTGAATAGCCGTGTCCGCGGTGAAGGACTTCGGGTTGCCTATAACAGTTCATAGACAAGTGAAAGTGGATACTCTAAAATGCGCAAGATAAGCGTGAGTGCTATGGATGGCGTTCTCGTAGGGAGACGGGAACGGATCCATAGTGGTGTATTGAAATGGTGAATATGTAGACTCGTGTGCGCCACCTCAAAAGAGTTACTTGCAGTTGTAGTTTAGGATAGCCACCGAGTCAAAGCTGGCTTGCTACAGTCAAACTCCACCACCCTCTTTATTGAAACTGATGCATATGTAGTTAGTTCTGATGTAAGTCTTGCTGGGTACATTTCTACTCACGTTTGCTTATTTTATGTTTTGCAGAGAGACGTCAGTCTCGCTAGTAGTTCTGCGTGGACTTCGACGTTTAGCTTGTTACCTCAGCTACGATCTTGTGCCCTCGGCAGGATCTGGTAGATAGTCGGGCTTCTCGGCCTTTTTCATTTGTAGATGTCGTACTCGGACATGTTAAGCTTCCGCGTGTGCTCTGTTTTGTATGCTCAATGTTGGGTCATGAGACCCATGTTTGTAATATCTCGCTCCTCGGAGCCTAATGAATAAATACTTGAGTCGTAGAGTTATGTTGTGATGCCATGTTGTATTTACACATATCGAGCATATTGTGTGTATGATTGAAAAATGCTTGGTATGTGTGGGATCCGACAATCTAGTTGTTTATCTTTGTCAGCCTCTCTTTGGGGAAATGTAGTCTAGTGCTTCATGAGCCATAGTAGTCCTTCTGACCGGTTCACCGGAGTCCTGCTAGCCCAAAGCACTCTTGCTCGGGACACTTGGTGGCGGCATGTGTTTCACTTCGTTCTGTATCATCCCGGGAAATGTCACGCGGTGACATCCGAGTCCTTCCTAGCTCTGCTATAGCCGGGTTCCCGGAGTCCTGTTAGCCAGTGCTACAGCCCGGATTCACGCTGGCCGCTGACCGACATGCTCGATGTGATTCATGTATGACTGTCCCCATGGGTTAGTGCCGCTTTGGGTTCACGACTAGCCATGTCGGCCGGGTTCTCTGTCATATGGATGCTAGCGACATTATCATATCGTGAGCCAAAAGGCATAAGCGGTCCCGGCCATGGTAAGGCGACACCCGTGGGAATACCGTGCGTGAGGCCGCAAAGTGATATGAGGTGTTACCGGCTAGATTGGTGTGACTTGGAATCGGGGTCCTGACAGCGTTGGTATCAGAGCCTGACTGTCTGTAGGTTTACCAAGCCAAACTGGTCGAAGTTGTGTCTAGAAATGCTTTAGTTATGTAAGGGAATTGATTGTGGAAGGGAACGTAAGGCTCTTTTTACTCCTTATACCTCATGGCCTTCTGATCTGAGTCATCCTCTTCTCTTCTACGGGGTTTAAGAACTAGGCTTCTCATCTATCTATTAGGATGATGTGTTACTAATCCATAGACTTATAGAATTGATAGTTTCAAATCTCGGTTCAGTTTTTACTACTTCCATGTGTTCATAGTTGGTTTCAGAACCTTCATTTTGTGCTTCTGAGTGGTTATGCCACCATTTTTGCAGGATGTCTCAAATCATTTTGAGCATTTACAGCCGTTATGCTGTCCGGGTCATCCTGTGTCTCTAAATAGTCGATGCATTTGCAAATCCTTTCTTTCCATTCGATGTCCTTTATGGTCGAATAAGCACACTAACCGTGAGTTGAGGTAATTTATTGCCTTGACATATATGTTGGAGCTATTATTATGACCTAGGTGTTCTAGGAAGTCACCTAGTAATTTAGCAATGCTTTTGTATCCCCAGTGTGATGATTCTGGCCATTATTCTTGAAAGCATCCCATGATGTTATTAGTTAGTAGGCATTCTATTCCTGGGTTCTTGAACCCGAGATTCACCCCACTTCATGTTGTTAGTATTTTGCTAGTTCCTTTAGGATATTAGTAACCTTGCGACAGTCCTCGAGGTCCGTGGTATCTCATTCTTCCAAATACCATGAACCATCCTTGGCAGGAGTTCCTTTGAACCAAAAGGTCACAACAAGAGTGCTCTCGATGAGTTCCCCATTCTATATTGTGACTCTGCAAGTTCTACCTTCTCCGCATGGGTTATCCGGAAGAAATGTTGAGCTTTCCTCGACATACTAATATGTGCATCCACAACTCAGAAAGTTATATGTTCCTCGAGTTGTTCCTCCTTAGTTATTTTCTGACCTCCGTCTATCAATTGATAGTCAAGAGTATGCGTGCCTTTGTTCATCGATGCCTATTACTCTTGTGGTCCATCAAGCCATTCTATTCCGGAATGACTAGGAGAAACAAACTCCAGTACCTCATCCATTTCCAGGATTGGGTCAAAGCAGTTGTAATCCGCAGATCAAATGCAATCAAGCTTTTGATTCTGTTCTATCCTGAAGTATTACCCACTTTATGTCAGGAACGTCATGAGAATTGCACCTTCTCTTATGAATTCTTGATGCAGTGATACTCTCGCCATCATCCTTCATTCCTCGGTCCCGTGTTGTTGCAACCGGAATGCCGACAAGTGAACCATGATGCGTGAAATTTATACTCCTAGCAACCGTGTTGCTTGGTGGTTAAATGGACAATAACCTCATCCTTAGCAAGTTGATTATTGAATCGTCACCCTAAGGTTGATTGTGCTACCTAGTCCTTATTTCCGGTGCACTCGTCGATCAATGAGTTAGGATTGTGTCAATCCCTTGCTCTTTGATCATATCGTCTTGCCCTGAAAAGCAAGATTGTTCTCGAGCTTAGTAACATACCGGTGGTTCGTGATTTTCCGAATATCTTCTCGGAAGTATTACCAGGTTGTCCCCTGGCTGTTATGTTGAGCTCGTGATCAAGTTGGTTTCTTGTGAACCACCCTTTCTCCAAGAATCTGTGTTGAATACCCCTGAGCTAGTTGGTTGAGCTAAACAACAACTTGGAGAGTTGGAAGATAAAAGCTTGCCCGACTTAGTTCATCACTAAGGGATATCCTTGAGTATGCGTGTGTGTTGAAGAAAGATGATATCTCCATCGGTTGGTCCTCGTGATCAGTTGTTGGATCTATTGCCTTGTCAAAACTTTGATTTGAGTATGGGCCATCGTCAAGTCAAATCAGAACCAACGATGTTCGTAATGTTGTCTTACTCGTGGTTGATCCCTCGAGCATACACCATTACATCCTTTGGTCTGACCAATGCTATCACCGTGTTCACATGATGGTGGAAGTCCAGTGATATGGAAATTCCGATGAATTGCTGTTAAGGCCATCAGCAACATTTTGTCTTCCCCCGTGATTCATGTTGAACATCAACCTAGTGTTGGAAACTTTGTAAGCAATGCCTTCGTGTTCCGTTCATGAAGCTTATGCTTGGATGGAAGAAGTGACTTCCTATAATTCATGTGCAATCGATGCAAGTTGCCGCCGTGAATTCGAGGGAGCTTGTTTTTGCTTCCTTTGGAATCATCCCAAGTCAGTCATGCATTCGTGCGAAGTACTCTATGGTTTGGTAGATTAATTACCTCCACTCCATATGTGTTGCAGCACACCAAGCCACTGATTGATTTGTTCAAGGAGAAGAAGTTCCTTCTTAGGATCCGGACTTATGCAAGGGCTTCGATATCCTTGATGATGGTTCCCAACCAGAACGCGGTAGTGTTTTATCATAAGACTGCCATGTGGTCACGCTTGTCAAGGACAACGTGTTCACATGTGTGTAGCAGAACCGGCTCATGTTTTGGAGCTTGCTATCGTAGTTCATTTCCCGAGAATCTCGCAACGTCATCTCGTCGGTTTGTGTTGCAAAATTTCCTTTCCACACATGCTGTCTGAAATGTTCCGTTACCAACCAGATCTGAATCTCAGGCAGATGTGATGGTTGGAACTTCTTCCAAGAGCTATGATATGGGTTCCAGTGAGGTGGACGCACCTAGCTGGAAGCACTGTTATTGTAGTATCTTGATTAAGCCATTTGGTCACCTCCCATGAGGATTTCGCATGACTTATTCTAGAAGTTGTTCCTTATGGATTTTGTGTTCCCGAAGTCCGACCTTTACTTGATGACCATGTTGATGCCACTTTGAATCATGATAGTGGTATCTTAAACATCAAGGAGAACATTGGAAGCGGAGTGCTAAATGTCTCTCGGTTGATCATCCCGATTTCGCTCTCTTGGCCTCGCTAAGGGGAAGTCTGAGAAGGTGTTATCTTCCTTTGTATCCGCATCATCCATCACTATTCATCATGGTAGTAAGATGTGTTGCCAGGATCCTCGGCACGGATGTTGGTAAAACCTTGATGACTATGGAAATGCTCAAGTTCTTGAGAGCACACTCAGTCACTAGGTTATATCCTTGGTATCAATTGGAATGTGCCTTCCGTTTGCCGAGTTGTTCTATAACCATAGTTTCCTTTCCGAACTGAGTATGCCATTTCCCCGAACCCCTTTCAAACGATCGTTGTGAATTGCCTTAGCCTGGTATGGAGAGTTTCAATGATCCTTCCCGATAAAGTTTCTTTCTAACGTCATCGAGTTGGATGAAGATCTAGAAAGCAAAGACGTCAGGATCAATATGAAGCAATGAATCAACATCTTGAGAAGGACAGTTGGATCGTGAAGATCGTGTTAGCTTGTGACCCCTCTGACTTCTTACCTCACGACTTGAATCTCGAGACGAGATTCCTGTTTAGTAGGGGTGAGCTGTCACATCCCTAGTTCTGGTATGCACTAGGCTAGCCCTTCATGTGAGCATCATGTTTAAATTCAAATGAAATTTGAATTGAGGAATTTTCAAAGCCTCAAAAGATCTCTAAAAATAACCAAGATTTAAATCTCATCAAATGAGTCCAAGAAAATGTTCCCGTTAATCTCTGGAAATATTGGCAAGGGATAAAATTCAAACCAATATTTCTAGAATCTCAGGAACAAGTATTTTGGGCCTTTGAATTAAACCAATAAATATTTGAATTGGATCTATATTTATTATATCATAAATATATGTTCAATAATTCTGGAAATTGTTGTGTAGCCTTGGATAAGTCCATTTAGTTCACACAATTATTTTCATGAATTTTAAAAATGGTTTAGTATTTTTATTAAACCAAACAAATGTCAGAAAAATAGAAAAGAAACAGAAAAGGAAAAATACCTACCTGAGCTTACAGGCCATCGCTGGCTCGGCATCAGGTTCGCCTTGACCGGCCAGGCGGCCAGATCACCCCTACTCGCGGAGAAGGCTGGGGTGCGTGCTTCACATGGCTGGCACACGCCTCGCCAGCTCCTGCTTGCCTCTCTTCCTCGATGCTCTGGATGGCCTGGACGTCGACACGCAACCTCCCCAACCGCCCTCACTCTCTCCCGAGCTCTTTCCCTCCTCTGCTCTCTCTCCCTCTCATGTCCGAGCAGAGCCGTCACCACCGACGCCATTCGCCGCGGCCACCGCCTCCCCCTCGACCCCTCGCCGTGCCTGCGAGCTCCGCCTCGACGTCCCCGACCTCCTCGACGACCCACGAGGCCCCGGACGCGCCGCAACGCCGCCCCGTCGCCGTTTCCCTCGTCGGCCGCTGGAGATCCCTCTCGCCGCCCCGCTCGCTCCGGTGCTTCCCCAAGCACGCCGAGGCCACCTCTGCACCCGCGGTGAGCACCTCTACTGATCCCCCCTACTCCCATGGCCATTAGCTCATCGTAGCCCTCGTTTCCGTCAAGACCAAGACCTCACCGGCGCCGGACTCATCGCCGTCGTCGTTTTGGTACGCCTCCGTCCAAACTGAGTGCGTCACTGCACTCAGTGCACCCCCAGGAAGTCGTAGCACCCCTCCTTGCCACCTGTCGTGCGCCCTAACGCCGAACCCGAGCATGCCCGAGCTCCGGCCACCGCTTCCGAGCTCGTGGCCGTTGTCTCCGGCCACCCCAGCTCCCGCCGGCTGCTCCATGAGCTGCGCGCGTGCAGCAGCTCTTCGTAGCGCCTCCCCACGCCCAAAATGATGCCCTGTGGCTCATTTCCGAGCCCCTCCGCCACGCCTGTCGTCGCCGGCGTCGAGCCGCCGGCGAGTTTGACCCCCACCGCTGACTGTTGACCCCGGGTGGACCCAGTTTGACTTTCTCTGAGTCACTGACAAGTGGGCCCAGGCCCCAGCTAATCCTAGATTAGTTTTTAATTAAGTTTAATTACTGCACTGACATTTTTAGTTAGTAGAAGTTTAACACTAATTAATTTAGATTAATTAGTTAGTCACTAACGTGTGGACCCCACACGTGTGGACCTGCTGACGTCACACTGACGTCAGGCTGACGTAGTAAATCATTTTCTGGATTTATTCTTTTTAGGAAAATCCAGAAAATGTCCTAAACTTCTAAAAATCATATAAATTCAACCGTAGCTCAGAATGAGATAAACTATATATGAAAAATGATCAGAAAAATCCAATCTATCCATCTGTACTGTTTTCATGCATGTTAGAACAACTTATAGTTGCTGAATTGGGCAAAACAAATAATGGCATTTGAATATCCACATATAGAGTTTCAATTTGAATCTAGGGTTCAAACCAACTTCACTTAATCCGCTGCTAGTTGCATTAGCTCAAACCACATCATATTGCCATGTCATGATCATGCATCATATTATGCATTGCATTGATTGTGTTCTTCCTTGTTTGCCGGTGTTGACCCCTCTCGGTAGACGACGTACCGACGACGTGTTCAATGACACCGATGAAGAACTATATTATCTTCAGAAGTGCCAGGCAAGCAAAACCCCCTTGTTCATTCCGATATAATCCCACTCTCTCGCTCCTGCTCTCTTTTACTGCATTAGGACAACAACGATTCATCTGTTACTTGCTGCGGTAGCTGAACCCCTTTATCCTCTGCATGACCTGTCATTCCATAGTAATTAGATGAAACCCACTAGCATGAGTAGGAGTTGTTTGAGCCCTGTTGTGCCTACTCATTCATGCTTGTTTGTCATGCCTGCTATTGCTTAGAGTTGAGTCAGGTCTGATTCATCGGGAATGAATTGGAATGGTGTGTGAACATGTCCTACTGTGTGTGAGCTAAGTGTGTGAACACGATTTGGTAAAGGTAGCGGTGAGAGGCCATGTAGGAGTACATGGTGGGTTGTCTCATTGCAGCCATCCTCAAGAACTGAGTTCTGTGTTTGTGATCCATGAAACAGTTACTACCACGCATTGGGCCCGAAACCAATGGACCCTCTCGACTTATTAACTGCCCTTGCCCTCTGTCCAGGAGTTGCAACTAGTTTCTGGTGTTTGTAGGATATGTGTTGGAGGCCTTGCGTAGCGCTGACCCTAGGGGTGGGCTATGATGCGGTAGATACACCATGGCACGGTGTACCGGGCGCCCGTTTGGTGTCTCGGGAACCCTGCACACATCGTTTGGGGATGTGAGCGAAACTCCGGCCTGATCTCCTCGCGGATGGAACCCGAATAGGCGATAAACCTGGACTAGAGACTTGTGTGGTTATTCAGGTCGTGGCCGACACCCTCGCCAGGCTTCCTCTTGAAGGTTGCCGAGATACATGACGTGTATATGGCGGTAAGTGGCGAGAGCGTGTGTGAAGAAGTACACCCCTGCAGGGTTATAAATGATCTATTCGAATAGCCATGTCCGCGGTGAAGGACTTCTGGGTTGCCTATAACAGTTCATAGACAAGTGAAAGTGGATACTCTAAAATGCGCAAGATAAGCATGAGTGCTATGGATGGCGTTCTCGTAGGGAGACGGGAGCGGATCCATAGTGGTGTATTGAAATGGTGAATATGTGGACTCGTGTGCGCCACCTCAAAAGAGTTACTTGCAGTTGTAGTTTAGGATAGCCACCGAGTCAAAGCTGGCTTGCTGCAGTCAAACTCCACCACCCTCTTTATTGAAACCGATGCATATGTAGTTAGTTCTGATGTAAGTCTTGCTGGGTACATTTGTACTCACGTTTGCTTATTTTATGTTTTGCAGAGAGATGTCAGTCTCGCTAGTAGTTCCGCATGGACTTCGACGTTTAGCTTGTTACCTCAGCTACGATCTTGTGCCCTCGGCAGGATCTGGTAGATAGTCAGGCTTCTCAGCCTTTTTCATCTGTAGATGTCTGTACTCAGACATGTTAAGCTTCGGCGTGTGCTTTTTTTTGTATGCTCTGAATGTTGGGTCATGAGACCCATGTTTGTAATATCTCGCTCCTCGGAGCCTAATGAATAAATACTTGAGTCGTAAAGTTATGTTGTGATGCCATGTTGTATTTACACATATCGAGCATATTGTGTGTATGATTGAAATGCTTGGTATGTGTGGGATCCGACAATCTAGTTGTTTATCTTTGGCAGCCTCTCTTATGGGGAAATGTAGTCTAGTGCTTCATGAGCCATAGTAGTCCGCTTCTGCCCGGTTCACCGGAGTCACGCTAGCCCAAAGACTACTGCCGGGACACTTGGTGGCGGCATGTGTTTCACTTCGTTCATGTGTCTGTCTCTTCGGGAAATGTCACGCGGTGACATCCGGAGTCCTGCCTAGCCTGCTATAGCCCGGGTTCCCGGAGTCCTGTTAGCCCAGTGCTAAAGCCCGGATTCACACACTGCTGACCGACATGCTCGATGTGATTCATGTATGCCTATCCCCATGGGTTAGTGCCGCTTTGGGTTCACGACTAGCCATGTCGGCCCGGGTTCTCTGTCATATGGATGCTAGCGACATTATCATATACGTGAGCCAAAAGGCGCAAACGGTCCCGGGCCATGGTAAGGCGACACCAGTGGGAATACCGTGCGTGAGGCCGCAAAGTGATATGGGTGTTACCGGCTAGATCGGTGTGACTTGGAATCGGGGTCCTGACACCCTTAAACTTCCAGAAGGGAGAATAGATCGGGAGTTCCGCCACCGCAAGCCTCCGTAGCCACCAAAAAGTCAATCAGGACCTGTTAGGCACCACTGAGGGGGGAACCTCACCGTGGCCATCTTCATCATCCGGCGCTCTCCATGACGAGGAGGGAGTAGTTCACCCTCGGGCGGAGGGTATGTACCAGTAGCTATGTGTTTGATCCCTCTCTCTCGTGTTCTTGATTTGCACGTTCTTGATGTATCGCGAGCTTTGCTATTATAGTTGGATCTTATGTTTCTTCTCCCCTCTACTCTCTTGTAATGGATTGAGTTTTCCTTTGAAGTTATCTTATCGGATTGAGTCTTTAATGATTTGAGAACACTTGATGTATGTCTTGCCGCATGCGTATCTATGGTGACAATGGGATATCACGTGATTCACTTGATGTATGTTTTGGTGATCAACTTGCGGGTTCCGCCCATGAACCTATGCATAGGGGTTGGCACACGTTTTCGTCTTGATTCTCCGGTAGAAACTTTGGGGCACTTTTTGAGGTTCTATGTGTTGGTTGAATAGATGAATCTGAGATTGTCTGATGCATATCGTATAATCATACCCACGGATACTTGAGGTGACATTGGGGTATCTAGGTGACATTAGGGTTTTGGTTGATTTGTGTCTTAAGGTGTTATTCTAGTACGAACTCTAGGGCTGTTTGTGACACTTATAGGAATAGCCCAACGGATTGATTGGAAAGAATAACTTTGAGGTGGTTTCGTACCCTACCATAATCTCTTCATTTGTTCTTTGCTATTAGTTTCTTTGGAGTGATTCTATGTTGCATGTTGAGGGATAGTTATGTGATCCAATTATGTTATTATTGTTGAGAGAACTTGCACTAGTGAAAGTATGAACCCTAGGCCTTGTTTCCTATAATTGCATCATTTACGCTCACTTTTATCACTTGCTACCTTGCTGTTTTTATATTTTCAGTTTACAAAAACCTATATCTACCATCCATATTGCACTTGTATCACCATCTCTTCACCGAATTAGTGCACCTATACAATTTACCATTGTATTGGGTGTGTTGGGGACACAAGAGACTCTTTCTTATTTGGTTGCAGGGTTGCTTGAGAGAGACCATGTTCATCCTACGCCTCCCACAGATTGATAAACCTTAGGTCATCCACTTGAGGGAAATGTACTACTGTCCTACAAACCTCTGCACTTGGAGGCCCAACAATGTCTATAATAAGAAGGTTGTGTAGTAGACATCAGTCGTCTTCTTGGATGGCTCGGTTTACCTTATCCCCTTCTCCTGTCCTTCGGCGGCCGAAGTGGCAGCTTCAGCCATGTCAACATTGACATCACGCCCCATGTTCATCACGGGAGGGACCCTCTGAGATAGTGCCTCCTCGGTCTCTCCAATGACCGGAGGAGCCACAGAATGTGAGTTGCCCCGCTCTCCGCCAGATCAGCTGGTGGAGAAGCACCTTTCGATATCTCGTCGGTAGGGAGGTCACGCCGCGGGCTACAGCATAAGTGTGCACATGCAGTTATAGTTGGATTAGTAAAACCAATGCCCAGACAATGTTCGGATTCTCACCTTTCCGCGCAGGGCTTGACTCTGCGAACCTTCTCCGGGGCCTTCTCTGTGGCTACAAACTCCTTATCGGAGTTCGAACTGTCATCGGGTATGACTAGTTTCTCCCTCTTCGGAGGATGCCCTTCTTCGGCCCCAGCGGAGGCCGCTCTTTTCTTAGTGCTGGGGGAGCCACTCTCCTCTTCCCCCTCTTCGTCATGTTCCCCCTCATGCATGGAGGGGGCGTGGGTGTCCCCAGTCTTGACGTCTGAAGGGATTTGCGAGCGGAGGCCGTCTGGGCCTCCCTCCCGGGGTTCTTCCTTTTCTTTTTCTCCTTTTTCTCCAACACCTTATAGGGCACCGCGACAGCATTTCTTCCAGCTGAGCCGACCCAGGGCCTTCGGGTAGCAGGGCCAGACTATTCATCTTCTCGGCCTTCTTGAGCCAACCCTGTGTCAATAGGAGAGCAAAGAGTCAATCTACTATAATGAGAATGTCCGGCTTTGGAAAGGATGAAAGCCTTGTTACCTTTTTGGGAGGCTGTTTGACGTCAAGGCCGGCGTCCTCCTCGTTCTCTGCTGGCTAGTCCTCTTCTTGGGGTTTGAATAACGCCCTCCACAGCTTGTCATAAGTAGTATCGAGGAAGTGACGCATGATGGCAGGGTTTTCGGACTTGTATTCCCAAATCGGGGTGTCCCGCTGCTGGCAAGGGAGGAGGCGGCGATTGAGCATCACCTAAATTACGCTGGTTAGCTTGACACCGGCCTTTTTCATGCTAAGGATGTGTTTCTGCAGCATTTCCACTTCTATAGAGGGCCCCTAGTCAGGGCTCTTCTTGGTCCACGACGTCAGCCTAATGGGTGGACCGGATCTGAACTCCGGGGCCACCGCCCAGGCTGCATCACATGGTTCCGTGATATAAAAACACTCTCTCTGCCACACCTTGATGGTGTCTATAAATGTATCCATCGGCCACTCTACGCGAGTGAGCTTGCTAACCATGGCTCCCCCGCAATCCGCTTGTTGGCCGTCTACGATCTTTGGCTTCACATTGAATACCTTCAGCCATAAACCAAAGTGCAGATGGACCCGGAGGAAGGCCTCGCAAATAATGATGAAAGATGAAAGGTGGAGGACGTAGTTCGGGGCTAGATAATAAAAATATAGCCCATAAAAGTACATCAGCCCTCGAACGAAGGGGTGGAGTGGAAAGCCTAGCCCCCTGATGAAGTGGGGGATGAACGCAACCCTCTCGCCAGGCTATGGCGTGGGAATGACATGGCCTTCTACTGGGGCCCGGTGAGCGACGGCAGCTGGAAGATAGCCAGCGCGCTTCAAGTCCTCGATATCCTTGTTGGTGACTGTCGAGGCCTCCCATTTAGCCCCCGCACGGGATCCCGCCATCGCCTGGTATGGGGAATGGAACTTTGGAGAATGGTTGAGACGGGGCACTTGAGCTCTGTGGGTCAGGAGAAGTGTGTCAAAGGGAAGAAGAAGGGCATACGGGGATGACTGTCGTTGTTTCATTTTTATAAGTGGCCAAGATACCAGGAGTCCTTTAAACGCGCCATTAGCCTCGCCACTTCGTGATATATCCGAAGCGTCACGCCTGGATAGATCCGAGAGATCATTGATCAAATCCATTAAAAACAGAATGCGTTCTCCGCCTAGATGAGACGTGTCGATGAACGGAGTGCCTCAAGCCGCGCATCGAGCCCTCATAATGGTGCGATTAGACGCGACCCTTCACCAAAAGTTGTCAGTAGAGGATACTGTTCACACTCGAGCGGCTGGCGTTTTGGGCTAAGTAAAACGGATAGTTTGAATTCCGGACACGGCCTGGAGTATGGCTGAATTAAATCAAGTACTGATCAAAGGCTTAAACAGGGAAAGGATTATTCCGAACACTCAAGGAGAAGGGGAACTCGCCTACAAGCTGGAGTACGCGGTCACAGAAATAATATAAAGACGGCGTTGGAGGCTAGTCCGGGGGCTACTGAGGGAGTCCTGGATTAGGGGGTCCTCGGGGCGCCGGCTCATCTCACATGGACCGGACTGTTGGGTCGCACCGTGTCCGGGCCGAAGACCTTTTGTGCCTTGGTGTGCACCCCAAGTCAGGATGGAAGATCTGGAGTCTCCTTGATGTAACCAGCTATCTGTAAACCCTAGCACCCCTGGTGTGTATATAAACCAAGGGGCTTAGTCCGTAGAGGCTAGAGGAACAATTCCCATCCTACTAGTTAGGGTTTAGTTCGTCTGTTCTCGTCGTAGATCTACTATGTAACGCCCACATACACAAGCAATATAATCAAGCAGGACGTAGGTTTTTTACCTCTTAGAGAGGGCCCGAACATGGGTAAACATTGTGTTGTAGGGTGAAACCCCAGAAGGGATCTTTTCACACTTGGAGGGGAAAAAGTGATGAACACACAAGAACACAAGGGGGAAATCACTCAAACAAACCCAAATAACACATCCACTAAAGTAGCATACATGAGATCCACAAGCATACAAGAATAATTCAAGGAAAATAGCACTAGGGTAAATTTCTTCCCACTCAAAAGGAGGTGAGGTCTTGGTGATGATCTTCTCCAAGAGGAGGCCTTGAATCCACAAGAGGATCTTCTCCTAGAGGAGGCCTTGATCTCCAAGAGGAGGTTCTCCAAGAGGAGGCCTAGATCTACAAGAGGAGGAAGATGAGCAAAGCTCTCTCTTTGTCTATATATTACTTTGCTAACCTCCCCAACAAGCTAGGCGAGGAGTATATATAAGCTAGGAACGAATTGGGGGTAAAACAGGGTACATAGGTAAATTATCCCAAAATACGCTTAGCCATGGTGGAGGGTCCGGGCACCCGGGTAACAAGGGGTCCGGGCACCCGGGATCGCATGGAGACGGAGGACAGGGCACCCGGGGGTGAAGTCCGGGCACCCGGGGCGCACCTAAGGAGGGGGGTCGGGCAGCCGAGGCATCCAGGGGGTCACGCCCTTGGTGGCTGGCGGGGCCGGGCACCTGGCGGTGGCGGTGCGAGCACCCGGAGGTGGATGGTGCGGGCACCCGGGGATTCGAGCACCCGGGGATGGATGGTGCGGGCACCCGGGGTGTCTAGAGAGCTTCCGGTGCTTCATGATTTTCATGACTTCCATCCTCTTCCTTCCTCCATGGTCGCTTTTATCCTCGTCCTAGCTTTCTCACGGTCATCTCCTTGGTATCTAAGAATGCACAACATTCCCAATTGAGGTAGGACCCATCTCTCATGTGAATCCGAATGAAGTTCGAAGAGGAAAGAGTTAGCCTTGGTTTCGATGGCATGTGCGCGAGCTCTTGACGTTGGTCCTCCTCGTGGTGCTTGATGAGTAGTATTAGAGTCCATGGGGATGATGGTGTTAGGCTCTGTATCATCTCCCCCCTTGGGAGAGATCCGTCCACGGGTCGTGATCTTCATCACCATGGGAAAGAGAGGGCGTCACCGTTAGAAGTGGACGACCACCAAGCACTTATGATGTTGAAGCTCGAAATGGGCACTCTCCAATGTTGCACCGTCTTGTGATTCCTTCAAAAGGACCAAGGAAAATAAACACTTGGAAAAATGAATGTGGTTAGCGTTAGTGCCAAAACAAGCATTCAAGTGGTGATTCATCCAACAAGTGTCTTCATCAAGCATAGAATATGGTTTGAGAAAGAAGTGTGACATGTCATGTAAGCACATAAATTGGGCACAAGTAAAAGCATTATGGAAACAATGATGCAAAGGTGAGGTAAAGGTGCTAATATGTGTGACAAGAGAACAAGCCTATACCTCAATGTCATAGCAAGCGTGCATAAGGCGCTCAACAAATGGTCTACGGTATGCATATGAAGCATTCAGAACACCAAAATAAATGAAGTGTCTAAACACATGGGTCAAGTGCAAGACAATCTAAGCGTAACGTGCATGGGGTGTAGTGAGTATAGTGTGGCACTCAACACAATAGAAAGAGCAATTGTTCATCATGTGTGAGGCGATCAAGTCATTCAAGCTAGTAGTGCAAAGATGCAACATACTATAGGTAATCATCCCAATCATGTGATGTGTGCAAATAGTAGGCATAGGCAATGCACATGGCATATCGCAAGCACGAACACAAAGCAAGATCAAGGTATCATCATATGCATTGGGCACAAAGCAAACATGGCAATAACAAACAATATCCCCACCAAGCATGCAAATACACATAGAAGTAGTAATATCAATCATCATGTGCAATGCAAAGCATGGGTCACAAATGCATGGCAAAGGCATAGGAATGAGCATAGCATGCAAAGTGAACATGGCAATATGGGTAAATGATATATAATGGACAAGAATCCATAACCATGTGAGGGCCATGTGGAAAATATGTGCAAAGTCCTTGCGCGAATGGAATGGTGGGGAGTGTAATCCATGGGATCCCAAAGAATTGTTGATCTCAAGAGCTTGTTTCGTCAACTCATGGGATTGTGAGGTTGACGAGTGTTCATAAGTACCTACACAAAACAAAGACAAAGGAAAAATTGTGTGTGCATGGTATATGTACACATCATCCATTATGATGCGCACGTGTATGTGTTGGTTAGCACAAAATATCAATGCTCAAATAAATGAGATGTGTGATATAGAAACATGACATCCATCATGAAAGGTTTGTGGTTATGTATAGCATAATGGAGACTCAAATTGTGGAATGCATCCCTAGTAATATCTAGAGCATTGTCATGAATGGTATGCATATGGTGCTCACAATGTATGGAATCATGTGATACACAATATTTTTCATGGCATGGAATATGAAATGAATTTCACAAATTTTGCAAAGGTAGCATAGCAATATCATTACAAGAGAAACATACCGATAACCATGATCTCGTCATCTATGCCATAAGTGCAAATGGGATTTATTTTAATGGGGCATGCATATTTACTATGTTGATATTGAGATGATGCAATATGGGAGATCTCACTCATAGCATATGACAAGTTTAATGGATTGTCAAACATAATGTGACCAATAGAATTTTCACATGATATCCTATGGAGCATAGCATCACAACTAAGTAATTTTACATGCTCAACATCATATTAATCATAAATGGGTGGCATATCAAAGCAAGTAGAGGATGTAGTATGTGATGAATACATTAGTCCACAAGTGGGACAAGCGAAGTATCATCACCTATATATGTTACCTTTTTCATTCCACTCATGTGGTGTAGGTGAGGTGTCAAAGACAAAATTGTGGTCAACATCATCATCGTGATGGAACCATGTGGGGGTGCATCACAGTCCACCATGGCCATCGTCTTGTCCAAAGGAAGGACGAAGTCCTCGAGGATCGGCGCGTCATCATATATGGGACCTAGAACCAAATGAGAAGACACAATAGAGGTGAAGATTAAGTTGTTAGAAATCAAAATGGCCTCACATGCCCTATCAACTACCTCACTCTCTCTATGTGGTGGTGGCTCACTCACTCCCTCAAGGTAGGTGCACTCAATGTCACATATGGTGGAGTCACTCAAATCACTCAAGTGGTGGTGGTGGTGGCTCTCCTCACATGGGAATTGGGGCAACTCGTCATATATGGGGCTAGTGGTGAAGTCACTCTCACTCTCAATATGGTGGCATATGTCATCACTCTCCTCCGAGACCAAAGAGAAAGTCTCATGAGCGGTCTCGTAGCTTGACTCGAAGTATGAGTCCCATTGGGGTGTCATATTCAAGTTGTTGAAGAGGTTTGTGCTCGCCGCCATGGTCGAAGGGGATGTCCCTTGCTCGACTTTCTTGTCATCGTCTTGTATGAGGCTCATATGATGTGGCACCTCGTAGCTCTTCTCCATGACCGAAGGGAATTTCCCATGCTCGGCCATTCTCCTTGAGGGGCTTCCGAAGATGGAAGTGTCGCCCTTGCTTGTGGGTGGTTGCCTTGGACTTGATGATGTCGATGTAGACGTACTTGTGGGAAGTAGGCAAAGATGTCGTACATCCGAATGCAAAGATGCCTTGATAACACTTGGCGTAGATGCCAAAGTGGTGGTGGTAGCCGTAGCTTCCTCTCGGTGGTGACAATGTCGTTGTAGTTGATGGCGCTCTTTGTCGTCATTCACCTTTGGCTTGCGGGCATCTTGGCGGTCATCTCGAAGATGATGACGGTGCCGCGTGGTACTTTCATTGGATGGCCAGTTTGAAGATTTGTGACTTGAGCATCTCCGCCTTGAAGATGACGAAGGGGAAGAAGACTTGTAGTTGGCCAACACGTGTCGGATGTCATCCATGTTTGCGTCCAACTTCACGTTGATGTAGTCCCTTTTCCTTGCTTCGGAGTGTCGTATGTCGAATGGCGAGTTGCTCGCTGCGGTCAAGGACCAAAGATGATGTGCTTTGCCTATCCATCACAAGACTCGAGTAGAGGTGTAGCGACCAGACCTCAAACAGTCTGATCTCTGTGCTCAAGTGTCATCCCTGGATCAGTAATGCTGACACCACACAGTACTCGAAGGATTTATAACAGAGTAGCAATCACACATTTAATACATCGAATGTCTCAAGAGAGAACTTAACAAAATAAATATGGCTTAAGGCCATCTAATAACGATAACAGCGGAAGGCTTGGAAGAATAAGCGAGTCCATCAACTCCAACGGCATCACTGAGTATAGAACCACGACCTAAGCACCTTACTCGTCGTCTGAAGAGTCTGCAACATGAAACGTTGCAGCCCGAAAACGGGTCAGCACATGGAATATGCTGGCAAAGTAACACATAGAGAATAATGAAAGAGTAAGCCTACACTACATGCATATGTGGCTGGTGGAAAGCTCTATGGTTATAGTTTTGCGTAAAGCCAATTTTTCCCTACTGCAAAGGAATAAATATATTTAACTATCATGGTGGTTGTTAAACATTAAGAATGGTTGACAGCATCCTCAATCCCAATTAAAAGTACTCATTAACAACCCAACAATATTAATTAGAGTAACATGATGAGATTCACATGATATCCAAGTACTAGATACTCAAGATGTCCATAACCGGGGACACGGCTAACCATGATTAGTTTATACACTCTGCAGAGGTTTGTGCACTTTTCCCCACAAGACTCGATCTCCTCCTTTTGATTTCTCGCACTACATGGTGTTTGAGAAACGGATGACCGAGCCATAGTCTTTCAGAAGCGCTAGCACCTTACGTATGGGTAGACCGTACCAACCTACAACCCCTACATCAGCTAGTCTACCCGTAAGAGTTCGCACAACTTAGTCAACTATGCTAGAGCCCATAGTAGCATGTGGCTGCACACGGAAGTTTCTAGCATGAATAATCTCATGATCCCTTTGAGCCTGGGTGGCGGTCCGAAGAAAAACAGGCAAGTCCTAGAAACCAGGTGCCTCAATCCACCCAGATGTGTGTTTAAGTTGCCACCTTAAGTAAACCATTAATTAACAATCTCACATCTGTCATGGATACACTCACCCAATCCACGTCTACTAGCATAGCATGGCATAATAAGCAAACGTAGAAGTAACTCCCAAAGGTTTGAAAATACACAGGAAATAGGTACTACCTCATCTACTTCCCATCCCACAATTTAATTAGATCCTAATCATGCAATGTTTGAGGATTGATCTAATGCAATAAAACTGGGTAGTAGAAAAGGTATGATCAAAGTGTTACTTGCCTTGCGATGATCATGAAACCTAGAGACTCAAGTAACAAAGCGGCGCACTCCGGGTATTCTATCGCAGACAAACAAACAAGCATACAATAAGTACTCATATAATGCACGGGTAAAACTCAAACAAAAGATCTAACCAGAAAGTTCAACTTAAGAACTCCGGTTTGCAAAAAGAATCAAAGCAAACGAAGCAACGAAAGTCAAACGGCAAAAGAAAACAGCTCCGTTTTACTAATCTGGATCTAAGTCAAATTTTATAGAGGCAAAAAATTGTTTAAGTAGGTTATTCGGAAATAGGGTTTCGAGATGAAACTCCAGGCAGTTGAATCGCGTGATTCCGATAAACGAGCGAAAAGTTATACTAAAACAAAAAACGGATCGGAAATCGCGATCAGAAAATTCGCGGATTAAATCCGAGAAAAAGAAAAACGACGAACAGGTTAACGAACAGACGTTCGTTAACTAGAGCTAATCTGACGAACACGTTCGTTAAAACGAACGAACAAGCGAACGCTCGCTATTTAACCGAACCTAAAATAAAAAACCGATCAAATAAAAAAAACGGAAACTAAAAAAAACCGACGAAAACCAACGGAAAAACCAATCGGTTTTTATAAAAAGAACGGCGCGGATTCCGAGGCGGCGGCGAACCTCGGCGGGTCGGCGGCTGACTCGGCGCGCTCGGTGAAGTCGGGCGGCGTCTGGCGGCGGCGGCGGCGCGGGTCGGGCGCTAGGTTAGGGTTAGGGTTAGGCGCGGTGGTGGCGGGTGAAATTTGGCTGGCGGTTGGGCGGGCGGGCGGGCGGTGGGCTGGGCGGCTCGGCGGCGGCTATTTAAAAGCCGCCGGCGGAGTCCCGCGAGTGCACGGCGTGGAGGTCGGTCCGTTTTTTTAAAATAATTTCGCACAAAAAAACAAACGAAAGAAATACTAAACGGACTCCAAAAATCCCGAAATAAATTTTCCCCGGCTTCTAAAATCAAGCCGGACTAGATGAACATTTATTTGGGGCCTAAATGCAATTTCGAAAAACGCACATTTTTCCTAAATTCAAATAAAATGGCGAAAAACTCCAAAATAAAATCTTATTTGATTTTATTATTAAATCCTCATTATTTCTTTATTTTGGGAAAGTCATTTTATTCCCTCTCTCATATTTTGGTAATAGAAATAATTGAAGATAAAATAATTAAAATCAAATGATCCTATTCTCAATATTTGAGAAAACTCAAATATGAAAATAACGAAATCCCCAACTCTCTCCGTGGGTCCTTGAGTTGCGTAGAATTTCTAGGATCGAGCCAAAAATGCAACAAAAATATGATATGCAATGATGATCTATGTATAACATTCCAAATTGAAAATTTGGGATGTTACAAACCTACCCCCTTAAGATGAATCTCGCCCTCGAGATTCGGGTTGGCTAGAAAATAGGTGAGGTGGTCCTTAGCAGATCTTCCTCTCGCTCCCGGTGGCTTCATCCTCGGTGTGGTGGCTCCTTGAACTTTGCAAAACTTAATGACCTTCTGCTGGGTGACTCGGCTGGCATACTCCAGAATCTTAGTTGGTTTCTCCTCATAGGTCAAATCGTTATTCAACTGAATCGCCTCTAGTGGCACAGTATCTCTCAGTGGTTTATCCGCCATCTCAGTGTTACACTTCTTCAACTGAGAACATCGTGAACACGTGACAAACCCTCGGGTAATTCCAACTTGTACGCAACTTCTCCCATGCGCTCCAAAACTTTGTATGGTCCCACACAACGTGGCGCTAATTTTCCTTTAACTCCAAAATGCTTAACTCCTCGAAGCGGAGATACTCGAAGATAAACTCTGTCTCCGGCTTCATATTCTATCTCTTTGCATTTTGAATCCGCATAGCTCGTCTGCCTTGATTGGGCTACCTTGAGCCTATCGCGAATCAACTTTACTTTCCGTTCAGACTCCTTAATCAAATCCGGTCCAAACAACTGGCGGTCTCCAACTTCATCCCACAATACCGGGGTTCTGCACCTCCTCCCGTACAAGGCTTTGAAGGGTGCCATCTTCAAACTGGTTTGGTAGCTGTTGTTATAAGAAAACTCTGCATATGGCAAGTTGTCATCCCAACTTGATCCATAATCCAAAGCACATGCTCTCAGCATATCCTCCAAAATCTGGTTGACTCTCTCGGTTTGTCCATCTGTCTGTGGATGAAAAGCTGTACTAAACTCCAGTCTGGTTCCAACGTTTCGTGCAACTGTTTCCAGAACTTTGAGGTGAATTGGGTTCCTCTATCTGATACGATACTCCTCGGAACTCCATGCAAGCATACAATCCTTGTCATGTATATCTTAGCCAATTTGGCACTACTGTAGGTAGCCTTTACTGGAATGAAATGAGCTACCTTCGTCAAACGATCGACTACAACCCAAATCGAGTCATAGCCTGAACGGGTCTTGGGCAATCCCGTGATGAAACCCATGCCTAGTTTATCCCACTTCCATTCGGGTATAGGCAATGGCTGTAACAATCCCGCTGGTTTCAGATATTCTGCTTTCACTTTCTGACACACATCACAAACTTGTACATACTCTGCGATATCTTTCTTCATTCCGGTCCACCAGAAAGTATCCTTCAAATCCAAATACATCTTGGTATTTCCGGGGTGGATCGAATACGGCGAATCATGTGCCTCTTGCAAAATCAACTTCCGAATCTCCGGATCATTTGGTACGTAAACGCGGTCCTCAAACCATAAGGTATCGTGTTCATCCTCACGAAATCCCTTTGCTTTTCCCTTGCTCATCTTCTCCTTAATAGAAGAAACTTCCTTATCTGTCCTTTGAGCTTCTCTGATTTTATCCATCAAAGTAGACTGAATCTCCAATACTGGTACATAGCCTTGCGGAACTATTTCCAAACATAGCTCCTGGAATTCTTCGGCTAATTCTTTTGGTAAACCTCCGGTCATTAGGATGTTGACATGACTCTTATGGCTCAACGCGTCTGCTACCACGTTAGCCTTTCCGGGGTGGTAATGCAATCTCATATCATAATCCTTGATGAGCTCCAACCATCTCCTTTGTCTGAGGTTTAACTCCTTCTGCGTGAAGATGTACTTCAAACTCTTGTGATCCGTATACACCTCACAATGATTTCCAATGAGGAAATGTCTCCACGTTTTCAATGCATGCACTACGGCTGCTAACTCCAAATCATGCGTGGCATAGTTTAATTCGTGAGGTTTCAGCTGTCGTGAAGCATACGAAACAACTCTTCCCTCCTGCTAAGCATCGCTCCAAGTCCTCGGCGTGAAGCGTCATAATAAACTTCGTAATCCTTGCTTTGGTCCGCAGGATTAACCGGAGAGGTAACCAAACGCTTCTTCAACTCTTGAAACTATCCTCACACTCCTCGGTCCATATGAACTTGGTATCCTTCTTCAATAATTCTGTCATAGGCTTCGCAATCTTCGAGAAATTCTCAATGAATCTCCGGTAGTATCCTGCGAGTCCAAGGAAACTCCGGATCTATCCAACTGTTGTTGGCGCTTCCCAGTTTGTCACCGTGGCAACTTTAGTGGGGTCTAATGCTATACCTTCTCCGGATATAACATGTCCGAGAAATCCAACTTCCTTCAACCAAAACTCACACTTGCTGAACTTGGCATACAACTGATGTTCTCTGGAGCTTCTCGGTACCAAACGCAAGTGCTCCTTATGTTCTTCTTCATTCTTTGAGTAGACCAAAATATCGTCAATGAATACCACGACGAACTTATCCAAAAACTCCATAAACACCTTGTTCATCATGTTCATAAACTAGGCTGGGGCGTTAGTCAGACCAAATGACATAACGGTATACTCATACAGCCCGTACCTGGTGGTAAAAGCCGTCTTTGGTATATCCTGCTCCCGAATCTTCAACTGATGGTATCATGATTGCAAATCGAACTTGGAAAATACCTTAGCTCCTTGCAATTGGTCAAACAAGTCGTTGATCATCGGCAACGGGTATTTGTTCTTAATGGTCACTTCATTCAATCCTTGATAATCAACAACCATTCTTAATGATCCATCCTTCTTCTCCACTAGAAGTACTGGTGATCCCCAAGGCAAAGAACTTGGGCGAATAAAACCTTTATCAAGTAACTCCTTAATCTGCTTCTTAATTTCCTCGAAATCTTGGGCTAGCATCCTATACGGTCTCTTAGATATCGGCCCAGTGCCTGGCAGTAGTTCAATCGAAACTCGATGTCTCGTCAGTGGCATGCACGGCAACTCTTAGGAAACACGTCCGGATAATCCCTTACCATGGTACTTCCTCTGCACAACTCCCGATAAGGAATTTACATGTGCTCTCCTCGGCTCATGCCGTGATACATACTTGATTCTCCTACCATCTGGGGTGGTAAGCAAAATCGACTTACTGGCGCAATCAATATTCCCTCCGTACTTTGATAACCAATCCATACCTAATATCACATCCAATCCTTGGGATTCCAAAACTATTAGGTCCGAGGGAAATACATAGTTTCCAATCCTTAATGGCAGTCGATCGCACCATATACTTGCCATGTATTCTGCTCCGGGTGAGGTTACTAGCATGGGTGACCTAAGGGCTTGGGTTGGTAATTTATACTTATCCACAAATCCCCTTGATATGTATGAATGCGATGCACCAGTATCAAAAAGAACAACTACAGTAAATGTCTTAACCAAAAACTTACCTATTACTGCGTCTGGCTGAGCTTCAACCTCCACCACGGTTACGTGGTTCACCTGTCCCCCGTTGAAAGGGTTCGGCTTCTTTCCTGAGCTTCCATTGCCATTACCATTTTGGGCTTCTGGACATTAATTTGCATAATGCCCAGTCTTACGGCACTTATAACAAGTGATATGGCTCAGGTCTACCTTGGGTGGTGTTGACGGATTGGTGCGGTTTTGTCCATTGCTTCCTGCATTCCCGTTTCCATTCTTTGCGCCATTATGATTTTGCGAGCTACCTCCTCCGTAGGTATGCTGAAATTGCCCTCCTGGCTTCGGGGTAAAGCGTAGTTTCTGCTGAGCTCCAGAGTTATACTTCCCCTGTCCATACTTCCTCTTGCGATTTTCAATCTGCTGCTGCTTCCCTTCAATCATAAGAGCACGGTCTACTAACTCCTGGTAGTTATTGAAGGTGGCTACCATCAACTGCATGCTCAGCTCATCATTCAGTCCTTCTAGAAACTTCTCCTGCTTAGCTCGTTCAGTAGTAACGCTATCCGGGGCATAACGTGCTAGCTTATCAAGTCATCCACATCTTGTCCAACTGTCCAGTCCTCCTTGGCGCAAGTTGCGAAACTCACGCTTCTTCATGGCCATAGCTCCTGCTGAAACATGGGCGTCTGAAAGCTTGTTGAAACCGATCCCATGCGGCGGTGTCTCTGAGTGGTAAGTGGCTGTAAAATTCTCCCACCATGCTGCTGTGGGTCCTTCAAGCTGATGTGCGGAAAATTTCACCTTTTCCCCATCTGTACATACTGCAGTGGCCAACTCCCTCCCTACTTTTCGGAGCCAATCATCTGCAACAATCGGCTCGGTGCTACTGGAAAACACCGGTGGATTCAGCCTTAAGAAACGGGTCAAATGGTCAAAAGGTGTTGGTGGTGGTGGGTTGTTGTTGTTGTTGTTGTTGTTGTTGTTGTTGTTGTTGTTGTTGTTGTTGTTGTTGTTGTTGTTGTTGTTGTTGTTGTTGTTGCCTTGGTTCTGTACCAATGTTTGAATCAAGGCATTCTGCTCTGAATCAACCGAGTGATCTCCGTGGGAAAACAAACCGAGGTCGCGTCTCGGAGGCATCTGAGGGTTTATTGAAAAGACGAGAGTTAAGAATAGAATGAGGTCTAGGGAGAAAACACTACCCATATGCACATGAGATAAAAGCACACAATATCACTCCAACCAAATCAAACAAGGGCATACAACGGTCTAACTATCGTTACAAAGTGCTGGGACTAAAACTAATTTTTAATGGGGGAAATTCTACTACTGTTATGGTGGTCAACTAGAAAAACTGCTCCGATGAAGACTCCATGATATCTGCTCCAGCTTCGTCTTCGATATCATCATCACTCGGATCGGAATCGGTGTCGTCGATGATGATGTAGTTCTCTGGACAGGTGCAATCTTCATCTTCTCCTCCGGGTGCTGAATTCCCCATGAGTTCTTCAATCTTCTCCTTAAGATCACTGTTTTGTCTCACTAGAGCTACAATCTCCTCCATGTAGTCCTTGCGAGTGGCCTTCAGTTCTCCTTCTAGTTCGATAATCTTGGCTTTTGCTTTCTTCAACTCCATCATGTCTGCAAGACATCCTGGTTCTCTGGCGCCGAATGTGCTGATTTAACTCTTGGATGAAAGCTGCAATGGATCGATCCTTCTTAGTGCCAACTATCTCCCATTGTTCATCTCGGCGTCCGCAAATCTGGTAGATAGTATCCTTGAGGTCATCTTGGTAAACTTCTCCAATGCATCCCATGGTTATGTGAGCTGCCATGCTCTTTCCCAGACTCCAGGTTGGTGCATTAAAAACACACTCTATGGGCTCCGTGACTGGCGCGAACGTCCTTCCGGGAACTTGAGCTTGAATCTTCCAGCGCTCCTCTTCGGTAAAGTGGGATTGTAGGTCCCGGTGAAGCTTGGTATTCCGATGTTCAGGTACTTAGTGACTTCCTTCAGGTGTCGTCCAAAGGGTGTATCTTCATCTGGCTGGGTGAACTTGATCCTCGCTTCCGTCATCTTAAAAGAGTAGAAAAGATGAGGAGTTAGAAATGAGAAGAGAGTAGTGTTCTAGGGCTTTAGCACAGTGGTTGTGTCCTACAGTCAGCGTGTGCTCTGATACCATCTTTGTAGCGACCAGACCTCAAACAGTCTGATCTCTGTGCTCAAGTGTCATCCCCGGATCAAGAATGCCGACACCACACAATTACTCAAGGATTTATAACAGAGTAGCAATCACACACTTAATACATCGAATGTCTCAAGAGAGAACTTAACAAAATAAATATGGCTTAAGGCCATCTAATAACGATAACAACGGAAGGCTTGGAAGAATAAGCGAGTCCATCAACTCCAACGACATCACTGAGTATAGAACCACGACCTAAGCACCTTACTGTCGTTCAAGAGTCGCAACATGAAACGTTGCAGCCCGAAAACGGGTCAGCACATGGAATATGCTGGCAAAGTAACACATAGAGAATAATGAAAGAGTAAGCCTACACTACATGCATATGTGGCTGGTGGAAAGCTATATGGTTACAGTTTTGCGTAAAGCCAATTTTCCCTACTGCAAAGGAATAAATATATTTAACTATCATGGTGGTTGTTAAACATTAAGAATGGTTGACATCATCCTCAATCCCAATTAAAAGTACTCATTAACAACCCAACAATATTAATTAGAGTAACATGATGAGATTCACATGATATCCAAGTACTAGATACTCAAGATGTCCATAACCGGGGACACGGCTAACCATGATTAGTTTATACACTCTGCAGAGGTTTGTGCACTTTTCCCCACAAGACTCGATCTCCTCCGTTTGATTTCTCGCACTACATGGTGTTTGAGAAACGGATGACCGAGACATAGTCTTTCAGAAGTGCTAGCACCTTACGTATGGGTAGACCGTACCAACCTACAACCCCTACATCGGCTAGTCTACCCATAAGAGTTCGCACAACTTAGTCAACTATGCTAGAGCCCATAGTAGCATGTGGTTGCGCACGGAAGTTTCTAGCATGAATAATCTCATGATCTTTGAGCCTGGGTGGCGGTCCGAAGAAAAACAGGCAAGTCCTGGAAACCAGGTGCCTCAATCCACCCAGATGTGTGTTTAAGTTGCCACCTTAAGTAAACCATTAATTAACAATCTCACATCTGTCATGGATACACTCACCCAATCCACGTCTACTAGCATAGCATGGCATAATAAGCAAACGTAGAAGTAACTCCCAAAGGTTTGAAAATAAATAGGAAATAGGTACTACCTCATCTACTTCCCATCCCACAATTTAATTAGATCCTAATCATGCAATGTTTGAGGATTGATCTAATGCAATAAAACTGGGTAGTAGAAAAGGTATGATCAAAGTGTTACTTGCCTTGCTGATGATCCGCGAAACCTAGAGACTCGAAGTAACAGGCGGCGCACTTCTATCGCAGACAAACAAACAAGCATACAATAAGTACTCATTTAATGCACGGTTAAAACTCAAACAAAAGATCTAACCAGAAAGTTCAACTTAAGAACTCCGGTTTGCAAAAAGAATCAAATCAAACGAAGCAACGAAAGTCAAACGGCAAAAGAAAACAGCTCCGTTTTACTAATCTGGATCTAAATCAAATTTTATAGAGGCAAAAACTTGTTTAAGTAGGTTATTCGGAAAGAGGGTTTCGAGACGAAACTCCAGGCGCTTGAATCGCCTGATTCCGATAAACGAGCGAAAAGTTATACTAAAACGAAAAACGGATCGGAAATCGCGATCAGAAAAATCGCGGATTAAATCCGAGAAAAAGAAAAATGACGAACAGGTTAACGAACGGACGTTCGTTAACTAGAGCTAATCTGACGAACACGTTCGTTAAAACGAACGAACGAGCGAACGCTCGCTATTTAACCGAACCGAAAATAAAAAAACCGATCAAATAAAAAAACGGAAACTAAAAAACCCGACGAAAACAAACGGAAAAACCGATCGGCTTTTATAAAAAAACGGGGCGGATTCCGAGGCAGCAGCGAACCTCGGGCGGCCGGGTCGGTGGCTCCGGCGGTGGCGGCTCCGGTGAAGTCGGCGGCGCCCGGCGCGGGCGGGTCAGCGCTAGGTTAGGGTTAGGGTTAGCGCGGTGGCGGCGGTGGGCTGGCGTCGTGGTTGGGCCAAGGGCGGCGGTGTGGTGGGGCGGCTCGGGCGGCGGCTATTTAAAGGCTGCCCCCGGGCAGAGTCCCGCTCGGGTACGGCCCGTAGGTCGGTTCGTTTTTTTATAATTTCGCACAGAAAAACAAACGAAATAAATACTAAACGGACTCCAAAAATCCCGAAATAAATTTACCCCCGCTTCTAAAATCAAGCCGGACTAGATGAACATTTATTTGGGGCATAAATGCAATTTTGAAAAACGCACATTTTTCCTAAATTCAAATAAAATGGCGAAAAACTCCAAAATAAAATCTTATTTGATTTTATTATTAAATCCTCATTATTTCTTTATTTTGGGAAAGTCATTTTATTCCCTCTCTCATAATTTGGTAATAGAAATAATTGAAGATAAAATTATTAAAATCAAATGATCCTATTCTCAATATTTGAGAAAACTCAAATATGAAAATAACAAAATCCCCAACTCTCTCCGTGGGTCCTTGAGTTGCGTAGAATTTCTAGGATCGAGCCAAAAATGCAACAAAAATATTATATGCAATGATGATCTATGTATAACATTCCAAATTGAAAATTTGGGATGTTACAAGAGGTGAGTAGTAAATGAGAGAACAAAACCAAAGTTACCTTTTCCGAAGATTGAGGATGTATCGAGTATCACTCAATGTAATGCTACAATAGTAGAATTGGTACCAGGTTTGTTTCTCACACCTACACAAGTAAAGCTTATGGAGGAGCTTGATTAGGATGGGTCGCACAAAATTTCAAGCAAATGTTAGTCAAAATATAGATAATGTTGAGAAGGTTCACAAAATTGCAAGTAAAGCAAGTAGACCAATAGCAAAGAACGGCACACGAAAACACGCACACGGATAGATAAACAGGGTCGTGCAACCAAGGAATGAGCTCAAAATGTGGCGAAAAACGCTCGAGTTGCACAACTATAGAGATACGTTAGCACGATTGCTCAATAGGCGGATATGACACTTGTGCACAACCTATGAGATGGAAAATGTATCAACTTTCTATCCCAAGTATGCTATATATGTATGATGTTCCGGTGTTTCGGACACGATGATCCAAGATGACCAATATGGTAGTATGATATGCAATGTGGCGATGCTATGGCTATTGCTTACAAGCTCTTTATTTTTTATTTTATTTTCTTTGCTTAAAAGTTTTTCCTTTTTTTCTTTGGCCACTTTTGCAAACTGCTCGAACCAAGATAGCAATTGTGTATGCGGGAACAATCTTGTGAGACAATAGATGATATGATGATACCAAAATGAGGTATGTATGCAATGGTAGGCTCGGATCGATGACCACTAAAGTGCACAAGTAGCATGGCCCGGCAATACTCAAATGGCTAGTCTCGATAGGAAAGTGACGCAAAATGGGCTAGGGTTAACAAAGCAATGGCAAGAATGAATGTACAATGATGGGATACCATGATACCAAGATGATATAGAGGTTACCGTTCTTGCTTACAGTTAGGTTGTCAAAGTGGTGAAGGTGGCCGATGTCGAATCCTTGGCGAAGTTGAGCGGCGGTGTTGACGATGTCGAACCATTCCTAGTTAGCCAAAACACCCTAGGAAATGGAAAAACCGCAAACTCAAAATCTCAAATGGAAAATGTCAAATGGCGATAGCAGAATGCGTTGGTGGTTCCGGAGTTTTCATTGCGAAAGTGGTGGTGGTGGTTGATGAAGAAGCAACTGTCCCTAAGTAGCCGAAACACCTTAGGAGACTAAAGTCACCACTCAAGCAACCACAAATGCTATATGGAATTAAAAAATGGGTTAGGTTGCGGAAAGCTATGGTGGTTTTGCGGATGATATGGTGGATGGCCTAGGCAAAGACGCCAAAATGCCAAAATTTTGATGGAGTCAAATCGTGGTGGTAATATTTTTGTTGGATGGAGGATGTCAATAGCTACAAAACGAGCGAAATAAGGTGAAATTCGGACTCTAGATGAATTAGTTATGGCCGAAATGGTTTTTGGAGTTCGGCTGAAACTGTGGGGGGGGGGGGGGGTTGCGGGCACCCGGGGGTGGGAGGGTGCAGGTGCCCGGGGTGGTCAGGGAGTTGGGTAGAAAAGTGGCCCGGGGGTGGCCGATTTGTGAGGAAATTTTTGAGAAAAGGCAAAATTGGGTGGATTTCATGGTGGGAGAGGTGGGGATGGATGGGGGAAGGCTAGATCCACTTGCCAAACAACAAATCTATGGACCAAAAAACAAAATCTCACAAGATCTAACAAATTGCAAGAAAATTTTTTGGGGCTATTTTTGTGGGGATTTTTGAATTAGGACGAAAAAAAACAAAATCAAGCTAGAAAATGGGGGGTAGGGACTCCAAGATATGAATCAACCTTGCTCATGATACCAAGATGTTGTACGGTGAAATCCTATAAGGGATCTTTTCACACTTGGAGGGGGGAAAGTGATGAACACACAAGAACACAAGGGGGAAATCACTCAAACAAACCCAAATCACACATCCACTAGAGTAGCATACATGATATCCACAAGCATACAAGAACAATTCAAGGAAAATAGCACTAGGGTAAAGTTCTTCCCACTCCAAAGGAGGTGAGGTATTGGTGATGATCTTCTCCAAGAGGAGGCCTTGAATCCACAAGAGGATCTTCTCCTAGAGGAGGCCTTGATCTCCAAGAGGAGCTTCTCCAAGAGGAGGCCTAGATCTCCAAGAGGAGGAAGATGAGCAAAGCTCTCTCTTTGTCTATCTAATACTTTGCTAACCTCCCCAACAAGCTAGGCGAGGAGTATATATAAGCTAGAACGAATTGGGGATAAAACAAGGGTACATATGTAAATTATCCCGAAATACGCATAGCCATGGTGGAGGGTTCGGGCACCCGGGGTCAAGGGGTCCGCGCACCCAAGGGTCGCTTGGAGACGGAGGACCGGGCACCCGGGGGTGAAGTCCGGGCACCCGGGGCGCGCCACGGGAGGGCGGCCGGGCACCCGGGGGTGTGAGGCCCGGGAACCCGGGGCATCCAGGGAGCCGCGCCCTTGGCGGCTAGGAGGGCCGGGCACCCGGGGGTGGTGGTGCGGGCACCCAGGGTGTCTAGAGAGCTTCCGGTGCTTCATGCTTTGCGTGACATCCATCCTCTTCCTTCCTCCATGGTCGCTTGTATCCTCATCCTAGCTTCCTCATGGTCATCTCCTTGGTATCTAAGAATGCACAGTGTTCCCATTTGAGGTAGGACCCAACTCACATGTGAATCTGAATGAAGTTCGAAGAGGAAAGAGTTAACCTTGGTTTCGATGGCACGTGCACGAGCTCTTGTCATTGGTCCTCCTCGTGGTGCTTGATGAGTAGTATCAGAGTCCATAGGGATGATGGTGGGATACTCCGCATCACATCGTGTCCCACGTCTAATGTTCCCCATCGACCAAGGTCCACAGTTTCGGACCCCCTACCCAAGATCCGTCGGTTTTGACACTGATAACTAGAATTATTAGTTGTAAACTAATAAACCTGCTAAATGGGTCATGGAACTTTGCAAGCGGTTGTGATGGATAGCCCAATGCAATACAGTTTTCTTTATCAAATCGTGTGTGATATAGTTGAATAAAGCAAACGGTTAACGGAGGCAGAGCGTGTGTGATCGTTACACCTATCACACACGAGGCTATACATAAAACTGTGTGGGATGTATATACGAATCGAAACGTTTGTCTAGGATTCACTATGTGGGATGTGCAGATGAACGAAAATGTTTGTCTGGGATTCACTGTGTAGGATGTGCAGACGAATAGAAACGTTTCTCTGGGATTCACTATGTGAGATGTGCAGACGAACGGGAACGTTTCTCTGGGAATCACTGTGTGGGATGTACTTATGAACGGAAACGATTTGTCATGTATAATTGTATATGATGGCTAGCCTGATCGCACACGAGCTCAGTTTGCCCAGTGTGTGTGACTGGAGGGCCTATCCCCGACTGTTTCTAGGTCGTGTGGGAAGGACCCCCATATAGCCCACACTACCAAGGCGACGGTTTAAAATGTCATCAAGGAAAGGGGTTTAAAACCGTTTGTATAGCAGCCTGTTGTACCAGTGGGGATCCAGTTGTAGATGCTAAGGCCAACTCCAACGCACAACCCCATTTGGTCTGGTCATGTCTGTTCGGGGCCAAACGGACACAAATTGAGGCCTAGCACACGGGAGCAAATGGACAAGCGTTTGTTTTTGTCCGCTTCCAACCCATTTTTGACCCAAGTTTGGGTCGTGTTTGCTTCATAACGGACGGCGCGCATACGTGCGCGGGCGCTCTCCTTGTCCTCCCCTGGCTCACCCGTCGGTGATACAATCCCCTTTTCATCTTCCCCTACACGGGCTGCCCCTCCCACTAGTGCAGAAAAGCCTAGCTATGGTGTGGAAAAAATGGCCTTGCTGGTGTGGATACCCGACGCCAGCAATATGGCGTCATTGTTAAAAAATAGTGGTGGCGTTGGGCCTATGTCAGTAGTATTTTGCGCGTTGATGGCGTGCCATGTGGTCAATGCCAGTAGTAAGCTTATCTTACCACTATCGTTCCTTGTTGGCCAACGTCAGCAAATTGATTTATTGGTAATAAAAAAATATTACTTCACAAACTAAATAATTGTACTTCAGAAAAGTTACTAGCTAGTTATTCAATAGACGCTCACTAACTCAAGATACTCATCAACTAAACAAGTTAAACTTCATAAAAGTTACTCATTAACTCAAGTTACTCATCAACTCAAGATGGAGTAGCTAGTTAAAGAACTACTTTTCATCAAGGATTATGCTCAGCTAGCGAAGCTTCTTTGTATTGCTCTCTCCATCTTTTCTGAAATGAGCTATGTCTACCTTGAGCTCATTCCTCTCTGTCCTGAGGAGTTTTCTCTCCTGCTTCAGCTTATACCTCTCCTCGATTAGCTTATCCCTCTTGTCCCTCAGCTTATTAGTCTTCCTTACGAGATCAACACTCTCATTGTGTAGTTGACCCGTCTCCGCCTTCAGCAAGGCATTCACCTGCTGCAGGTTGTTAATGATATACTGATGAGTCTCTAAGAGATCTTTTTTGAGCATGTCCACATCGTACACCTTCTCCTTGTTGCCTCCAGAATTGGCCATGACCTGATGCATAAATAAATAATTTGTTAGACAAAGTAGTTCAACATATGCTACACGTGTCATTTTTACAAATGTACACTAGAGAAAACACATGGTAGTTTCCATCTATTCAAACTCCTAATTATCCAACTCATGGAAGTTTTCATCTATTCAAACTCTTAATTATCTAACACATGACAGTTTCTACACATACAAACACATGGTAGTTTCTAAGTTACATGTGACTAAGTTGCTAAATTGCCTAAATTACCATTGAACTAGCATCCATTGAAAGAAAGAACTAGCATGCCACACTTTTTCAGTCACATACCCCACTTTTCATAGACTCAACTACTAGCCAACTTTTGCCACAAGTGTGGCGACCAGTTTGGCTGCCACAAAAACTATGGCATGCCACACTTGGGGCACACAAGTGTGGAAAAGTGTGGATGGCAACCAAACATGCCCACAATTTCCTCAGAATTATGTAAGAAAAGCATAAATCACTCAATCATGACAAGTGTGTTTTGGAACGTAGCATGCAATTTCAAAAAAAATCCTACACTCACACAAGATCTATCTAGGAGATGCATAGCAACGAGAGGGGGAGAGTGTGCCCACGTACCCTCCTAGACCGAAAGCGGAAGCGTTAGGTTAATGCGGTTGATGTAGTCGAACGTCTTCACGATCCAACCGATCTAGTAGCGAACGTACGGCACCTCTGAGTTCAGCACACGTTCAGCTCGATGACATCCCTCGAACTCTTGATCCGGCAGAGGGTCGAGGGAGAGTTTCGTCAGCACGACGGCGTGGTGACGATAATGCCGATGTGATCCGAGCAGGGCTTCGCCTAAGCACTATGATGCTATGACCAGAGGAGTAAACTATGGAGGGGGGCACCGCACACGGCTAAGAGAACAACTGTTGTGCTTTGGGGTGCCCCCTGCCCCCGTATATAAAGGAGGGGAGGAGGAGGCCGGCCACCAAAGGGCACGCCATGGGGGGGAGTCCTACTAGGACACCACTCCTAGTAGGATTCGCCCCCCCCCCCTGTCGGTGTCAAAACCGGCGGATCTCGGGTAGGGGGTCCCGAACTGTGCGTCTAGGCGGATGGTAACAGGAGACAAGGGACACGATGTTTTTACCCAGGTTCGGGCCCTCTCGATGGAGGTAAAACCCTACTCCTACTTGATTAATATTGATGATATGGGTAGTACAAGAGTAGATCTACCACGAGATCGGAGAGGATAAACCCTAGAAGCTAGCCTATGGTATGATTGTTGTTCGTCCTACGGACAAAAACCCTCCGGTTTATATAGGCACCGGAGAGGGCTAGGGTTACACAGAGTTGGTTACAATGGGAGGAGATCTACATATCCGTATTGCCAAGCTTGCCTTCCACGCCAAGGAAAGTCCCTTCCGGACACGGGACAAAGTCTTCAATCTTGTATCTTCATAGTCCAGGAGTCCGGCCAAAGGTTATAGTTCGGCTATCCGAACACCCCCTAATCCGGGACTCCCTCAGTAGCCCCCAAACCAGGCTTCAATGACGATGAGTCCGGCGCGCAAATTTGTCTTCGGCATTGCAAGGCGGGTTCTTCTCCAAATTCTGTGTACCTGTTGAATAGTGTCCGGCTCTTCGTGAATATTGTGCTCTTTGGCTTCCACGCCCAATAATGGTCGTCTTCCACGTGTCAAACGAATGCGAAAAGCCAGGGTGTTTTTACTTTTACCCCCCAAGCTGCGCAAATAAGCTGCCCTATAAAAGAGACGAGGATTTAGATCCGAATCACACCATCTTCCCTTCGCGAGCATTCATCGAAGCGCATCTGACAGAAATCCATTCCATCATGGCCAGTTGACGCAACTCCTCCTCTCGCCCTACCAGTCCTCAGCCTGGAGATTGGGAGAGATGTTCCGTCCCACACAGCGAGCTAGTGACGCTCCAAACCAAGGGGTTTCTTCCCCCAGCCTTCATGGTCTCGGTTCGAGCCGGACTCGCCACCTATAATGGCGGAAAGCAGGCGGAGAGCGTCCCCAATCCCTCCAAAGGAGAGCGGGTATGCATTGTCCCTTACTTAATAAGAGGGCTCGGATTTCCAATTCATCCGTTTCTCCGGGGGCTCCTGGAGTTCTACGGCCTCCAACTGCACCACCTTACGCCTGCCTCCATATTGCATATTGCGGGCTTCGTTGCCCTTTGCAAGCTGTTCTTGAGCGTCGAGGCTCATTTCACGTTGTGGAAGAAGCTGTTCTGCCTTGTGCCCCATTCTCAGGAGGGGTCGATATATCAAGTGGGCGGAGCCGAACTATGGCGCATCGCCGGGACCGGATATCTATCCAGAACCCCAATGAAGGCGTCCGAAGACTGGCCTTCAGAATGGTTTTATATAGAAGATGTCCCCCTGCCGGACCCTGTTCGGATCGGCCTTCCTGAGTTCAATAATACTCCTTTGAAGAAGTGCCTAAGCTGGCGCCCACGGAGCCCTCAGAAGGAAAATGACAGGGACGTCTGTTACCTGATGAGCCGGATAAGATTATTAGCTCATTCCGGACTGACCATGATCAAGGTCATGGCCACATGCATCATGTGGGGGGTGCAGCCGCTTCAGTATAGAGGCCACCCCATGTGGGATTTCAACGGGGAGGATGATGCCACCCGCTGCGGCCGTAAGGGGCCGGGATCGGTTGCTGCTCTGACGAAGGCCTTGTCCGCATTATACAAGGGAGAAGAGGAGTAGTTCCTCCGCGTCAATCCACAGGGCGGATTTTCTATGTACGATCCTCCAAGCTGGGTAAGCGGACACTTCTTTATGCCCATCCGTTCCATATTCCCATAGTTAAGTACCTTATCTTGTGATTTCGACGCAGGAACTGCGTCAGGCCGTAAAGGATATAAATAGCCTGCCTCCACAACCCGAGGATCCGGAACGGTCCCTCGATCTGGCCTCCCAAGAGGATCCGGACATATCCGTGGAGCTGATCGATGGGGTATTTTACCAACTAAGCATCGACAATGCATTGGTTGCCATTACGGCCGATTACCCCGGAATATTTCCAGCCTCACAGGTAACTGAGACTGAAGTCCCGATACTTTAAAAATGATCCCTCCGTGCTTATCTTTGATCACCGTATATCAATGGTGTTTTGCAGGAGGAGCCCTTGAGGCGGAAGGCCGAGCCTGCGGTGGCTAGCCAACAAGGGGCGGCAAGGCCCAGCAGACTGAAAAGAAGTGCCAGACTGTTCTTCGTGACGCATGTTTCTCCCAAGAGGCATTGGATGCCTTCAATTCGGGAGATACGCACCTCCGTGCCGCTCAAAATGGTCTAGCCAGAGCCACGGAGCAGTATGTGAAAGACATACGGGTGAGAAAATTTGATGGTTGTATATACCAGTAGCCCCCGAGACTTGAAATAGTTAGAATAACTGATTTAAGGATCATTTGTTATGCAGGATCTTACAAAAAAGAATACCCAACTGTCCCAGGAGCGGAAGAGTGCAAAGCCCAACTTGAGGCCGCACTAGCCGCTGCAGGGGAGGCCAAGGAGACCCTCGCTGGTAATATATGCTTCGAAAGATAAGTATGTTGTGAAGTGCGGCGTGTGTGTAAATCTGACAATATGATTGCAGATGGCGCCGGAGCAGATTCGGACAAGCAACAACTCTTGCGCCGGTTAAAGGCCGGGGAAAGCGTGCTTACGAGGGTGAGGCAGGAGAAGAATAATCTCCAAGATGCCAACACCCAGCTGGGCGAGGAACTAAAGGATGTTCGTGCCCAGCTGTCGGACTCCGTGAAGGAGAATCGACGGCTTCGACGCGACATTTTTAGTAAGCGCTTGAACGAACTTCGAAAAAGAGTTCGGCGAGGAAGTCGACTAACAGATTTATGTCTCAGAGGTATGCTCACAGTGTCGCCCTGCAGAGGAAATGCCGGTTCTACGGGTGACCTTCTTCGAGCTCTTGCAACTGCATGAACGAGTTCGGCAGTGATGAAGGGCGTCGCCCGGCCTTTGTGGCTATCTGTCTCCCCTGCTCAAGGCCTTGGAGAGCTTGTAGAGAGGCTTAAGGGAGCGGCGGCGCTCCGATTATGGAAGATATCGGCCTGCCGTCAAGGCGCCAGGGAGGCCTGGGCCATGGTGAAGACGCGGTACACGAAGGCTGACCCAAACCACATGGCCGAGGTCGGACCTGTGGGGCCCGATGGGAAGGAGATCCCTGTGAGCTTAGTGTACGGCCAAGTAGAATTGGCTACAAAGTATTCCCAACAGGACTGTAAACTAGACAGCCTATTAGATGGTATTGAGGAGGAATACACCCAGTCAAATTGACTATGTAATTGAAGATGACATGTAAAAATGCCTTCTAGCCGGATTGTAGATCGTTTGTCATGGCGGACCTTTTCGCTTCAACCTCGGAACCCTATAGTTCGGAGTGTGTCCCAATACCCTCATGGTTATGTAAGAACCGGGGCATGCATGGAGACCAGGCGAAGGGGTCATTAGTGCTTGAACAGACAAGTGCCCAACTAGTTATGTTATATTACATGGTTAGTAAGAAACATCTTCCAGGGAGAATAGTTCCGTTAGGGGTTCCTTTCCCTGGGAGGCATGCCTTAAAGTGCATGTCCGGACTGCGAAAAAAGCAAAAAAGCATTTGGGGGCAGATAAATAAATAAGTGAGAAATCATCTTTAGTTCACCGACCGAATATTCCCTTAAGAACGCTAGCTTTCGGCTTCACCCAGTCTGAGGTACACATCCGGTGACCCGCAAGAATAATCGCAGAGGTGCTCCTTTACCACCTAGCCGAACAATCGGGAACGAGGGGTAAGCACAGAGCCGAGCAACCCAGCTTGGCCAAAACTTAAGTCATATCGATGCATATAATGGTGAATAAAAGGTACATGCGAAGCGTTAGACATGTGTTAGGCATAAAGCCCGTATAAATTAGCTTCATTAAAGAAGCCCCGTGTATAATGGAGCGGATAAGCGCGTCAAGTGTAAAAGCGAACAATGCGCGAACGAGCCTTTAAAGGTTGTAAGAAAAAAGAGGAGAAGGAGAGAAATATAAGACAGCTAATGTGTAAAAATAGACAAAGGAAGGAGACGAACTCGAGAATCCGCGCTAGGCGAGAATCTTCGGAGACGGGCTGCGCTCCATGGGTTCAGATCGAGTCGGTTGTCCGTGCATCTCGCAGACGCAGACGCTCCACGGTCAGGACTTGGTTGATAATAAAGGGCCTTCCCATTTGGGCTTGAGTTTGTCCTTTTTCTTGTCCGTGAGCGAGAACTAATTCGCCAACATTGTAAGTTTTGGCCCGTGCTTCTCGCTTTGATATCTTCGAGCCTGCTGTTGATAGAATGCGGAACGGCTTTGGCCACGCCACGCTCCTCCTCCAAGCGCCCAACTGTCCCGCCGATCGAGCTCGGCTACTCTTTCTTCGTACACGCGCATGCGAAGTGAGTCATGAATTATGTCGCAGGCGCGAACTGCTCTGCGCCAGATACCATAAAGAATGGTGTGAACGGTGGTGCGATTCGGCGTGGTGCGCAGCCCCAGAGTACGGAGTCGAGCTCCTCTACCCAAAGGCGTGTTAGATTCCTTGAGGGACCGCACTAATCTGGGTTTGATGCGCTCATGATTAGACCATTTGCTCGCTCGACTTGGCCGTTAGTTTGAGGGTGATAGATCAAGCATAGTCGAGCTTGATGCCCATGTTTTTGCACCGAGTTTGACCTCGCCGGCCGTGAAGTTCGTCCCGTTATCGTGATGATGTTGTGGGGACGCCAGAACGTGTACGACCCGATATGAAGTCTATCACCGGTCCGGATTCGCCGCCTTAACATGCTTGGCCTCTATCCATTTGGTGAATTTATCCACCATGACCAGAGGTATTTTTTCTTGTGGGTTCCTCCTTTAGGGTCCAACCATGTCAAGCCCCTGCACTGCCAAGGGCCGGTGATGGGTATAGTTTGGAGGGTGGTGGGTGGCATGTGGCTTTGATTAGCAAAGAGTTGGCAACCGACGATCGTTGGACTAAGTCCCGAGCATCCGCCCGGCCGTCACCAATAGAATCTCTGACGGAAGGCCTTGCTTACAAGGGCCGGGCTGCGGTGTGGTGCCCGCCGAGTCCGCATGAATTTCAGCCAGAAGATTCCGCCCTTCCTCTTGGAGATACACCTTTGAAGGACTCGTGGTGCTTTTCTTATAAAGCTCTCCTCATGGACTTTATAGGCTTTAGATCGCCAGACTATGCAGCGTGCCTCGTTTTGGTCCTCGGAAGTTCCTGCCTGGTTAGGTAGGCTAGGAATGGTTCCATCCACGGGCAATGACTACCATTATTACGTAATGAAGATGTTACTTCGCTGGCGAGCCTCCAATTGTGTCGAATGTTCGTGTCGAGGAAAGCTGTTGGGTCCGGGCTGTTATTTCCGAACTCCCCTTCCCATGATACGGATGGCTTGAACAGCCTTTCTGAGAAGATATTGGGGGGGGGGGGACGGCATCGCGCTTTGCTCCAATGCATGCCAAGACATATGTTGCCTGATTGTTTTCCCGGGCTATATGGTGAAATTCGAGCCCTTTGAACTGAGCTGACATTTTTAGGACGGCGTTGCGATAAGCTGCCATTTTCGGATCCTTGACATCAAAGTCTCCATTTATTTGGGATACCGCGAGGTTGAATCCTCAGCACACTGTAGGCGTTGAATGCCCATGGATACCGCCATACGGAGACCATGTAGAAGGGCCTCGATTCGGCTGTGTTGTTGGAGTCCGATACATTATCCGAGTACGATTGAATCTGTATCTCTGTTGGGACGCCGAACGACGCCAGCCCCAGCACCAGCCAACATTTTGGAGCCGTCAAGTGCATGATCCAGTTGGAATATGTGCCATACTCTTTAGGGAGTTCGACTTCAGTCCATTCAGCGATGAAGTCGGCCAAAACTTGCGACTTAATTGCTCGCCGTGGCTTATAGGTTATGTCGAACGGGAGGAACCCAATGGTCCATTTGGTAATCCGGCCCGTCGCGTCGCGGTTGTTTATAATGTCGTTAAGAGGTACTTCGGAGGCTACTGTTATCGAACACTCTTGAAAGTAGTGTCGCAGCTTCCGGGATGCCATAAACACCGCGTACGCTATCTTTTGATAATGTGGATACCGTGACTTGCATGGAGTGAGGACCGTGGACACGTAGTAGACTGGTTTTTTAAGGGGAAACTTGTGTCCGTCCGTTTCTCGTTCGACAACGAGCACCGTGCTTACAACTTGATGAGTTGCCGCGATGTATAATAGCATTGGTTCACCCATGTTGGGCGCGGCCAGGACCGGGTTTGTTGCCAATATGGCTTTTATTTCTTCGAGTCCGGCCGTGGCAACATCCGTCCACTCGAAGTGTTCGGTGCACCGGAGGAGGCGATAGAGGGGTAATGCATTTTCTCCCAGACGGGAGATAAAGCGGCTTAAAGCCGCTACGCATCCAGTCAATTTTTCTATTTGTTTGAGGTCCTTTGGGATATCCAATTGTGACAAAGCTCGGATCTTGGCTGGGTTTGCTTCAATTCCTCTACCGGATACAATGAAGCCCAAGAGCTTTCTGGCTGGTACGCCAAAAACGCATTTTTCCGGGTTAAGCTTGATATCATATGTTCAAAGATTATCGAATGTGAGCCTCAAGTCGTCTACTAGGGTTTCGACATGCTTGGTTTTGACGACCACATCATCTATGTATGCCTCCACTGTTTTGCCGATCTGGTTTGCCAGACATGTCTGAATCATGCGCTGATATGTTGCGCCGGCGTTTTTGAGCCCGAAGGGCATTGTGTTGAAGCATAATGGGCCATATGGGGTGGTAAATGCCGTTGCGGCTTGGTCAGGCTCTGCCATCTTGATTTGATGGTAGCCGGAGTATGCGTCGAGGAAACACAATGAATCGTGAACCCGCGGTAGCGCCGATAATTTGAACGATGCGGGGAGGGGAAGGGATCCTTTGGGCAAGCCTTGTTAAGGTCCTTGAAATCGACGCATAGGCGCCAAGATTTGTCCTTCTTTGGTACCATCACCAGGTTTGCTAGCCAATCCGGATGTTTTATATCTCGATGAATCCGCCTCCAATAGTTTGGCTAGCTCCTCTCCCATGGCTTGTCTCTTAGGTTCGAGAAACGCTCAAGAGCCTGTTTGGTCGGCTTGAATCCTTTTAGGATGTTTAGGCCGTGCTCGGCCAGCCGGCGTGGGATTCCTGGCATGTCTGAAGGGTGCCACGCAAAAATGTCCCAATTTTTGCGTAGGAATTCTCGTAGCGCGGCGTCTACATCAGGGTTTAATTGTGCCCCATGGCCATTTTTGTAGGGTCCGTTGGGTGGACTTGGAATTTGACTATTTCGTCTGCTGGTTTAAAGGAGGTGGACTTGGATCTTTTATCGAGTATCACATCGTCCCTGTTCACCGTGGAGCGCGGCGTAGTCAGTTCCTCGGCCGCTAGGGCTTCGGCTAGTGCCTCAAGGGCTAGTGCGGCTGTCTTATTTTCGGCGCGGAGTGCTATGTCCGGGTCGCTAGCAAGAGTGATGATTCCGTTGGGCCCGGGCATTTTGAGCCTCATGTACCCGTAATGGGGTATAGCTTGAAACATTGTGAATGCCTCACGCCCTAATAGAGCGTGGTATCCGCTGCTGAACGGGGCCACTTGGAACGTGACCTCCTCGGACCTGTAATTATCCGGCGTGCCGAACACCACATCCAGTGTGATTTTTCCTGTGCAGCACGCTTCCCGACTCGGGATTATTCCTCTAAAGGTTGTGCTGCTTCGCTCAATGCGGCTCCAGTCTATTTCCATTTTTCGAAGGGTTTCCTCATAAATGAGGTTCAATCCGCTGCCACCGCCCATGAGTACCTTGGTAAGGCGAAGCCGCCCACTATTGGACCGAGGACCAATGCTCTTTGGTGCTCGGGCTGTTCGAATTTAGGTTAAATCAATGGCATTAAAGGTAATGGCCGTGTTACCCATGGGTTTATTGTTGCTACTTGGTAGATTTCGGCAAGGCTGCGGAGTGTTCGTTTTCGCATATTGTTTGATGCGAAAGTCTCGAAGACTATTAATATCGTACTGATATCCTTGGGCTGGTGCTCTGTGGATGCTGGCGTTAGAAGCTCCTCGCCGCTTTTGGCCACCTGCCGGAGTATCCAACATGCTCAAAGGCTATGAGTTGGTGTGGCGCCCTCTGTACTATGAATTTTACAGGGTCCGTTGAGCCATCCCTCCAGTACGGTTCCATGCCCCGTAGGGGGTTTTTGTTTTTTGGTGTTTAACCCGGTGACCGTGATAATGCACCCTTTTATTTTGGACTGGTTTGTATTCAGGGCCGGATTGTCCCAAAATCTTACTTGGTTTTCCAGCGCTTTCCATCGCGACAAGATTTATGTACTATGGACGCCAAGTCAGCAAAGCGTGTAATTTCACGGCGACCTATGGCGTTGAGGATTCCTTGTCCGTGCAATTATTGCATAAGAATGAAATTGCGCTTCCTCGGGCAGTCCTTTATCCTGTTCATAACCGGGAGGAATCGCCCAAGAATGATGTATCGCTTCCTCGTGCTCTTGCCTAATTTTGGATAGATCGCCTATGTTCGGGTGGGAGGGTGGAGTTAGATCCGAGACCCCACCCAATCTGAGGCTCAAGGGCCAAGGAGTCTCCGAACTCGCAGCTTGGATTCTTGGATGTTGTCCAATGAATCTAGCCGTTTCGATTCTAAGTTCAGGTCTTGAGTGTCGTCCTTCCCTCCGCGGGTATCCGGCTTGGAGAAATCGGGGATCCAGACATAGTTAGTCCTTAAGATAGATGAAGGGTCGCCGCATTGTTCCTCCACCACATCAACGTGATGGGTGACCTGGGGAGAGTTAATCTCTCTTAGATCGGGTTTAGGCCCAATCTGATCGTAGTCTGTAGCGACTCCCAGGGCGGCGATGCGATCCAAGAGCTCGTTTAAAGAAGAGAGCTCCATCGAATCTAACTGCTCGGCGAGTTTCGAGTTGACGTGAAGATTGCTTTTGATGACCCGAGAAGTCATCGTCGGCGCGGTGGCCGAACAGGCGGTCATGAGAAAACTGCCTAGCCGGAGAGTTTGGCCGATAGCCAAAGTTCCTTTAGCAATAGAGCCGTCTTTAAAGACGGGATGAGGCATCCTTCCTGATGGCGATAGCACAACAGAACTCTCAATGAAAGCACCAATGTCGGTGTCAGAACCGGCGGATCTCGGGTAGGGGGTCCCGAACTGTGCATCTAGGCGGATGGTAACAGGAGACAAGGGACACGATGTTTTTACCCAGGTTCGGGCCCTCTCGATGGAGGTAAAACCCTACTCATGCTTGATTAATATTGATGATATGGGTAGTACAAGAGTAGATCTACCACGAGATCGGAGAGGCTAAACCCTAGAAGCTAGCCTATGGTATGATTGTTGTTCGTCCTACGGACTAAAACCCTCCGGTTTATATAGGCACCGGAGAGGGCTAGGGTTACACAGAGTCGGTTACAATGGGAGGAGATCTACATATCCGTATTGCCAAGCTTGCCTTCCACGCCAAGGAAAGTCCCTTCCGAACACGGGACGAAGTATTCAATCTTGTATCTTCATAGTCCAGGAGTCCGGCCAAAGGTTATAGTTCGGCTATCCGAACAACCCCTAATCCGGGACTCCCTCACCCCCTCTTTTTTCCTTCTCACGGAGGGGGAAAGGGGCAAGGAGAGAGGAGAGGAGAAGGAAACGGGGGGCACGCCCCCTCCCCTAGTCCAATTCGGACTCCCCATGGGAGGGGGGAACGGCCACCCCTTGTGGGCTGCCTCCCCTCTCCCCTATGGCCCATGTAGGCCCAACAATTCCCCGGGGGTTCCGGTTGAAGGAAATATGCCCTAGAGGCAATAATAAAGTTATTATTTATTTCCTTATTTCATGATAAATGTTTATTATTCATGCTAGAATTGTATTAACCGGAAACATGATACATGTGTGAATACATAGACAAACATATAGTCACTAGTATGCCTCTACTTGACTAGCTCATTAATCAAAGATGGTTATGTTCCCTAACCATAGACATGTGTTGTTATTTGATTAATGGGATCACATCATTAGGAGAATGATGTGATTGACATGACCCATTCCGTTAGCCTAGCACTTGATCGCTTAGTATATTGCTATTGCTTTCTTCATGACCTATACATGTTCCTGTAACTATGAGATTATGCAACTCCTGTTTACGGAGGAACACTTTGGTGCTACCAAACGTCACAACGTAATCGGGTGATTATAAAGGAGTACTACAGGTGTCTCCAAAGGTACATGTTGGGTTGGCGTATTTCGAGATTAGGTTTTGTCACTCCGATTGTCGGAGAGGTATCTCTGGGCCTTCTCGGTAATACACATCATATAAGCCTTGCCAGCATTGCAACTAATAAGTTAGTTGCGAGATGATGTATTATGGAACGAGTAAAGAGACTTGCCGGTAACGAGATTGAACTAGGTATTGGATACTGACGATTGAATCTCGGGCAAGTAACATACCGATGACAAAAGGAACAACGTATGTTGTTATGCGGTTTGACCGATAAAGATCTTCGTAGAATATGTAGGAGCCAATATGAGCATCCAGGTTCCGCTATTGGTTATTGACCAAGAATAGTTCTAGGTCATGTCTACATAGTTCTCGAACCCGTAGGGTCCGCACGCTTAAGGTTTCGATGGCAGTTATATTATGAGTTTATGAGTTTTGATGTACGAAGGAGTTCGAGTCCCAGATGAGATCGGGGACATGACGAGGAGTCTCGAAATGGTCGAGACGTAAAGATCGATATATTGGACGACTATATTCGACATCGGAAAGGTTCCAGTGATTCGGGTAAATTTCGAGTACCGGGAGTTACGGGAATACGGGAAGAGTATTGGGCCTTAATGGGCCTTAGTGGGAAGGAGCCAGGAGGTGGCGCGCGCCCCTCCCAAGCCCAGTCCGAATTGGACAAGGGGTTTGGGGCGCGGCCCCCCTCTCCCTTCCTTCTCCACTTCCTCCTTTCCTCCTTCTCCTAGTTGGACTAGGAAAGAAGGAGTCCTACTCCCGGTGGGAGTAGGACTCCCCTTGGCGCGCCCTCCTCCTAGGGCCGGCCTCCTCCTCCCTTGCTCCTTTATATACGGGGGCAGGGGGGCACCCCATGACATAAGTTGATCTACGAATCGTTCCTTAGCCGTGTGCGGTGCCCCCCTCCACCATATTCCACCTCGGTCGTATCGTCGCGGAGCTTAGGCGAAGCCTCGCGCCGTAGAGCATCATCATCGCCACCACGCCGTCGTCTTGTAAACTCATCCCGACACTTTGCTGGATCGGAGTCCGGGATCGCCATCGAGCTGAACGTGTGCTGAACTCGGAGGTGCCGTGACGTTCGGTACTTGGATCGGTCGGATCGTGAAGACGACGACTACATCAACAGCGTTGTCATAACGCTCGCATACCACGAGGGTACGTACATACACTCTCCCCTCGTTGCTATGCCATCACCATGATCTTGCGTGTGCGAGGGAAATTTTTGAAATTACTACGCTCCCCAACAGTGGCATCCGAGCCTGGTTTTATGCGTTGATGTTATATGCACGAGTAGAACACAAGTGAGTTGTGGGCGATATAAGTCATACTTGCTTACCAGCATGTCATACTTTGGTTCAGCGGTATTGTGAGATGAAGCGGCCCGACCGACATTACGAGTACGCTTACGCGAGACTGGTTTCACCGCTCGAGCACTCGTTGCTTAAAGGTGACTGGCGGTGTCTGTCTCTCTCACTTTAGTTGAACTGAGTGTGGCTACGCCCGGTCCTTGCGAAGGTTAAAACAGCACCAACTTGACAAACTATCGCTGTGGTTTTGATGCGAGGTAAGAACGGTTCTTGCTCAGCCCGTAGCAGCCACGTAAAACTTGCAACAACAAAGTAGAGGACGCCTAACTTGTTTTTGCAGGGCATGTTGTGATGTGATATGGTCAAGACGTGATGCTATATTTTATTGTATGAGATGATCATGTTTTGTATCCGAGTTATCGGCAACTGGCAGGAGCCATATGGTTGTCGCTTTATTGTATGAAATGCAAACGCCATGTAATTGCTTTACTTTATCACTAAGCGGTAGCGATAGTCGTAGAAGCAATAGTTGGCGAGACGACAACGATGCTACGACGGAGATCAAGGTGTCGCGCTGGTGACGATGGTGATCGCGACGGTGCTTCGGAGATGGAAATCACAAGCACAAGATGATGATGGCCATATCATATCACTTATATTGATTGCATGTGATGTTTATCTTTTATGCATCTTATCTTGCTTTGATTGACGGTAGCATTTTAAGATGATCTCTCACTAAAAATTATCAAGACGTGTTCTCCCTGAGTATGCACCGTTGCCAAAGTTCGTCGTGCCCAGACACCACGTGATGATCGGGTGTGATAAGCTCACGTCCATCTACAACGGGTGCAAGCCAGTTTTGCACACGCAGAATACTCGAGTTAAACTTGACGAGCCTAGCATATGCAGATATGGCCTCGGAACACGGAGACCGAAAGGTCGAGCGTGAATCATATAGTAGATATGATCAACATAGTGATGTTCACCATTGAAAACTACTCCATCTCACGTGATGATCGGTTATGGTTTAGTTGATGTGGATCACGTGATCACTTAGATGACTAGAGAGATGTCTGTCTAAGTGGGAGTTCTTAAGTAATATGATTAATTGAACTTAAATTTATCATGAACTTAGTCCTGGTAGTATTTTGCAGATCAATAGCTCGCGTTGTTGCTTCCCTATGCTTTTATATGTTTGTTTTGATATGTTCCTAGAGAAAAATTATGTTGAAAAATGTTAGTAGCAATGATGCGGATTGGATCCGTGATCTGAGGTTTATCCTCATTGCTGCACAGAAGAATTATGTCCTTAATGCACCGCTAGGTGACAAACCTATTGCAGGAGCAGATGCAGATGTTATGAACGTTTGGCTAGCTCAACATGATGACTACTTGATAGTTTAGTGCACCATGCTTAAAGGCTTAGAATCGGGACTTCAAAGACGTTTTGAACGTCACGGACCATATGAGATGTTCCAGGAATTGAAGTTAATATTTCAAGCAAATACCCGAGTTGAGAGATATGAAGTCTCTAACAAGTTCTATAGCTAAAAGATGGAGGAGAATCGCTCAACTAGTGAGCATGTGCTCAGATTGTGCAGGTACTTCAATCGCTTGAATCAAGTGGGAGTTAATCTTCCAGATAAGATAGTGATTGATGAATTCTCTAGTCACCATCACCAAGTTAGTAGAACTTCGTGATGAACTATAATATGCAAGGGATGACAAAAGTAATTCCCAAGCTCTTCGTGATCGACGAAGGTAGAAATCAAGAAAAGAGCATCAAGTGTTGATGATTGACAAGACCACTAGTTTCAAGAAAAGGGCAAAGGGAAGAAGGGAACTTCAAGAAGAACGGCAAGCAAGTTGTTGTTCGAGTGAAGAAGCCCAAGTCTGGACCTAAGCCCGAGACTAAGTGCTTTTGCTGCAATGGAACTGGTCTTTGAAGCGGAACTACCCCAAGTATTTGGCGGATAAGAAGGATGGAAAATTGAACAAGAGTATATTTGATATATAGGTTATTGATGTGTGCCTTACTAGTGTTTATAGTAGCCCCGAGTATTTGATACTTGTTCGGTTGTTGAGATTAGTAACTCAAACAGGAGTTCAGAATAAACAGAGACTAGTTGAAGGGAAGTGACGATGAGTGTTGGAAGTAGTTCCAAGATTGATATGATCATCATCGCACACTCCCTATACTTTCGGGATTAGTGTTAAACCTAAATAAATGTTATTTGGTGTTTGCGTTGAGCATGAATATGATTTGATCATGTTTATTGCAAAACGGTTATTCATTTAAAGTCAAAGAATAATTGTTGTTCATTTAAATGAATAAAACCTTCGATGGTCATACACCCAATGAAAATAGTTTTCAAAACGGTTATTCATTTAAAGTCAAAGAATAATTGTTGTTCTGTTTAAATGAATAAAACCTTCGATGGTCATACACCCAATGAAAATAGTTTTCAAAACGGTTATTCATTTAAAGTCAAAGAATAATTATTGTTCTGTTTAAATGAATAAAACCTTCAATGGTCATACACCCAATAAAAATAGTTTGTTGGATCTCGATCGTAGTGATACACATATTCATAATATTGATGCCAAAAGATGCAAAGTTAATAATGATAGTGCAACTTATTTGTGGCACCGCCGCTTAGGTCATATTGGTGTAAAGCGCATGAAGAAACTCCATGCTGATGGGATTTTGGAATCACTTGATTATGAATCACTTGATGCTTGCGTAACCATGCCTTATGGGCAAGATGACTAAAGACTCGTTCTCGGAACAATGGAGCGAGCAAATGACTTATTGGAAATAATACATACCGATGTATGCGGTCCGATGAGTGTTAAAGCTCACGGCAAGTATCGTTATTTTCGACCTTCACAAGATGATTTGAGCAGATATGAGCATATCTACTTAATGAAGCACAAGTCTGAAACATTTGAAAAGTTCAAAGAATTTCAGAGTGAAGTGGAGAATCATCGTAATAAGAAAATAAAGTTTCTACGATCTGATCGTGGAGGAGAATATTTGAGTTACGAGTTTGGCCTTCATATAAAACAATGTGGAATAGTTTCACAGCTCACGCCACATGGAACACCATAACGTAATGGTGTGTCCGAACGTCATAACCGCACTTTATTTGATATGGTGCGATCAATGATGTCTCTTACCGATTTACCAATATCGTTTTGGGGTTATGCATTAGAGACAGCTGCATTCACATTAAATAGGGCACCATTAAATCCGTTGAGACGACACCGTATGAACTATGGTTTAGCAAGAAACCTAAGCCGTCGTTTCTTAAAGTTTGGAGTTGCGATGCTTATGTGAAAAGGTTTTCAACCTGATAAGCTCGAACCCAAATCGGAAAAGTGCGTCTTCATAGAATACCCAAAGGAAACTGTTGGGTACTCCTTCTATCACAGATCCAAAGGCAAAACATTCGTTGTTAAGAATGGATCCTTTCTAGAGAAGGAGTTTCTCTCGAAAGAAGTGAGTGGGAGGAAAGTAGAGCTTAATAAGGTAATTTGTACCTTCTCCCGAATTGAAAGTAGTTCATCACGAAATCAGTTCCAAAGTGATGCCTACACCAATTAGTGAGGAAGCTAATGATGATGATCATGAAACTTCAAGATCAAGTTACTACCAAAACCTCGTAGGTCAACCAGAGTAAGATCCGCACCAGAGTGGTACGGTAATCCTATTCTAGAAGTCATGTTACTAGACCATGATAAACCTACGAACTATGAGGAAGCGATGATGAGCCCAGATTCCGCGAAATGGCTTGAGGCCATAAAATCTGAGATATGATCCATGTATGAGAACAAAGTATGGACTTTGATTGACTTGCTCGATGATCAGCAAGCCATGTTAAATAAATGGATCTTCAAGAGGAAGACAGATGCTGATAGTAGTGTTACTATCTACAAAGCTAGACTTGTCGAAAAAGGTTTTTGACAAAGTTCAAGATGTTGAATACAATGAGATTTTCTCACTCGTATCAATGCTTAAAAGTCTGTCCGAATCATGTTAGCAATTGCCACATTTTATGAAATCTGGCAAATGGATGTCAAAACTGCATTCCTTAATGGTTTTCTTAAAGAAGAGTTGTATATGATGCAACCAGAAGATTTTGTCAATCCTAAAGGTGCTAACAAAATGTGCAAGCTCCAGCGATCCATCAATGGACTGGTGCAAGCATCTCGGAGTTGGAATATACGCTTTGATGTGTTGATCAAAGCATATGGTTTTATACAGACTTTTGGAAAGGCATGTATTTACAAGAAAGTGAGTGGGAGCACTACAGCCTTTCTGATAAGTATATGTGAATGACATATTGTTGATCGGAAATAATGTAGAATTATTCTGCAAAGCATAAAGGAGTGTTTGAAAGGAGTTTTTCAAAGAAAGACCTCGGTGAAGCTGCTTACATGTTGAGCATCAAGATCTATTGAAATAGATCAAGACGCTTGATAAGTTTTTCAATAAGTACATACCTTGTCAAGATATTGAAATAGTTCAAAATGGAACAGTCAAAGAAAGAGTTCTTGCCTGTGTTGCAAAGGTGTGAAATTGAGTAAGACTCAAATCCCGACCACGGCAGAAAATAGAAAAGAGAATGAAAGTCATTCCCTATGCCTCACCATAGGTTCTATAAAGTATGCTATGCTATGTACCAGACCTATTGTATACCTTGCTCTGAATTTGGCAAGGAGTACAATAGTGATCTAGGAGTAGATCATCGACATTGGTCAAGAACATCCTTAGAAAGGACTAAGGAAATATCTCTCGATTATGGAGGTGATAAAAGAGCCCGTCGTAAAGAGTTACATCGATGCCAACTTTTTACACTGATCCAGATGACTCTAAATCTCAATCTGGATACATATTGAAAGTGGGAGCAATTAGCTAGAGTAGCTCCGCAAGAGCATTGTAGACATAGAATATTTGCATAATACATACGGCTCGAATGTGACAGACCCGCTGACTAAGCTTCTCTCATGAGCAAAACATGATCATACCTTAGTACTCTTTGGGTGTTAATCACATAGCGATGTGAACTAGATTATTGACTCTAGTAAACCCTTTGGGTGTTGGTCACATGACGATGTGAACTATGGGTGTTAATCACATACAGATGTGAATATTAGTGTTGAATCACATGATGATGTGAACTAGATTATTGACTCTAGTGCAAGTGGGAGATGAAGGAAATATTCCCTAGAGGCAATAATAAAGTTATTATTTATTTCCTTATTTCATGATAAATGTTTATTATTCATGCTAGAATTGTATTAACCGGAAACATGATACATGTGTGAATACATAGACAAACATATAGTCACTAGTATGCCTCTACTTGACTAGCTCATTAATCAAAGATGGTTATGTTTCCTAACCATAGACATGCGTTGTTATTTGATTAATGGGATCACATCATTAGGAGAATGATGTGATTGACATGACCCATTCCGTTAGCCTAGCACTTGATCGCTTAGTATATTGCTATTGCTTTCTTCATGACCTATACATGTTCCTGTAACTATGAGATTATGCAACTCCTGTTTACGGAGGAACACTTTGGTGCTACCATACGTCACAACGTAATCTGGGTGATTATAAAGGAGTACTACAGGTGTCTCCAAAGGTACATGTTGGTTTGGCGATTTCGAGATTAGGTTTTGTCACTCCGATTGTCGGAGAGGTATCTCTGGGCCTTCTCGGTAATACACATCATATAAGCCTTGCAAGCATTGCAACTAATAAGTTAGTTGCGAGATGATGTATTACGGAACGAGTAAAGAGACTTGCCGGTAACGAGATTGAACTAGGTATTGATACCGACGATCGAATCTCGGGCAAGTAACATACCGATGACAAAAGGAACAACGATGTTGTTATGCGGTTTGACCGATAAAGATCTTCGAGAATATGTAGGAGCCAATATGAGCATCCAGGTTCCGCTATTGGTTATTGACCAAGAATAGTTCTAGGTCATGTCTACATAGTTCTCGAACCCGTAGGGTCCGCACGCTTAAGGTTTCGATGATGTTATATTATGAGTTTATGAGTTTTGATGTACCGAAGGAGTTCGGAGTCCCAGATGAGATCGGGGACATGACGAGGAGTCTCAAATGGTCGAGACGTAAAGATCGATATATTGACGACTATATTCGGACATCGGAAAGGTTCCGAATGATTCGGTAAATTTTGAGTACCGGGAGTTACGGAAATACGGGAAGAGTATTGGGCCTTAATGGGCCTTAGTGGGAAGGAGCCAGGAGGTGGCGCGCGCCCCTCCCAAGCCCAGTCCGAATTGGACAAGGGGTTTGGGGCGCGGCCCCCCTCTCCCTTTCTTCTCCACTTCCCTCCTTTCCCCGAAGGGGGTTGGACTAGGAAAGAAGGAGTCCTACTCCCGGTGGGAGTAGGACTCCCCTTGGCGCGCCCTCCTCCTAGGGCCGGCCTCCTCCTCCCTTGCTCCTTTATATACGGGGGCAGGGGGGCACCCTATGACACAAGTTGATCTACGGATCGTTCCTTAGCCGTGTGCGGTGCCCCCCTCCACCATATTCCACCTCGGTCGTATCGTCGCGGAGCTTAGGCGAAGCCCTGCGCCGGTAGAGCATCATCATCGCCACCACGCCGTCAGGTCGACGAAACTCATCCCCGACACTTTGCTGGATCGGAGTCCGGGATCGCCATCGAGCTGAACGTGTGCTGAACTCGGAGGTGCCGACGCTCGGTACTTGGATCGGTCGGATCGTGAAGACGTACGACTACATCAACCGCGATTGTCATAACGCTTCCGCTTACGGTCTACGAGGGTACGTGGACATACACTCTCCCCTCTCGTTGCTATGCCATCACCATGATCTTGCGTGTGCGTAGGAAATTTTTTGAAATTGCTACGTTCCCCAACACCGGTAACCCCTCGGTACTCCGAAATATATCTGAACCATTCCAAAACCATTCCGGTGTCCGAATATCATCGTCCAATATATCAATCTTTACATCTCGACCATTTCGAGACTCCTCGTCATGTCTGTGATCTCATCGGGACTCCGAACAAACTTCGGTCACCAAAGCACACAACTCATAATACAAATCGTCATCGAACGTTAAGCATGCGGACCCTACGGGTTCGAGAACTATGTAGACATGACCGAGACACATCGCCGGTCAATAAATAATAGCGGAACCTGGATGCTCATATTGGTTCCTACATATTCTACGAAGATCTTTATCGGTCAAACCGTAATGACAACATACGTTATTCCCTTTGTCATTGGTATGCTACTTACCCGAGATTCGATCGTCAGTATCATCATACCTAGTTCAATCTCGTTACCGGCAAGTCTCTTTACTCGTTTCGTAATGCATCATCCCGCAACTAACACATTAATCACATTTCTTGCAAGGCTTATAGTGATGTGCATTACTGAGAGGGCCCAGAGATACCTCTCCGATACTCGGAGTGACAAATCCTAATCTTGATCTATGCCAACCCAACAAACACCTTTGGAGACACCTGTAGAGCATCTTTATAGTCACCCAATTATGTTCTGACGTTTGATAGCACGCAAGGTGTTCCTCCGATATTCGGGAGTTGCATAATCTCATAGTCAGAGGAATATGTATAAGTCATGAAGAAAGCAATAGCAATAAAACTTAACAATCATTATGCTTAGCTAACGGATGGGTCTTGTCCATCACATCATTCTCTAATGATGTGATCATGTTCATCAAATGACAATACATGTCTATGGTCAGGAAACTTAACCATCTTTGATTAACGAGCTAGTCAAGTAGAGGCATACTAGGGACACTCTGTTTTGTCTATGTATTCACACATGTACTAAGTTTCCGGTTAATACAATTCTAGCATGAATAATAAACATTTATCATGATATAAGGAAATATAAATAACAACTTTATTGCCTCGAGGGCATATTTCCTTCAGTCTCCCACTTGCACTAGAGTCAATAATCTAGATGACATTGTAATGATTCTAACACCCATGGAGTCTTGGTGCCGATCATGTTTTGCTCGTGGAAGAGGCTTAGTCAACGGGTCTGCAACATTCAGATCCGTATGTATTTTGCAAATCTCTATGTCTCCCTCCTTGACTTGATCACGGATGGAGTTGAAGCGTCTCTTGATGTGTTTGGTTCTCTTGTGAAATCTGGATTCCTTCGCCAAGGCAATTTCTCCAGTATTGTCACAAAATATTTTCACTGGACCCGATGCACTAGGTATTACACCTAGATCGGTTATGAACTCCTTCATCCAGACTCCTTCATTTGCTTCTCCCGCCACGACGCTCTGCTTGGAACTGCACCAACTGATAGCTCCACCATTCAATATAAATACGTATCCGGTTTGTGACTTAGAGTCATCCGGATCAGTGTCAAAGCTTGCATCAACATAACCATTTACGACAAGCTCTTTGTCACCTCCATAAAGGAGAAACATATCCTTAGTCCTTTTCAGGTATTTCAGGATGTTCTTGACCGCTGTCCAGTGATCCACTCCTGGATTACTTTGGTACCTCCCTGCTAAACTTATAGCAATGTACACATCAGGTCTGGTACACAGCATTGCATACATGATAGAACCTATGGCTGAGGCATAGGGAATGACTTTCATTTTCTCTCTATCTTCTGTAGTGGTCGGGCAATGAGTCTGACTCAATTTCACACCTTGTAACACAAGCAAGAACCCTTTCTTTGACTAATCCATTTTGAACTTCTTCAAAACTTTATCAAGGTATGTGCTTTGTGAAAGTCCAATTAAGCGTCTTGATCTATCTCTATAGATCTTGATGCCCAATATATAAGCAGCTTCACCGAGGTCTTTCATTGAAAAATTCTTATTCATGTATCCTTTTACGCTATCAAGAAATTCTATATCATTTTCAATCAACAATATGTCATCCACATATAATATTAGAAATGCTACAGAGCTCCCAGTCACTTTCTTGTAAATACAGGCTTCTCCAAAAGTCTGTATAAAACCATATGCTTTGATCACACTATCAAAGCGTATATTCCAACTCTGAGAGGCTTGCACCAGTCCATAAATGGATCATTGGAGCTTGCACACTTTGTTAGCACCTTTAGGATCGACAAAACCTTCAGGTTGCATCATATACAACTCTTCTTTAAGAAATCCATTAAGGAATGCAGTTTTGACATCCATTTGCCAAATTTCCTAATCATAAAATGCGGTAATTGCTAACATGATTCAGACAGACTTAAGCATCGCTACGGGTGAGAAAGTCTCATCATAGTCAACCCCTTGAACTTGTCGAAAACCTTCTGCAACAAGTTGAGCTTTGTTGATGATGAATATTACCATCAGCCATCTTCTTCTTGAAGATCCATTTATTCTCTATGGCTTGCTGATCATCGGCCAAGTCAACCAAAGTCCACACTTTGTTCTCATACATGGATCCCATCTCAGATTTCATGGCCTCAAGCCATTTCGCGGAATCTGGGCTCATCATCGCTTCCTCATAGTTCATAGGTTCGTCATGGTTTAGTAATATGACTTCCAGAATAGGATTACCGTACCAATCTGGTGCGGACCGTACTCTGCTTCACCTACGAGGTTCGGTAGTAACTTGATCTGAAGTTTCATGATCAGCATCATTAACTTCCTCACTAATTGGTGTAGGCATCACTGGAACTGATTTCTGTGATGAACCATTTTCCAATTCGGGAGAAGGTACAACTACCTCATCAAGTTCTATTTTCCTCCCACTCACTTCTTTCAAGAGAAACTCCTTCTCTAGAAAGGATCCATTCTTAGCAACAAATATCTTGCCTTCGGATCTGTGATAGAAGGTGTACCCAATAGTTTCTTTTGGGTATCCTATGAAGACACATTTCTCTGATTTGGGTTCGAGCTTATCAGGTTGAATCTTTTTCACATAAGCATCGCAGCCCCAGACTTTAAGAAAACGACAGCTTAGGTTTCTTGCCAAACCAAAGTTCATATGGTGTCTTCTCAACAGATTTAGCTGGTCGGTGTACAAAAGTAGGGGCCTTCTGTACCCCTTTACTTGTGCACGGGCAGTTGTAGCCACACCTGCCGCCACGCTTGGCAGGGCAGAGGAAGCAAGATACAAGACTACCAGGGCAACACTCAAGCCAGAGGCATGAAGAACAAAGGAGCAAGATGGGTCTCCCCCGGCAACACCCTTGCCAGGGCGGCCTGCATAGCCCCGGCAAGAGCCTTGCCGGGGCAACTTGCCCAACACTAGCAAGGCCACCACCCTTGTGCCCAAGAGTTCCGACACCATCGACAACATTTGGAACCAAGGCTCGGGAGGCGCCTGCATGGTGGCATGAAGATCTTTGTGAAGACCAGAGGCCTGCAAGACTAGATGAGAACCAGAAGACTAAAGCCCTCGGCAAAACCCTTGCCGGGGACGCTCACAAGACCCCGGCAAGACCCTTGCCAGGGACATCTGCGGGGCCACACCCAGGCCCGCACCTACCAAGGTTTCACTACCCCTCACCTGTTCCAACGTGGCGGCCAGCCTGTCAACTAGGCGCGCACCTACGTGGCAGCATGCAACTTCTAGGCCAACTAGCCAAGCACCTGTGTGGTGGCATGCAGATCTTCGTGAAGACCCTGCCACCGCACCAGCTCAGCAGCCAGCCAGCCAGCGATGTGTTGCATGCCACATCAGCTTGGACGCGCGTCGAAGCAAGGCGAGGCAGCGATGGACGGGACGAGCTTATTTTCCGCCCCCGATAAAGCAAGACGGCACGTCGGCAGCACATTAAATGTGTTTGTCCTACGGTGCCAGGCGATAGACTTGTACACTGTACATACTTTCCACCTCCTGTGTGCCACTGTGGCGACCCCTTTGACATATAAAAGGAGGCCCGAAGCGTACTGAGGAAGGATTCAGACTTTTTGGGCTAGGCATGCACCGCAGCTAGTTCAAGAGCTCAAGAGCACCAAATATACACCAAAGCAGGACTAGGGTATTACGCATCATTTGCGGCCCGAACCTGGATAAAATTCCCCCGTGTTGATCTTCTAAACCTGCTCTTTGCACAGCCCCACGCCCCGCCAACCGTAGTAAGGATTCCCTGTGATCCCATAGGTGTCGTTTTCCCCGACATCTTTGACGCGCCAGGTAGGGGCGCAAGCTGTGGAAAATCTGGTTCTGAAGTCACCTCATCGACTCCTTCGTCGCGATGGCTCAGGAGAAGAAGGCGACGTCGATCAGCCACACTCTGGTGCCGTCCACAGCCGTAAAAACCATCCGCGTGGCGACGGAAAAGCTAAGTCATGCAAAACCTTGACCAATTTCTTCTTTTTATAAGGTTATCCTCCTCAAAAAATCTTGCCCCTTGTATGGGAAACCTCTACACAATGGAACCCTTCCGCTATTGGCAACGCCCTTGCTCTTTTTCGATTCTGCTCAACAGTTCAAGCGGCCACGCTAGAACGGCAAGGTGGCTTGCCCGGCAGCAAGCGCCCTCCAGCTGGCTGCTAAGGATCCGTTCCTTAAGGTGCCTGCATGGGTTTACGCACCGGCAAACCTATCCAACTAGGCGTTGGGTGTGTACATACAAGGAAAGATCAAACGGGAAGATAGCATGCTTCATTTTCAAAGTACTGCAGAGTTATATTACATCAATAATTGTCGCGGTTCTAACTTAAGATAAATTTTCTTGGGCATGAATCCGTAGCAGCAAGGAGAAACGGGGTGGCTAGTCCCGGCGCTGGCCCTCCACCCTCTGGACTCCGTCGAAGCGGTTGATGATGGGCTCAATATGATCTTCGAGCGCCACGAGTTCCATCCCCTCTGGCAAGCTCTCCAGCGCGTCGGGGAAGTCGACGATGGGGTTCCAGAACGCCACCCTGGTGAGCACCTTGGTCAGGTGATACGTCTCCGTCGTATCTACTTTTCCAAACACTTTTGCCCTTGTTTTGGACTCTAACTTGCATGATTTGAATGGAACTAACCTGATCGACATGTTTTCAGCAGACTTTCCATGGTGTTATTTATGTGCGAAACAAAAGTTCTCGGAATGACCTGAAACTCCATGGAACGCCTATTTGGAAATAATAAAAAATCGTTGCAAAAGATGAAGACCAGGGGCCCACACCTGTCCACGAGGGTGGGGCGCGCCCCCCAGGGCGCGCCTCTACCTCATGGGCCCCCTGGAGCTCCTCCGACGCCAACTCCAACTCTATATATTTGCTTTCGGGGAGAAAAAAAAAGGAGAAGAAATCATCGCGTTTTATGATACGGAGCCGCCGCCAAGCCCTAAAACCTCTCGGGAGGGCTGATCTGGAGTCCATTCGGGGCTCCGGAGAGGGGGATTCGTCGTTGTCGTCATCATCAACCATCCTCCATCACCAATTTCATGATGCTCACCGCCGTGCGTGAGTAATTCCATCGTAGGCTTGCTGGACGGTGATGGGTTGGATGAGATCTATCATGTAATCGAGTTAGTTTTGTTAGGGTTTGATCCCTAGTATCCATTATGTTCTGAGATTGATGTTGCTATGAATTTGCTATGCTTAATGCTTGTCACTAGGGCCCGAGTGCCATGATTTCAGATCTGAACCTATTATGTTTTCATGAATATATGTGTGTTCTTGATCCTATCTTGCAAGTCTATAGTCACCTACTATGTGTTATGATCCGCAACCTCAAGTGACAATAATCGAACCACTCCCGTGATGACCATAGTTTGAGGAGTTCATGTATTCACTATGTGCTAATGCTTTGTTCCAGTTCTCTATTAAAAGGAGGCCTTAATATCCCTTAGTTTCCATTAGGACCCCGCTGCCACGGGAGGGTAGGACAAAAGATGTCATGCAAGTTCTTTTCCATAAGCACGTATGACTATATTCGAAATACATGCCTACATTACATTGATGAATTGGAGCTAGTTCTGTGTCACCCTATGTTATGATTGTTACATGATGAACCGCATCCGGCATAATTCTCCATCACCGATCCAATGCCTACGAGCTTTTCCTATATTGTTCTTCGCTTATTTACTTTTCTGTAGCTGCTGTTACAATCACTACAAAACACCAAAAATATTACTTTTGCTTCCGTTACTTTTGTTACCGTTACCACTACTATCATATTACTTTGCTACTAAACACTTTGCTACAGATACTAAGTTATCCAGGTGTGGTTGAATTGACAACTCAACTGCTAATACTTGAGAATATTCTTTGGCTCCCCTTGTGTCGAATCAATAAATTTGGGTTGAATACTCTACCCTCGAAAACTGTTGCGATCCCCTATACTTGTGGGTTATCAAGACTATTTTTCAAGCGCCATGCCGGGAGCATAGCTCTATTCTTTGAGTCACTTGGGATTTATATCTGCTGGTCACTATGAAGAACTTGAAAGACGCTAAGACAACAATTTATCCCTCAACTACGAGGGGAGGTAAGGAACTGCCATCTAGCTCTGCACTTGATTCACCTTCTGTTTTGAGTAAGCTTGCGACACCTAAACCTGCTTCTGCTATTAATTCTGATATGTCGCATGTTATTGATGATGCCACTTTTGCTATGCATGATACTTATGATGAAACTACTTCTATGCTTGATACTACTGTGCCACTTGGTGAATTTCTTGATGAACAACTTGCTAGGGCTAGAGAGAATGAAATTATTGAAACTAATAATATTGATGAAAGTGATGATGAAGACTCTCCCCCTAAATACGAGAAAACCAAAATTTATCCCTCAACTACGAGGGGAGGTAAGGAACTGCCATCTAGCTCTGCACTTGATTCACCTTCTGTTTTGAGTAAGCTTGCGACACCTAAACCTGCTTCGCTATTCGCTCGATATGTCGATGTTATTGATGATGCCACTTCGCTATGCATGATACTTATGATGAAACTACTTCTATGCTTGATACTACTGTGCCCCTTAGTGAATTTCTTGATGAACAAATTGCTAGGGCTAGAGAAAAAGAAATTATCGAAACTGGGTATATTGATGAAATTGATGATGAAGATATGCCTGTTATTCCTGAGGGTTATGTTTTTGATATAGAAGCTTCTGCAACTATTTTAGCTTGCAAAGATAGATATGAACTCAAGAGGTTATTGGCTAAATGGAATAAGCAATCTCTTAAAGATAGAATGAAACCTGACCCTGCTTTTGCTACTTCACCTATCTGTGTTGCCGATAAGGATTATGAATTCTCTGTTGATCCTGATGTAATTACTTTGGTTGAATCTGATCTTTTTCATGGCTATGAATCTGAAACTGTTGTGGCACATCTTACTAAATTAAATGATATAGCCACCCTGTTCACTAATGATGAGAGATCTCGCTACTTTTATATCCTTAAAATATTTCCGTTCTCATTAAAGGGTGATGCTAAGATATGGTTTAATTCTCTTGATCCTGGTTGTGTGCGTAGTCCCCAGGATATGATTTATTACTTCTCTGCTAAATATTTCCCTGCTCATAAGAAACAAGCTGCTTTAATGGAAATATACAACTTTGTGCAAATTGAAGAAGAGAGTCTCCCACAAGCTTGGGGGAGGCTTCTCAAGTTACTTAATGCTTTGCCTGATCGTCCTCTCAAGAAAAATGAAATACTTGATATCTTTTCTAATGGACTAACCGATGCTTCCACAGATTACCTGGACAGTTGTGCTGGTTCTGTTTTCAGGGACAGAACACCGGATGAAGCTGAAATTCTATTGAATAATATGTTGACAAATGAAAATAATTGGACACTTCCTGAGCCAACTCCTGAGCCAATTCCTGAACCTATTCCTAAACCAACTCCGAAGAAAAGAGGTGTTCTATTTCTCAGTCCTGAAGATATGCAAGAGGCAAAGAAATCTATGAAAGAAAAGGCATTAAAGCTGAGGATGTTAAGAATTTACCTCCTATTGAAGAAATACACGGTCTTAATTTACCGCCTATTGAAGAAACATATGACCTTAATCCATTACCTACTGAAGAACCTCATGGTCTTGATAACCCGACACGGGTAGTAATGGTAAATCCTCTCTATAGATTTGATGAAGGTGATATTCCTCACTATAAGTCTGCCAGACAATGCTTAGAAGAGTTTGATAATTTTATTGTCAAACAAGAAAACTTCAATGCTTATTTTGGTAGACAATTGAAATACAATTCCGATATGCTTAAACACTTGAGTAATTACATGGCTAATGTTAGAGGTGAACTTAAACTTGTTAGCAAACATGCTTTTATGGTTACCACTCAAGTAGAACAAGTACTTAAAGCTCAAAATGATTTGCTCAATGAAATGAATAGTAAGAAAAATGATTATGCTGTTAGAGTGGCTACTAGAACTGGTAGAATGACTCGGGAACCTTTGTATCCTGAAGTCCACCCTAAGAGAATTGAGCAAGATTCTCAGAGAAATAATATTGATGCACCTAGTTCTTCTAAAAAGAAGAAAAAGGAAAATGATAGGACTTTGCATGCTTCTAGTGAACCTATTGCTGAACCACCGAGAATCCAAATGATATCTCTATTTCGATGTCAAACACAACTGTAATGAACATGAACCTAATGAAAATGTTAATGATGATGTTCATGATGATGCTCAACCTAGTAATGATAATGATGTAGAAATTGAACCTGCTGTTGATCTTGATAACCCACAATCAAGGAATCAACGTTATGATAATAGAGACTTTGTTGCTAGGAAACATGGTAAAGAAAGAGAACCATGGGTTCAGAAACCCATGCCTTTTCCTCAAAAACCATCCAAGAAAAAGGATGATGAGGATTTTGAGTGCTTTGCTGAAATGATTAGACCTATCTTTTTGCGTATGTGATTAACTGATATGCTCAAAATGAATCCTTATGCTAAGTATATGAAAGATATCGTTACTAATAAGAGAAAGATACCGGAAGCTGAGATTTCCACCATGCTAGCTAATTATACTTTTAAGGGTGGAATACCAAAGAAACTTGGAGATCCAGGAGTACCTACTATACCATACTCCATTAAAAGAAATTATGTTAAAACTGCTTTATGTGATCTTGGAGCCGGTGTTAGTGTTATGCCTCTCTCTTTATATCGTAGACTTGATTTGAATAAGTTGACACCTACTGCTACCTCTTGAGCACTGCGTTGGATTTCCCCGAAGAGGAGAGGATGACGCGGCAAAGTAGCGTAAGTATTTCCCTCAGTTTTTGAGAACCAAGGTATCAATCCAAAGAGGAGGCCACGCATGAGTCCTCATACCTACACAAAACAAAAATATCAACGCAACCAACGCGATTAGGGGTTATCAATCCCTTCACGGCCACTTACGAGAGTGAGATCTGATAGAGATGATAGATAATATTTTTGGTATTTTTGGTATATAGATGCAAAGTAAAATAAAGGGCAAAGTAAAAAGCAAAGTAACAATAAAGTGATTGGAGATTGATATGATGAGAATAGACCCGGGGCCATAGGTTTCACTAGTGGCTTCTCTCAAGAGCATAAGTATTTCTAGTATGGGTGAACAAATTCTGTTGAGCAATTGATGAATTGAGCATAGTTATGAGAATATCTAGGTATGATCATGTATATAGGCATCACGTCCGAGACAAGTAGACCGACTCCTGCCTGCATCTACTACTATTACTCCACTCATCGACCGCTATCCAGCATGCATCTAGAGTATTAAGTTAATGAAAACAAAGTAACGCCTTAAGCAAGATGACATGATGTAGAGGAATAAATTCATGCAATATGATAAATACCCCATCTTGTTATCCTCGATGGCAACAATGCAATACGTGCCTTGCTGCCCCTACTGTCACTGGGAAAGGACACCACAAGATTGAACCCAAAGCTAAGCACTTCTCCCATTGCAAGAAAAACCAATCTAGTAGGCCAAACCAAACTGATAATTCGAAGAGACTTGCAAAGATAACAAATCATACATAAAAGAATTCCGAGAAGATTCAAATAATGTTCATAGATAATCTTGATCATAAACCCACAATTCATCGGTCTGAACAAACACACCGCAAAAATAAGATTACATCGAATAGATCTCCACGAGATAGGCGGAGAACATTGTATTGAGATCCAAATAGAGATAAGAAGCCATCTAGCTACTAACTATGGACCCGAAGGTCTGAGGTAAACTACTCACACTTCATCGGAGGGGCTATGGTGTTGATGTAGAAGCCCTCCGTGATTGATTCCCCTTCCGGCGGAGCTCCGGAACAGGCCCCAAGATGGGATCTCGTGGGTACAGAAGGTTGCGGCAGTAGAATTAGGTTTTTGGCTCCGTATCTGATCGCTTGGGGTACGTAGTTATATATAGGAGGAAGGAGTACGTCGGTGGAGCTTCGAGGGGCCCACGAGGCAGGGGGCGTGCCCTAGGGGGCGCCTCCACAATCGTGACCGCCTCTGGTTTCTTGACGGAGGTCCACGTCTCGGATCATATCGATGAGAAAATCACGTTCTCAAGGTTTCATTCCATTTGGACTCCGTTTGATATTCCGCTTCTTCAAACATCAAATAGGCAAAAAAACAGCAATTCTGGGCTGGGCCTCCGGTTAATAGTTTAGTCCCAAAAGTAATATAAAAGTGGAAAATAAAGCCCAATATAGTCCAAAACAGTAGATAATATAGCATGGAGCAATCAAAAATTATAGATACGTTGGAGACGTATCAGGAATCCCCAAGCTTAATTCCTGCTCGTCCTTGAGTAGGTAAATGACAAAAAAAGAATTTTTGATGCGGAATGCTACTTGGCATAATTTCAATGTAAATCTTGTCAATTGTGGTATGAATGTTCAGATCCGAAAGATTCAAGGCAAAAGTTCATATTGACATAAAAATAATAATACTTCAAGCATACTAACAAAGCAATTATGTCTTCTCAAAGTAACATGGCCAAAGAAAGTTTATCCCTACAAAATCATATAGTTTAGTCATGCTCCATTTTCGTCACACAAGAATGCTCTCATCATGAACAACCCCGATGACAAGCCAAGCAATTGTTTCATACTTTAATAATCTCAAACTCATAAACCTTCACGCAATACATGAGCGTGAGCCATGGATATAGCACTATGGGTGGAATAGAATATGATGATGGGGGTTATGTGGTTAAGACAAAAAAGGAGAAGATCTCACATCAACGAGGCTAATCAATGGGCTATGGAGATGCCCATCGATTGATGTTAATGCAAGGAGTAGGGATTGCCATGCAACGGATGCACTAGAGATATAAATGTATGAAAGCTCAACAAAAGAAACTAAGTGGGTGTGCATCCAACTTGCTTGCTCACGAAGACCTAGGGCATTTGAGGAAGCCCATTGTTGGAATATACAAGCCAAGTTCTATAATGAAAAATTCCTACTAGTATATGAAAGTGACAAAACAAGAGACTCTCTATCATGATGATTATGGTGCTACTTTGAAGCACAAGTGTGGCAAAGGATAGTAACATTGTCCCTTCTCTCTTTTTCTCTCATTTTTTTTCTTTTTTTCTCTGTTTTTTCGGGCCTTCTCTTTTTTTATGGCCTTTCTCATTTTTTTTATTCCTCACTTGGGACAATGCTCTAGAGAATGATGATCATCACACTTCTATATATTTACAACTCAATGATTACAACTCGATACTAGAACAAAGTATGACTCTATATGAATGCCTCCGGCGGTGTACCGGGATATGCAATGAATCAAGAGTGGCATGTATGAAAGAATTATGAACGGTGGCTTTGCCACAAATACTATGTCAAATACATGATCATGCTAAGCAATATGACAATGATGAATGTGTCATGAAGAACGGTATGGTGGAAAGTTGCATGGCAATATATCTCGGAATGGCTATGGAAATGCCATAATAGGTAGGTATGGTGGCTGTTTTGAGGAAGATATAAGGAGGTTTATGTGAAAGAGCGATCATATCACGGGTTTGATGCACCGCGAAGTTTGCACCAACTCTCAATTTGAGAAAGGGCAATGCACGGTGCAATCAAGAGGCTAGCAATGATGGAAGGGTGAGAGTGCGATAATCCATGGACTCAACATTAGTCATAAAGAACTCATATACTTATTGCAAAAATCTACAAGTCATCAAAACCAAAGCATTACGCGCATGCTCCTAGGGGATAGATTGGTAGGAAAAGACCATCGTCGTCCCCGACCGCCACTCATAAGGAGGACAATCAATAACACCTCATGTTTCAAATTTGTTACATAACGTTTACCATACGTGCATGCTACGGACTTGCCAACTTCAACACAAGCACTTCTAAAATTCACAATTACTCTGCTAGCACAACTTTGATATTATCACCTCCATATCTCAAAACAATTATCAAGCATTAAACTTTTCTTAGTATTCAACGACTCAAAAGAAAGTTTTACAAATCTTGAATACCAAGCATATTATTATTATTAAGAAAATTACCATGCTATTTAAGACTCTCAAAATAATCTAAGTGAAGCATGAGAGATCAATAGTTTCTTTAAATCAAATCCACCACCGTGCTCTAAAATATATAAGTGAAGAACTAGAGCAAAACTATAAAGCTTAAAAGATATAAGTGAAGCACATAGAGTATTCTATCAAATTCCAATTCATGTATGGCTCTCTCAAAAGGTGTGTACAGAAAGGATGATTGTGCTAAACTAAAAAGCAAAGACTCAAATCATACAAGACGCGCCAAGCAAAACACATATCATGTGGTGAATAAAAATATAGCTCCAAGTAAAATTACCGATGGAAGTAGACGAAAGAGGGGATGCCTTCCGGGGCATCCCCAAGCTTTGACTTTTTGGTGTCCTTGGATTATCTTTGGGGTGCCATGGGCATCCCCAAGATTAGGCTCTTGCCACTCCTTGTTCCATAATCCATCAAAAGATTTCACCCAAAACTTGAAAACTTCACAACACAAAACTCAACAGAAATCTCGTGAGCTCCGTTAGCGAAAGAAAACAAAAGACCACTTCAAGGTACTGTAATTAACTCATTATTTATCTATATTGGTGTTAAACCTACTGTATTCCAACTTATATATGGATTATAAACTATTTTACTAGCCATAGATTCATCAAAATAAGCAAACAACACACGAAAAACAGAATCTGTCAAGAACAGAACAGTCTGTAGTAATCTGTAACTAACGCAAACTTCTGGAACTCCAAAATATTAGCCAAAATAGGAAGACCTAGGCAATTTGTTTATTGATCATCAGCAATTTTAATCAGTATTTTATCACGTTCTGGTGATTTTTAACAATTGTTTTCGTGAACAAAAAGTTTCTGGAAATTACAGCAAGATCAAATAACTATCATCCAAGAAGATCCTATAGGTTTAACTTGGCACAAACACTAATTAAAAGATAAAACCACATCTAAACAGAAGACATATGGATTATTTATTCCTAAACAGAAGCAAAAACAAAAAAATAAAATTAAAATTGGGTTGCCTCCCAACAAGCGCTATCGCTTAACACCCCTAGCTAGGCATAAAAGCAAGGATAGATCTAGGTATTGCCATCTTTGGTAGGCAATTCTTCACTGAGGCATCTTCCTTCCTTAGGAATTTATTTCTTTCTAGTAATTATCAAACTTTTAGGCACAAGATCGAAAAATATATTTGTAGCAAATGGTTCCTGAATGAAAGCAAAAAGATTGGGATGAATACTTATAGATTTAAGATCCGCGTTTTCCTTACTAGAGGATTCACCCTTATTCTTAGGAACATAAATAAGCTTAGTATTTTTAGTAGGCGGACTTGGAGTGTTCTTATGGAAGAAAAAGCGGTTCCCAAGTTGGTAATGATACCCTCAAGTTTATCGATTCTAGCGGAATCTTGATTTTTTTTCTCATCAACCATGGGTTCCTTCTCCTTAATATTTTTCAAAGTTACTCCTACTTTAGATCCATATTGGGTAATTTGATTTTGGATATTTTTATCTAGATTTTCAATTAATTCAACGGTAGCAACTTAATTTTCAATAATTTCAAGTCTTTGCATTACATGCTCCAAAGTTAACATAGTTCCATTAACCAGAAGAGGTGGTGAGCCAAATAAATCTATCATAGCATTATAAGAATCAAAAGTATGGCTACCCAAGAAATCCCCGCCGGTAATGGTATCAAGGATATATCTATACCAAGGATTGGCACCTACATAAAAATTACGGAGAAGAACTGAAGTAGATTGCTTCCTGGTAGATCTATTTTGGGAATTGCAAATTCTATACCAAGCGTATTTTAGATTTTCTCCCTCCCTTTGCTTAAAATTGAGAACTTCAATCTCGGGAGACAATGGAGAAGATATAAGACTGGCCATAACGACAAGGCAAACAAGAAGAAGGCAAACGGAAAAGAGAGGGCGAATAAAACGGCAAGGGTGAAGTGGGGGAGAGGAAAGCGAGAGGCAAACGGCAAATAATGTAGTGCGAGAGATAAGGATTGTGATGGGTACTTGGTATGTTGACTTTTGCATAGACTCCCCGGCAACGGCGCCAGAAATTCTTCTTGCTACCTCTTGAGCACTGTTGGATTTCCCCGAAGAGGAGAGGATGGTGCAGCAAAGTAGCGTAAGTATTTCCCTCGGTTTTTGAGAACCAAGGTATCAATCCAGTAGGAGGCCACGCGCGAGTCCCTCGTACCTACACAAAACAAATAGCTCAACGCAACCAACGCGATTAGGGGTTGTCAATCCCTTCACGGTCACTTACGAGAGTGAGATCTGATAGAGATGATAGATAATATTTTTGGTATTTTTGGTATAAATATGCAAAGTAAAATAAAAGGGCAAAGTAAAAAGCAAAGCAAAAATAAAGTGATTGGAGATTGATATGATGAGAATAGACCCGGGGGCCATAGGTTTCACTAGTGGCTTCTCTCAAGAGCATAAGTATTTCTACGGTGGGTGAACAAATTACTGTTGAGCAATTGACATAATTGAGCATAGTTATGAGAATATCTAGGTATGATCATGTATATAGGCATCACGTCCGAGACAAGTAGACCGACTCCTGCCTGCATCTACTAATATTACTCCACTCATCGACCGCTATCCAGCATGCATCTAGAGTATTAAGTTAATGAAAACAGAGTAACGCCTTAAGAAAGATGACATGATGTAGAGGAATAAATTCATGCAATATGATAAATACCCCATCTTGTTATCCTCGATGGCAACAATGCAATACGTGCCTTGCTGCCCCCCATCACACCGGGAAAGGACACCGCAAGATTGAACCCAAAGCTAAGCACTTCTCCCATTGCAAGAAAAACCAATCTAGTAGGCCAAACCAAACTGATAATTTGAAGAGACTTGCAAAGATAACCAATCATACATAAAAGAATTCAGAGAAGATTCAAATATTGTTTGTAGATAATCTTGATCATAAACCCACAATTCATCGGCCTCAACAAACACACCGCAAAAAGAAGATTACATCGAATAGATCTCCACGAGAGAGGGGGAGAACATTGTATTGAGATCCAAAAAGAGAGAAGAAGCCATCTAGCTACTAACTATGGACCCGAAGGTCTGAGGTAAACTACTCACACTTCATCGAAGGGGCTATGGTGTTGATGTAGAAGCCCTTCGTGATCGATTCCCCTTCTGGCGGAGCTTCGGAACAGGCCCCAAGATGGGATCTCGTGGGTACAGAAGGTTGCGGCGGTGGAATTAGGCTTTTGGCTCCGTATTTGATCGTTTGGGGGTACGTAGGTATATATAGTAGGAAGGAGTACGTCGGTGGAGCTTCGAGGGGCCCACGAGGCAGGGGGCGCGCCCTCCACCCTCGTGACCGCCTCTCTGGTTTCTTGACGGAGGGTCCAAGTCTCTTGGATTATATCTGATGAGAAAATCACGTTCCCGAAGGTTTCATTCCGTTTGGACTCCGTTTGATATTTTGTTTCTTCGAAACACTAAAATAGGCAAAAACAGCAATTCTGGGCTGGGCCTCCGGTTAATAGGTTAGTCCCAAAAGTAATATAAAAGTGGAAAATAAAGCCCAATATAGTCCAAAACAGTAGATAATATAGCATGGAGCAATCAAGAATTATAGATACGTTGGAGACGTATCACCTACTGAAATATCTTTGCAAATGGCTGATAAATCAACTGTTATACCTGTCGGTATTTGTGAGGATGTGCCTGTTGTGGTTGCAAACGTTATTATTGTAATGGACTTTGTTATTCTTGATATTCCCGAGGATGATAGCATGTCTATTGTTCTTGGAAGACCTTTTTTGAATACTGCAGGGGCTGTTATTTATTGCAACAAAGGCAATGTCACTTTTCATGTTAATGGTAATGAGCATACGGTACACTTTCCGAGGAAACAACCTCAAGTTCATAGTATCAACTCTATTGGAAAAATTCCATCGATTATATTTGGAGGTTTTGAATTTCCTATTCCTACTGTCAAGAAGAAATATGATATTCTTATTATTGGGGATGTGCATATCCCCGTTGAGGTAACATAGTGTTATTCGAAATTTCTCCGGTTCCATGTTATTCGGAATGAGTTTGTTAACAAGACCTGATCAACCTTGTTAGTGGATTCCTTTTGATCAGCATGAGATGGATGAAACTAGAAGGCACAACCTTCTGTACCCTCTCTCTACTTTCTATTATTTAGTTGAATTAAAGTAAGAATAGTATTTTTTTCTATCTATTTCCTGATTTATCCGTGCAATATAAAAATACCCCGAAAATAAAAGTTCTCCAAATGCCCTGAAAATGAAATGTGATTTTTTCTAGAATATTTGAGGATTTCTGGAACTGAGAACACAGCAGGGGGGTCAACCACCTGGCCACAAGGGTGGAGGCCCCCCCCCCCCGCCTCGTGGGCCCACGGTGGCCCTCCTCCACTTATTCCTGCATCCATACACTCCTTCTTCCTCCCACAAGCATGTGACGCCCTCGATTCAATCGTACACTAATCATGCACGCAAATGTGTACGATCAAGATCAAGGACTCACGGGAAGATATCACAACACAACTCTACAAATAAAATAAGTCATACAAGCATCATAATACAAGCCAGGGGCCTCGAGGGCTCGAATACAAGTGCTCGATCATAGACGAGTCAGCGGAAGCAACAATATCTGAGTACAGACATAAGTTAAACAAGGTGCCATAAGGTGGCTAGCACAAACTGGGATACAGATCGAAGAGGAGCAGGCCTCCGCCTGCGGGATCCTCCTAGGTCACTCCCGGTCGTCGCCGCCGGATCGCACGTAGTAGTAGGCGCCCGAGTAGTAGTCGTCATAGGCGGTGGCGTCTGCCCTGGGCTCCATCGTCTGTTGCAGCAATCGAGTAGAGGTAGGGGAAAAGGGGAACAAGGCAACCGTGAGTACTCATCCAAAGTACTGCAAGCAAGGAGCTACACTACATATGCAACATTATCAAAGGAAGGCCGATATGTGAACTGGGCTGCAGAAATGCTGAATAGAGAGAAGGCCTAGTCCTATCAAGACTAGCATCTTCCGAAATCACCATCTTGCAGCAAACAAGAGGAGTAGAGTAGCATATCTTAAAGTAGCAGTAGTGTTATCAACCTCGCCGAGATCCTTTCTCGACTCCTGCGAGAAAGAAATCCCTGAGCCCTACTATCCAGCTTATCATCACAATCCAATTCTCATCGCAATCCATTGCTCATAGCCATGTCTCATCTCAAGTATCCAGTTCTAGTTGTATCGATCGATACAACTCCAAGTGTCCGCTATCAGAGGACAGGCTATCGATAGATGTTTTCTTCACTGCAGGGTGCACCAACTTACCCACCACGCCGCTTAACTCCGGCCGACACACTTTCCAGGTCATGCCCGCCTCGCCAAACAATACGCCGCAACCCGACCTAGGCATAATAGAGAGGCCAGCACGCCGGACTAAACCTATGCCCCCAGGGGTCATGGGCCATCTCCCCGGGAACTCCTGCACGTTGCGTACGCGGCCGGTGAGCAGACCTAGCTACCTTCCCAAAAGGGCAGGAGCTTACCAGTCCAACCCGGCGCGCGCCGCTCAGTCGCTGACGTCTATTAAGCTTCGGCTGATGTATACGACGCAGAACGCCCATACTATGCCCACGTGATGGTTAGTGCTATCAGGCCAGAGGCCCCTCGGATCAAATATCCAAATCGTAGTGGATTAGGAACGCGCGGTAACAAGCAGAGACTCACGAAAGATGTGACCCGCTGTTCGCCTCGAGGACTTGCGACAAGGGCTAGGAATGCCCGCCACGCCCGTAATTATCTCGCTGGCACCCTCCAGGTCAACCCGCTCCACATCACTCGCAATTACACGCTGGTACCCCTCAGGGTCGACCCGCCTTTCCAAGTAACAGTGGTAAAAGTCCAAGTAACCGTGAGTCCAAACATCAAGGGAAAATGTAACACCCGGATACAACTTTCCATATTCAGAATCCGACTCTTGCCCTTTCCGGAGATGTGATTTATTATTCCTTCGTGGTTGGGTTTTGTCTGTTGTTTTGCATTTTGTTTTTGTTATGCATCTAGTCTCATGTCATCATCTGCATTTCATCCGCATGTTTTTCAAAACTTGCATCCGCTCGGGTTCCGCGGTTCTCTCCGTTGTCCGCTCCGAGTCCGGATACACTTGCACGCTACCGCTGCACCTCCAAATATTATTTTATAAGTGGCATAATAATGTTCTCGGAATGGGTTGCAACTTGTCATGCGGTCTTATTATAGTGTAGACAGGCCGCCGCCAAGTTTCGTCGCATTCGAGTTCGCTTGATCGCCCAACCGTTATATTTATAACCGGGTTATAGTCGGTATATTCGCCGGATGTTTCGTCTCCAAATCGTGCGGGCTGCATTTCTCCTCTCTCCTCAGTCCAGACCTCTCGTCACAGCCCACCGCAGCTCACCAAAACCCCGTTTTTCCTCGATCGTCGGATCGCGATCGGAGGCTCAAACCCCCAAAACTCCCCAAACCCTAGTCCCTAGGCCTCCTGCTATAAATAGCAGCCCCCTTGCCATTTTTGTCACCCCAACCTCCCTCCTTGATTTCCGCCTCCCCAATCATCAGCCAGCCGCCTCCCACCTCCTCTCCTCCATTTCCGCCTCTCCAGCCCTGCTCGCCACTTGGCGCCGCCACTTGCCGGCCTGGCCAACCCGGAGCGCCACGTCGCCCCCTGGCCGCCTCGGGCCAACCCCGCGTGCTGTGGCCTCCCTGCCCGCCTCCCGCTGGCGGGCCGCGGAACCAGGCGCGGCCCGGCTGGCCCGATCTGGGCCGTCCTCGAGCCCGTGCCCCTCGTGCCTCGCCGATCCAGGAGGAGAGGAGCTCCTCCTGTTCGCCTCACCGCTTCTCAGACGCCTCCGCCGCCCGCCCCCGGCAGCCTCGCCGGAGTGGTGCGGCCGCCCCGCCGGCGACCCCTGTGCCAGCTCCGCCTTGCTCTCTCTCTCCTCGCTCTCTCTCTCTCACGTTTCTCTCTCTCCCGCAGGTCGCCGCTGCCATGGCGGCGCCCCGAGCCTCGTCGCCCGAAGCCAGCAGACCGCCGCCCGGCCCGTCATCGCTGGATCTGGCGCCTGCGTGCCGGATCCGCTTGTTTCCGCCATCCCGGCCTCGCGCCTCGCGGCACCTCCCCATCGACGTTGGCCGCGGCCGCCGCCGCCGGGCAAGATCGGGAGGAGCCCGATCTCGCCCGCGCCTGCTGACCGCTGACCTGCGTGGCCCAGGCGCCCCTCAGGCCTGGCGCCCCTTCCGGCCTGCCAGGCCTCTCCACCGACCGGCCCATGAGGCCTGGTGAGCAGCCCCGCCCCTGTGCTCTGTTGGGCCAGATCCCAGATGTGGCCCGTTGCTATTTTTTTTCCGTCCTGCGATTTTATCATTATCCAGTGTTTTTTTACAGATTTGCAGAAAACCCTCCATGTTCATGCATCAATATTTAATTAACCGTGCATCGGATTTAAACAAACTTTATATGTAATATGCTCAGAAAATTGTGTAGATTAATAATATGCCATTTTCATCCATGTTTAAAATGTTTAAAATGATGTTTGCTTTAATTTGCTATTATGCCATGCTAAAATGCTTTAATTCATAACTAAATAACCGTAACTCGGAATTAAATGTTCTTTATATGTAAATGGGGTGGAAAAATGCCTAGATTATCATGGTGCAGCTTATTTTCCTGTTTAACAACTTTGAAATATGTTTTAGGACAGAACAGGACCGAAGCTAAATATTGCTCATGGGGATTTTCCGGGAATTGTTGTTTCTTATTTCCGCCTCATTTAAACTTGCCTAAATAGCTAGTTTAATTATGCTCCACCTCTTGCCATGTTTAACAACATTTAATATTGTTGTGTACCTAAACGAGATCGAACTAAATAAGTGTTGTAGTGTTCGTCAATATGCAACTCATTGCATATTGGGCTCCATTTAACTTGTAGTTTTTTTTGTGCATATTGCCATGCCATGCATATTTAAACCGGACATGCATCATACTTGATTGTGCATCATGCCATGTTTATGCTTGTGCATTTATCATGTTGTTTGTTTCTTTCCGTGTTGCTTCTCGTTCCGTAATGTTGCGATTGTGAGGATTCGCTCGACCACGCCTCGCTTGTCCTCTTCATGGACTTGATCTTCTTCCTTATGGATTTCGTGCAAGATGACCATACCCTCGAAATCACTTCTATCTTTGCTTGCTAGTTGCTCGCTCTTTTGCTATGCCCATGCTGCGATGCCTACCACTTGCTATACCATGCCTCCCATGTTGCCATGTCAAGCCCTAACCATCCTTCCTAGCAAACCGTTGTTTGGCTATGTTACCGCTTTGCTCAGCCCCTCTTATAGCGTTGTTAGTTGCGGTGAAGTTGAAGTTTGTTCCTTGTTGAACATGGAGATGTTGTTCCTTGTTGGAACATGTTTACTTGTTGGGATATCACAATATATCTTATTTAATTAATGCATCTATATACTTGGTAAAGGGTGGAAGGCTCGGCCTTATGCCCGGTGTTTTGTTCCACTCTTGCCGCTCTAGTTTCCGCTATATCGGTGTTATGTTCCCGGATTTTTGCGTCCCTAACGCGGTCGGGTGATTTATGGGACCCCTTGACAGTTCGCTTTGAATAAGACTTTTCCAGAAGGCCCAACATTGGTTTTACATTTGCCTCACCTAGCCTTTTTTCCCTTGGGAGTCGCGATCCCGAGGGTCATCTTTATTTACCCCCGGCCAGTGCTTGTCTAAGCGTTGGTCCAAACTAGAGCGCCGTATGGACCATCCCTTGGCAACTTGGGTTACGCCGGTACCAGACGCTTAGCTTATCCGGTCGTGGCTCGAGACGAGATACGCGCTGCTACTATCGGGATGTCGGCACGCCGGAGGTCTTGCTGGACTTGTTTTATTGCTGTGGAATGTCTTGTAGCCGGATTCCGAGACTGATCGGGCTTCCGGGAGAAGGTCTATTCTTCGTTGATCGCGAGAGCTTATCATGGGCTTGTTGGGACACCCCGCAGGGTTTGAACTTTCAAAGCCGTGCCAGCGGTTATGTGGCAGATGGGAATTTGTTAATGTCCGTTGTAGAAAACCCGAAGTTGATCTTAATTAAAATACACCAACGCGTGTGTAACCGTGATGGTCTCTTCTCGGAGTCCGGAAGTGAACACGGTGTTGGAGTTATGCTTGACGTAAGTAGTTTCAGGATCACTTCTTGATCATAGTTGTTCGACCGTGCCTTGCCTCCTCTTCTCGCTCTCTTTTGCGTATGTTAGCCACCATATATGCTAGTCGCTGTTGCAGCTCCACCTCACTACCCTGTCCTACCTTTAAGCTTAAATAGTCTTGATCTCGGGTGTGAGATTGTTGAGTCCCGTGGCTCACGTGATACTTCCAAAACCAGTTTGCGGTGCCGATGAAACCGTGCAGGTGATGGACCCGAGCTCAAGGAGGAGCTCGATGAAGATCCTGTTCTCTGTGTTGTTTCGCTTCAGCTTGATCAAGAGTGGAGCCAGTTGGGACGATCGGGATCTGTGTAGCATTTGGGGTAGTCTTCTTTTATTTTGGTTCCGTAGTCGGACCTTGATTGTATCTGTATGATGTAATGTTTTACTCATGTATTGTGTGAAGTGGCGATTGTAAGCCAGCTATGTATCTCTTTTCCTTATGTATTACATGGGTTGTGTGAAGATTACCTCACTTGCGACATTGCTTTCAATGCGGTTATGCCTCTAAGTCGTGCTTCGACACGGGAGATATAGCCGCATCGAGGGCGTTCAAGTTGGTAATCGAGCCTTCCCGACTTAGGAGCCCCTACTTGATTGTTTGTCGACGCTGTTGAGTCTAGAATGGAAAATGTTTTGAGTCTTAGGATTATATATATCGGAGAGTAGGATTTTTTACTCCTCAGTCCCTTCATCGCTCTGGTGAGGTATCCCGACGTTGAGTTTTGACTCTTCTCTTCTCAAATTTCACTAAAAATTTTTTTAGGATCACGTGGGTATCTTGGAATCGTTCGATGGTTTTGTGACGAGAACATTGTTCTTGGTGCCTCCCGACATTTAGGGGTTGTGGCGGTGTCCCGGGAGTTGAGCTCCGAGGTGTTGTCGCCACAATTTTATCGCTGATTCTCGAATACCCGAGTTTTGCCGACATCGAAATCTCTTTTGTGCAGTTGTTGGTGAGATAACCCGATAGCCCAAAGATCGTGGCGAAAAGGGAGTATTGCCATGACTTGTATAACGGATGTTTTTCAAGGTCGAGGTACACGATTTCCGAGGATTTCTTGGTTATGTGTTGACGGATGGATACAAATGGATCTAGGTATTGTTAGTTTGGGTGATATATTTTGTGTCCCTGTATCCCCAACACCAGATTGCATAACCGTAAAGTTTCGGAGTTTATAGGTGGGAATTCTAGTAGCTGATGTGATATCTTTCCGATGATGTATGATTTGAGATTGGGGTTCAACGTCTAGTGGTCCGCCCATTCACGGTCGATTTATAGTGGTCGCGAGACGCCTTAAAGAATCCTTGGCTATGCTGATTCGGGACGCCTTGTTTGTCATTCGTGACGTCCGCTATACGTCAGGTCCGTGTGGGCCCCACCACTAACACTTTGGGCGTAAATTCTATCATGTGTTTGTTCCGGCTCATTCTTGAAGCCAATCCTTTGTTTTTGTTTTGTTTTGTGGTATTCGAGTTGCTTCGAAGTCAAGTGTTGATTCCATACCTTATTCTAAATGGTGTTCTCATATTTCTATGTGAATACTAATCCTTCTTGATCACTGAGCTTGTCATGTTAATTCTTTTCCAACCGGCGTGCTTCTCTTCAAGTGAATCCGATCATTCCAACATTCGCAAGATCAATTCTAAGCTTTTTCTCAACGGTGTGCGTTTCATCCGACCCAAGTTGTTTTGATTTCCCGGCCTCCCACCCTTTTTCTTCAAGGACTCAGATTTCTTAATCAAGTATCCATTTTATTGAGTGAAGTTTCTTCATTCTTTTCCTTTAATGTTCTATCCGGTGATTTCTCATGAAGACGCTAAGGAAGCTTTAACCTTATCATTGTTCCATTCTAATTTTCTTCTCCGGCGGACTCAAGTCAAGTTTTCAGTGTTGATCGTATTCTTTTCATCATTTCAAATGCTTCCTCATGTCGGTGCATATCTTAATCATCCACTTCTCGCTATTCAATTGTTCCGGAGTGTTGAAGATATCTCAGAAGAGTCTAGTTTCCATTCCCAATTCACTCAAGTTCTGTTGAGGATGCTATCTCATTCAAGCTATTTAATTCAACCGGTGCAATCTCTCTTCAAAATTGTTCAACGGTGTTTTTCTTTTAATGGGCCCTAACCCACAGGTCTTTTCCCAGGATCTTACCTGACTCTTTTATTTTCCCGGAGCTATTCCCAAATTCTTTTCGAAGTTTGACGTAAGAATGGGTTATCATCAGTCAAATGTCTTTCTCCAAGATCTTTCAAATTATTTTCATTGTTGGTTCAACCTCCCTAATTTTCATTCCGGAGTGCTTCAATAATTCATGGTGATGTTCTCGTCGTCATTCTCGAATTTTGAAGACCGAAGAAGAGTTTCTCTTAAATCGTGCTCCATTCTCTTCAAGATTCATGGTTCTAGCTTCGTGCCATCCTCATAATTGTTTGTGATTGTGAGAATTCTTTTCATCCATCCAAGTATTTCAGAGTCTTTTCAGTTTGATTCTTTGAGCCCATCATCTCGTAATTATTCATTCAAGCGCTCAACTCTTGTTTTCCAAATCTCACCGTGCATCGTCGAAATATCCTCTAATCAGTTCATGATCTCTTCGCTCTAAGGTATCTAAATTTTGTCAAGCATCTTATTCGTTTTACAATTCTTCCCGTGAATTGTGCCTTTGCTACGCTCATTCTCAATTATTATGGTGGTTTGTTCAAGAGTTCTCTTCCTTCGTTATCATATAGACTCATTCGTTCTTTCCAATCCTACCGTGGTTCGCTGAAGACCTTCCCAAGTTTGCGCCATATCTATCTTTAATCTTTTCTACGGGAATAAGTAGTATGCCAAATCCGTTGCTTGTCATCAATCTAAATTGGTGAAGGATACGCATAACATAATTCTTGTTCTTGTTTCATCCAAGTGATTGATTCATTCTTCCGGAGCTCGTAATGGTATCAATTTCTCAGTTCTAAGTTGTTCATCTCTTCTTTCTGGAGTTTGTTCATCATATCACAATTTCGGTACGAGATGCTTCATCTTTTCTTTCCGGAGTTCCAACTTTTCTCGGTTATATCATTTTAAAGCTTCATCTTATCACTGCAAGGTTTCACCTTGTATTGGCAACTTCTCTTCCTTGTATCATCCTTTTCTTACCGGAGTTTCTTCATGGAGACTCTACATGATGGTTCGTCAAGGATTCTTTTAATTATTAATTGGTCTTCAAGATTTCTCTCGGAGTTATGATCCGCCAAGCTATACTCTAAAATAAACATGGTGCTCAACACATGTTTTGTTTTGAGGAGTTCAAGTATTCTTCTTTTGCATTCCGAAGTGCAATTCTTTCTACCTTATCTCTTGAGATGGTGTTATGTCACTCTTGGCAATTTCCCTTCGTGTTTCATGATTCACATGTTGTCAAGAATGAGGTATTTTAAATCCATCAATCTCTTCATTGGACTTATCTTGGGCTATATTTCACCTAAAGCTTTCCCTAAGGATTGTTGCTATTTATGGTGCTTATAAATGACCCAAGTTCTTCATTTGTCCTCTCGTGAAATAAGTTTCGCCTCCTTGTTGATATCAATCCAATCGCTTGTTTCGTTGGTGGCGAAGCTCACCTCATAATGTGGGATGTTTCCATAAGCCCACTACAAGTTTATTCATTTCGTTGTTGGTTTTCCAACAACTCCGTTCAATTCTTCTTTGCAAGGGTGCTTTTCCAAGTTCATTTGTTGCATAAGTTGGCATTTTCTTCTCCATCCTTTTATTCCAATGACCTATCTTCAATTTTTCTTCCGGAGGCATTGTGATGTTGCACTCTTCGACCCATCATCTTCTTTTGTCAAGATCATGTTTTTTTTCTTGCATTATCCTTTAACCGGAGTGTCATGTTTTCATTCGAGTTTTCTCATCTTACCACGTTTTGCCTCCTTCCTCAACCGGAGAGCTGTCTGAAATCTTTCTTACCCCTTGTGCTTTTTTTTCAATAGTTCCGGAGGCAGTATGTCGTTGATTCCATCAAGTATCATCCCATCTTCTCAAGTTCGTGTTCAACTCCTTCCATTTGCAGTCGGAGTGCTGCCCAAATTATATCAATCTTATACCTTCTCTATCCAGTTTTAACCAGAGTGGTTTAAATTCCTTCTTGTCCTTTGTGCTCGTCATTTATGTCTTGGCAACCTTCAAGTTATCGTAATGTTCCTTGTTCCTCTTTTCTAACGGATTGTTTGCAATCTCGTTCATCTTCGTTGTTTTCTTTCTTTCATTTTGCTCAACCTCTCAAGGTTCATGGTTTCATTCGTTCGTCAAAGAAGCAACTTACTTTACCTCTTATCTTCCTCTTCCTTTTCCCTCCGGTGCCATCATAGATCTCGGGACGAGATCCTCTCGTAGTGGTGGAGTGTTGTAACACCCCGAATACAACTTTCCATATTCGTAACTCCGACTCTTGCCCTTTCCGGAGATGTGATTTATTATTCCCTTCGTGGTTGGGTTTTGTCTGTTGTTTTGCATTTTGTTTTTGTTATGCATCTAGTCTCATGTCATCATCTGCATTTCATCCGCATGTTTTTCAAAACTTGCATCCGTTCGGGTTCCGCCGGTTCTCTCCGTTGTCCGTTCCGAGTCCGGATACACTTGCACGCGCCCGCGGCACCTCCGAAATATTATTTTATAAGTGGCATAATAATGTTCTCGGAATGGGTTGCAACTTGTCATGCGGTCTTATTATAGTGTAGACAGGCCGCCTGCCAAGTTTCGTCGATTCGAGTTCGCTTGATCGCCCAACTGTTATATTTATAACCGGGTTATAGTCGGTATATTCGTCGGATGTTTCGTCTCCAAATCGTGCCGGGCTGCATTTCTCTCTCTCCCTCAGTCCAGACCTCTCGTCACAGCCCACCGCAGCTCACCAAAACCCCCTTTTTCCCCGATCGTCGGATCGCGATCGGAGGTTCAAAACCCCAAAACTCCCCAAACCCTAGTCCCTAGGCCTCCTGCTATAAATAGCAGCCCCCTTGCCATTTTGTCACCCCAACCTCCCTCCTTGATTTCCGCGCCTCCCCAATCATCAGCCAGCCGCCTCCCACCTCCTCTCCTCCATTTCCGCGCCTCTCCACTTGCCACGCCACTTGGCGCCCGCACAGGCCTGGCCAACCTGGAGCGCCACTGCCGCCTGCGCCGCCCGGCCAACCCCGCGTGCTGTGGCCTCCCTGCCCGCTCCCTCGCGCTGGCTCATGGAACCAGGCGCGGCCCGCGCTGGGCCCGATCTGGGCCGCCCCGAGCCCGTGCCTCAGGCTCGCCGATCCAGGAGGAGAGGAGCTCCTCCGCTCGCCTCACCGCTTCCCAAGACGCCCGCCGCCGCCCGCCCGCCCGGCAGCCTCGCGGAGTGGTGCGGCCGCCCCGCCGGGCGACCCCTGTGCCAGCTCCGCGCTTGCTCTCTCTCTCTCCTCGCTCTCTCTCTCTCTCACGCTTTCTCTCTCTCCGCAGGTCGCCGCTGCCATGGCGGCGCCCCGAGCTCCTCGTCGCCTGAAGCCAAGGCGCGCGCCCCCGCCCATCGCGCGGATCTGGCGCCCCGCGCCCGGATCCGCTTGAGCCTGCCATCCCGGCCTCCGCCTCGCAGCACCTCCCCATCGACGTTGGCCGCTGCCGCGCCTCGGGCAAGATCGGAGGAGCCCGATCTCGCCAGCGCCCTGCTGACCGCTTGACCAAGCGTGGCCGGCGCCTCCAGCCTGGGCGCTTCTTCCGGCCTGCCAGCCTCTCCACCGACCGCCCATGAGGCCTGGTGAGCAGCCCCGCCCAGGCTGTTGGGCCAGATCCTGATGTGGCCCTGTTTTTTTTTTTCCGTCTGCGATTTTATCATTATCCAAAGGTGTTTTTACAGATTTGCGTAAAACCTCCATGTTCATGCATCAATATTTAATTAACTGCATCGGATTTAAACAAACTTTATATGTAATATGCTCAGAAAATTGTGTAGATTAATAATATGCCATTTTCATCCATGTTTAAAATGTTTAAAATGATGTTTGCTTTAATTTGCTATTATGCCATGCTAAAATGCTTTAATTCATAACTAAATAACCGTAACTCGGAATTAAATGTTCTTTATATGTAAATGGGGTGGAAAAATGCCTAGATTATCATGGTGCAGCTTATTTTCCTGTTTAACAACTTTGAAATATGTTTTAGGACAGAACAGGACCGAAGCTAAATATTGCTCATGGGGATTTTCCGGGAATTGTTGTTTCTTATTTCCGGCCTCATTTAAACTTGCCTAAATAGCTAGTTTAATTATGCTCCACCTCTTGCCATGTTTAACAACATTTAATATTGTTGTGTACCTAAACGAGATCGAACTAAATAAGTGTTGTGAAATTCATCAATATGCAACTCATTGCATATTGGGCTCCATTTAACTTGTAGTTTTGTTTGTGCATATTGCCATGCCATGCATATTTAAACCGGACATGCATCATACTTGATTGTGCATCATGCCATGTTTATGCTTGTGCATTTATCATGTTGTTTGTTTCTTTCGGTGTTGCTTCTCGGTTCCGTAATGTTGCGATTGTGAGGATTCGCTCGACTACGCCCGCTTGTCCTCTTCATGGACTTGATCTTCTTCCTTATGGATTTCGTGCAAGATGACCATACCTCAAATCACTTCTATCTTTGCTTGCTAGTTGCTCGCTCTTTTGCTATGCCCATGCTGCGATGCCTACCACTTGCTATACCATGCCTCCCATGTTGCCATGTCAAGCCCTAACCATCCTTCCTAGCAAACCGTTGTTTGGCTATGTTACCGCTTTGCTCAGCCCTCTTATAGCGTTGTTAGTTGCGGTGAAGTTGAAGTTTGTTCCTTGTTGAACATGGAGATGTTGTTCCTTGTTGGAACATGTTTACTTGTTGGGATATCACAATATATCTTATTTAATTAATGCATCTATATACTTGGTAAAGGGTGGAAGGCTCGGCCTTATGCCTGGTGTTTTGTTCCACTCTTGCCGCCCTAGTTTCCGTCATATCGGTGTTATGTTCCCGGATTTTTGCGTCCCTAACGCGGTCGGGTGATTTATGGGACCCCTTGACAGTTCGCTTTGAATAAGACTTTTCCAAAGAAGGCCCAACATTGGTTTTACATTTGCCTCACCTAGCCTTTTTTCCCTTGGGAGTCGCAAGATCCCGAGGGTCATCTTTATTTACCCCCGGCCGTGCTTGTCTAAGCGTTGGTCCAAACTAGAGCACCGTATGGGACCATCCCTTGGCAACTTGGGTTACGCCGGTACTCAGACGCTTAGCTTATCCGGTCGTGGCTCGAGACGAGATCTGCGCTGCTACTATCGGGATGTCGGCATGCCGGAGGTCTTGCTGGACTTGTTTTATTGCTGTGGAATGTCTTGTAGCCGGATTCCGAGACTGATCGGGCTTCCCGGGAGAAGGTCTATTCTTCGTTGATCGCGAGAGCTTATCATGGGCTGTTGGGACACCCTGCAGGGTTTGAACTTTCAAAGCCGTGCCAGCGGTTATGTGGCAGATGGGAATTTGTTAATGTCCGTTGTAGAAAACCCGGTTGATCTTAATTAAAATACACCAACCGCGTGTGTAACCGTGATGGTCTCTTCTTGGCGGAGTCCGGAAGTGAACACGGTGTTGGAGTTATGCTTGACGAAGTAGTTTCAGGATCACTTCTTGATCATAGTTGTTCGACCGTGCCTTGCCTCCTCTTCTCGCTCTCTTTTATGTATGTTAGCCACCATATATGCTAGTCGCTTGCTGCAGCTCCACCTCACTACCCTGTCCTACCTTTTAAGCTTAAATAGTCTTGATCTCGCGGGTGTGAGATTGTTGAGTCCCGTGGCTCACAGATACTTCCAAAACCAGTTTGCAGTGCCGATGAAACCGTGCAGGTGATGGACCCGAGCTCAAGGAGGAGCTCGATGAAGATCCTGTTCTCTCTGTTGTTTCGCTTCAGCTTGATCAAGAGTGGAGCCAGTTGGGACGATCGGGATCTGTAGCATTTGGGGTAGTCTTCTTTTATTTTGGTTCCGTAGTCGGACCTTGATTGTATCTGTATGATGTAATGTTTTACTCATGTATTGTGTGAAGTGGCGATTGTAAGACAGCTATGTATCTCTTTTCCTTATGTATTACATGGGTTGTGTGAAGATTACCTCACTTATGACATTGCTTTCAATGCGGTTATGCCTCTAAGTCGTGCTTCACACGTGGGAGATATAGCCGCATCGAGGGCGCTTTCAGAAAACACGAGGAATCACCCCGTGAATTCCACTCAATGTAGTCATCAAGGTGAACATAAGAGGATTCACCCCGAGGTCCACACTTGAGGGGTTGCACGACAGTCGATCGAAGTGGTTAAAGAGGAAATCACCCTCGATGACCACAACCGGATAGCTATACTACAGGTTAATATCGAAGTGTCAGAGGTTTCACCTCGGTACTCGATAGTAACCTAGTAGTGTCGAGCAACTAAGGGGTAGTGATGTGCGGTGTCGGGGCCTGGTCTTCGATCCCGTTGATCGGGTCTTCAATGATGAAGCAGGGGCAACAAGGACAAGGTGGGGGGTCACTGATGGGTCTCTAACCAACCTATTCTAAGCAGTTTAGGATAAGCATGTAGGTAACAATAGCAGGTTACAATAAACAGGCTATGCAACAGAATAGGAGCAAACAATAACAGTAGCAAAATCTAATGCAAGCATGAGAGAATGGAATGGGCGATATCGGGATGATCAAAAGGGGGGCTTGCCTGGTTGCTCTCGCAAGAGAGAGGGTCGCCAACATCAGAGTCGAATCGCCACCGCAAGGCCGGCCTCGTAGTCTACCGGAGAAAAGAGGGGGAAGAAACAATGAATACAAAGCAAACAGATGCATATCGATGCATGTCATGTCAAGAAGCGATGCTAGGCGTGCCCTAACGTGGTATGAGGGGATACTGGTTAGGGGGGAAAACATCCGGGAAGTAATCCCGGTTCCGGACGTCTGTCAGACAGATGAACCGGAGAGGAAAGTTTGCAGGCTCGATAGGTTAGAGACATGTGGTGGACGAACGGACTGCGTATCCGAATTCGTCTCGTCGTTCTGAGCAACTTTCATGTTGAAATTATTTTGATCCGGATTACGGATTAAAAGATATCATTTATAAAAGATTTTATTAATTTCTGGAATTTTAATTAATTATTTAATTAATTTCGAAAAAGCATTTATGACATCAGCATGATGTCATGCTGACGTCATCAATCAACAGGGTTGACTGAGTCAACCCTGACAGGTGGGTCCCGCATGTCATTCACTAATGACTAATTAATTTAATTAGCCTAATCAAAGTTCAATTAACCTTAGTTAATTAAGTTAATTAATGATTAGTGTTAATTAATTCAGAATTAATTAGTTTAATTAATTACCCAATTAATTTAACTAATGATTAGGGTTAATTAATCCGGAATTAATTAGATTAATTGATTGCTTAATTAATTAATTAATTAATTAATTAGCTAATTAATTTAATTCATTTCTATTTCCAATTTTATTCTGTTTTTATTTAAAACGCCTTTTGTAATATTGGGGGTGGGGCCCCACGCTGCTGGGCCTATGGCCCAATCAAGGTGGGTGGTGGGCGATGGCGACGCTTGAATGGGTCGTGGCGCGATCCGTGGGGAATCAACACGGGGCCAGCGCGAGCCGAGGCCACGGCTGCCGGCCGCTGGCAGGGCGCCATGAGGTGAGACGACGGGCGGTGGTGGTGGCTCGGGCCGGGCGAGCGAGGGGTCTGGGGGCGGCGAGGTTCGGGAGCGCCTGGGGGTGGGAGGAGGGCCCGGTCGGGGGCGAGGGATTGGGGCGCCGCTAGGGCGCCGGGCGAGGTCGCCGTCGGAGGAAGCGGCGGCGCAGGCGGTGGCCGGGCGGGGGCCACGCGGCCGGATCCGCCAGGGGGGAAGGAGAGGAACGGGGGCGGTGCACGGTCACGGGCGATCGAGCCGGTCGGGCCACGGCGACGTAGGGGAGCAGGGGAGCTGGGGGAACCGCGCACAAGGGGCCGGAGCCTTGACGGGGAGGGGGAGAAAGGGAGGGAGCCTCACAGGGAGGCAGGGACTAGCGGCGGGCTCGACGGGGCCGGGAAGTCCGTCGGGGAGGGGTCGGGAGCGACTGTGCGGGAGTGAGGCCGAGCCGAGCAGGCATGGCGGAGGGCTGGCCTGGGGCGACGGAGGGGAGGGAGGAGCCTCGGGCGGGCGGAGGAGGAGGGAGGTCTGGGCCGCGGTGGGCGGGGGGGGTCGGCGGCGAGGTGGGAGTGGCGCGGCGGGGTGGTCCGGTCGGGGGTGGTCTCCGCCCCCGATCCGATCGGGGAGAGGAGAGGGGCGAGGGGCGCGTGGGGGGGGGAGTGCGGTCGGCTAGGGTTAGCCGCAGGGGTGGGGGGGGGTTAGTGGGGTGGCGGCTGGGCCGGTGGGCCGGCCCAGGGGGGGGGGGAAGGGGGAATGGGCCAAGGGCCAAGTGGGGAGAGGGGAGGGCTGCTGGGCCAGGGGGGGTTTTCCCCTCCCCAGTTTTGTTTTATTTTGTCTTTTTATTATTTATTTTTTTTGGACGGAATCGAATCAACGAGTAGTTAATTAACAGAACCGGGGTGATTACTGTTGCATAACCATCCGGGCGTTACAAATCTCCTCCATTACAAGAAATCTCGTCCCAGATTTAGGAGGTAGAAGGAAAGAGTGCGGATATTCATCTCGAGACGATCCTCGCTCCTGTGTGGCTTCGTCTTCAGAGTGATTCACCACTGACTTTGAGGAACTTGATCGCCTTTCCGACGTGCGGCGCTCAGCTTGGTCGAGAATACGGACCGGATGCTCTTTATAGGAGAGGTCCTGCTGCAATTCGAGCACTTCGTGGTCCACTGCTCGGATTGGGTCCTTGAAGCAGCGTCGGAGTTGGGACACGTGGAACACATCGTGAACCTGAGAAAGGTTCGACGGAAGCTCCAGTTGATAAGCCACTTTTCCACGCCTTTCCAGAATAGTGAAAGGGCCAATATAGCGAGGAGCTAACTTGCCCTTGATCCCAAGCGTGAGCACCTTCATTGGTGTAACGCGAAGATAGGCCTTTTCGCCAAAGTTGATAGACCATGTCTTTGTGATGACGGTCATAATTGCTCTTTTGTCGCGACTGAGCAGTCTTGAGATTCTCGCGAATAATGCGGACTTGTTCTTCGGCATGTTGGATAATATCCGGACCGAAGAGTGGACGTTCCCCGCTTCGACCAGTTCAGAGGGTTCGCACTTTCGTCCATATAACACTTCAAGGGGCCATCTTCGACTAGCTTGAAAGCTATTATTATAAGAGAACTCAGCATACGGAGAGATTCTCCCATTTCTTGTCAAGGAGACGACACAAGCTCAAGCATGTCTTCGAGAATTTGGTTGACACGCTCAACTTGCCCTTGAGATCTGGATGAAATGCAGATCGAAAGATAAATCGAGTCCCCATAGCTTCTTGAAAACTTGCCCGTAATCTTGAAGTGAATAAGCTGCCACGGTCCGAATCGATAACCAGTGGAATACCGTGAAGTGAAACAATTTCGACATATAGAGAGTTGCAAGCTGGCTAGCAAAGGATCGCTTCTTTGACCGCCGTAAAATGTGCAACTTTAGAAAGCCGGTCAATGACGACAAGAATAGCATCATTACCTTTCTGCGATTTGGGAAAACCAGTGACGAAGTCCATTTCAACATGGTCCCATTTCCATTCGGGAATAGAGATAGGTTGCAGAGTTCCAAAGAGGCCTTTGATGTTCTCGCTTTGATACGACGGCAAACGCCACACTCGTAAACATAGCGAGCAATGTCTTGCTTCATATTAGACCACCGTAATCTCGATTTAATGTCTTGATACATCTTTGTACCGCCAGGATGGATACATAGAGGCGATCATGAGCTTCTTTCATAACCTTCGAGTCATATTCAGGTTTTCCTCCTTACACGGCACCACTAGGCGGCCTTTGAAGTACAAGGCGCCATCATCAAGAATAGTGAAAGATGAGGATTTCCTTTCTTGACATCTTGTTTAAGCTTGTAGACTTCGAGTCAAATCCTGCATTGTCTTTATGGTGCCCACGAGATCGGGTTCAACAGCCAAGGTATAGAGGGAACCTCGGGAACAACACGGAGATTCATCTTTCGAACTCCGGAGGAGGGGAGCGAAGTGCACCGGAGGAACAATATGAAGGTTCAGCTTCTGAATTCTTCAACAAGTGGGGACTGAACTTGGTGAATCAAGGTGGTTGCAGAAGACTTGCGGCTCAAGGCATCAGCCATTACATTAGCCTTGCTCGGCGATAGGAATACCCAAATCAAAGTCTGCACAGTCTCCATCCATCTCTGCCGACGGAGGTTCAGGTCTGGCTGAGTAAATGATACTTCAGACTTTGGTGGTCGGTGTAGATCTCATAACGACACGAGAAGGTAATGTCGCCATCGCTTTAGCGCATGAATGACGGCAGCAAGTTCGAGGTCATGAACTGGGTAGTTCTCCTCGTGAGGGCGAACTGCCGAGAGGCATAAGCAACTACTTTGCGCTCTTGCATTAGGACACCGCCTAATCCTTGACGAGAAGCGCCGCAATAAATGACGAAGTCCTTCTTAGTATCGGAGGAGCTAGCATCGGGCAGAAGTCAACTTGTCTTTGAGTGCCCGAAACTTTCCGACACTTATCTCGTCCATTGGAACTTGACGCCTTATGCAACAAAGTTAGTCGAGGCTCGGCAATCTTGGAGAAGTTCTCACTTAATCGACGGCAATAGTGGCGAGACCGAGAAAACTTTCGACCTGCTTAACGCTCTTCGGAGGAGTCCAATCGAGAATAGCCTGAACTCGTTCAGGTTGACGGCAATACCATCTTTAGAAATGACATGCCCAAGATAGGTTACTTCGGAAGCCGTAACTCACATTTGGAGAACTTGGCATAGAGTTGATGCTCTCGTAGCTTTTCCAAAGACAAGACGAAGATGTTCAAGATGTTCTTCTTCATTCTTGGAATAGATCAGATATCATCCAGATAAACCACGCATTTAACTTGTCGAGGTAATCCATGAATATATAGTTCATCAAAGTAGAGAGAAGGTGGCTGGAGCATTGGTTGCCAAGGACATGACGGTGTACTCGTATGAACCATAACGAGTCACGAATGCGGTCTTGGGGATATCCTCCTCACGAACACGGATCTGGTGGTAACCCAACCTCAAGTCGAGTTTCGAGAACACTGACGAACCAGCCAATTGATCATAAAGATCATTGATCCGAGGAAGAGGATACTTATTTTGAATGGTAGCTTGATTTATAGGACGGTAGTCTTGGACCAATCGGTTTGTCCCATCCTTCTTCTTGACAAAGAGAGAAGGTGCTCCCCAAGGTGAGCAACTTGGGCGAATGAAACCGCTTTGAAGAGATTTTTCGATTTCCTCCTTTAGCTCAAGGAGTTCATGCGGCGGCATCTTGTAGGGACGCTTGGCTATAGGAGTGGTGCCTGGTTTTAAGTCGATGACGAATTCGACAGCTCTAGCAGGGGGAATCCTCGAAGTTCTTCAGAAAGACGCCTTGGAAATCGCAAACGATGTGAATGTTTTCAATGCCCTCGAGTGGTGCGGCGTTCAATGCGTTCAGTGCATAGAGCCTTGCCTCAGCATTTTGCACCAGATGAGCTTGGTAAGTGACTATTTCATCTGAAGGGTGTAGCAGATGGACGGTCTTAGTGGCGCAAACGATTTACGCCGTATGTGCTTTCAACCAATCCATCCCCAAAATGAGGTCGATGTTAGACGTCTTCAGGATAATGGGGGAGGCATAGAATTCCAGCCCTTCGATTTCCACGGGACGCCGACGCCAACCATGGAGGTTTGACATTGTCCCAATGGGGTTTTTACCATCATCAAGAGTTCATCCCTTCACACCTAACGTCGTGCTTGTATGCAAAGTCTTCTGACATGAATGAATGCGATGCTCCTGAATCGAATAAAACAGATGCTGTGTACTGAATTTACGAGGAGTGTACCCATCACAAGAGCAGGCTGGTCTTGAGCTTCGCTCAGATCAACGTGGTTGGCCCGAGCTTGCCCATAAGACTTGCCGGTGTTGTTGCGGTTCTGGTTGTTTCCACGCCGCCATGGAAGGGCCACTGATTCGGTTCGTTGCATTCTCTAGCACGGTGCCTCGCTGTCCGCACCAAGCATAAGCCATTATTGGGAGTGGGAACAGAGCTTGGGGTGGTGGAGCTGGAAGCTTCGCTGCTTAGTTGTAGGCGCACGAGGTGTAGCATAGTTCGCTTTGAAGCGTGTGCATTCGGCTGGTACATGCTGTTGGGAATCCATATCTTGCGCTTGCGAGGACGGGCCCAAGATGAGCCCGTGTCACAGTTGCGCCGTTAGAGCTCTCGTATTCCTGCAGACCAGTTTCGACGTTGATAGCTTTGTTCACCAAGGTGGCGAAATCAGCAAAGTCGTGCACTAGAAGTGCGAGCTTGATGTCACTTGAAGACCGCCACGGAACTTCTCTTGTCTGCGTGCATCGTTGCGATATCCTCTTCAAAGATAGCGAGACAAGTCCAGAACTCTCGCCGATAGGCTTCAACAGTCTTGTTGCCTTGGGTGAGGTTATGAACTCACGCTTCTTCCGTCCATGACCCCTTGAGGGATGAAGCGGGCACGAAGGCAGCTCGAAGTCGCCAGTGATGAGTGTTCCAATCGGCGAGTACGCCGGTGGCTGTCCCACCATTGAGCGGGCGGGTCCCTTCAGAAGAAGGAAGCAAAGGTGACATAGCTGGGCGGGGCGACATCAGCAGACTCCATCTCATAGGTGATGTCACGGAGCCGACCATCGCATCCAAAGTGGCTGGGTTGAGCTGCGGTACACTGGGGTTCAGCGATGAAATCCTGCAGAGTTGTCCCGTTTGGGTCTTTGGTGCATATTGGGGCGGGGAACTGAGCCATCATGTTCTCCATGAACTGGCGATTCATCTCGAGCTGTTGGATCATACCAGCCATGTACTCAGGCGGTGGTGGAAGGTTGGCACCACGACCACGACCTGCTGGCCTAACCATCCTGCTATTATATAACAGGGGTAGTTCAGCATTTGAGAAAATAAGCAAGAGACAAGAATCATTCATGATGGAACATGCATAATGAAAGCAGCAAGATGGGAACTACATAGTAGTTGGCATATCTTACAAAAGGAATCATGCATAGGGTTCGATACATAGAGTCCAGTACATAGACTACTACATCATAGGCGCACACAGCTCATGGCGAATACATCAAACACTAACAAGCAAGTCTACATCAGTCCCACGCGATGCTGCGGAGGTAGCTGTAGCCCAAAGCTGGTAGTGCGGCGGTGGATAGTCCTCCACGTCGCTGACTGGGGCCGCGGATACTCGGTGCTGAATCCGGACGCCCGGTGGCGAAAGGGGCCAAGTGCGGAGAGTAGCCTCCCACGCCCGCCAACCGACACCTGGGGCATCACGGTCTGGCGGGGTAGATCGCAGAACGCGCAGCTCTCCGGATCGGACAAAGGGTGCATCAGCGTCGAGCACGGTAGAGGTGCCGACGGGTGATGTACAACTCGTGGCGAAGAGCTCGGTTAGCTCGATCCAGCCCATCGGCATGCGTAACAAAGTTCTGATGGTGAAAGGGCTCTCTGGTGACAGTGGTGTAGGCAGCGGTGTAGTAACCCTCCTCTCCAACATCAGACGCGATAGCAATGTGCCTGAAGGGGGAGGTGTCCAACTCTCGATACTCGCACGAAGACGTGTCGAGCAGCATAGGCAGCATCGTGGACGCCATATCGATAGTCACTCCAACACCATGTGCGGTGTGCAGACAAGAGTGGACTCGTACTCCGAGAGTAGAGGTGGACGATGGCGCTGCATCGCTCCTGGTTATAGTCCTGGTACTCCTCATAAACGGTGTACTCAGTGGTGCCGCGATAACCCAGATAGGTCATCATCTCGGCTAGCACCGCAGTGATCCCGTGGCACCAATGGCCGTCGTGTGGCGCATGACCTGCCTCGTGGGTTCCATCTGAAAACAAAGACGCTTCAAAGGAGTCAAATGACAAGGTGGAAATTGCTCAAATACAATTCCAAAAACAACTAGGGCTATATCCAACTTTGGGGTGAATGCGGTCACGGGATCCTAGTGATAGTTAGTAAAATCGCTTAACCCGAGTAGAAGAGAGTTCGAGTCCCGAGTAAAGGTCGAGGAGTAAAAGATCCTAGTACCACCCGATGGCGGCGTGGGCCCGTAAGGCACACAGCCAAGTTAGTAAAGTTTTTGCAAAGTCTAGAGTCGACTTCGCCAAGGAGTGTGGAAGGGGATTCCTACAGCAATGGCTCGATATTAACTTCAGACGCCCTCGATTCAATCGTACACTAATCATGCACGCAAATGTGTACGATCAAGATCAAGGACTCACGGAAGATATCACAACACAACTCTACAAATAAAATAAGTCATACAAGCATCATAATACAAGCCGAGGGCCTCGAGGGCTCGAATACAAGTGCTCGATCATAGACGAAGTCAGCGAAGCAACAATATCTGAGTACGAGACATAAGTAAAACAAGGTGCCATAAGGTGGCTAGCACAAACTGGGATACAGATCGAAGAGGAGCAGGCCTCCGCCGGGATCCTCCTAGGTCACTCCTGGTCGCCGCCACGGACTGCACGTAGTAGTAGGCGCCTCCGGAGTAGTAGTCGTCATAGGCGGTGGCGTCTGGCTCCTGGGCTCCATCGTCTGGTTGCAGCAATCGAGTAGAGGTAGGGGGAAAATGTCACAACCCCAGATCAGCCCTAGAGCTTGTTTGTAGCTAGTAGCATTGCATCCATGCATCATGTTTAATTTCCATGAAATTTGAAATGGGGATGATCAAGCCCTAGCACTAAAGCAATTCACATAGGTTCAAATTCAAAAAAAATATTTTCAAAAACCCAAATTGGTTTGCAAAAATATTCATGATTAATGGAAAAGGGTGAAACCATATCCAGAGATGATGGATATTTCTCCAAGACATTTTTGGATTTTGAATAAGCCATATTGTATTTGAATTGGGGCATTTAAATACTATTAATATTTTTTAAATGCTCCAACAATTCTGAAAAATAGTTAAGGGCCTCTGTAATAATTCAGTTAATGCCCACAATTATTTTCAGGATTTATTTAAATGGTTTAGTATTTTACTAAACTAAAACAAAGCAGTAAAAATAGAAAACAGAAATAAAGAAAGAGAGAGCTCACTGGCAGCCACTTACGGCCCACGAACCGCCCAGCCCCCCTCTCGCTCGCTGGCCTGGGTTGGTGGCCCAGCCCACCAACCGCCACGCCGCTGTCGCCTACCTCTGCCAAGAGGGCAGAGGAGGGACGCTGGCGACGCGCCGAGCTCGCCACCTCCTCCCTCCCAGCTGCTGGCTCCCCTCGACGCCTGGGAGACGCCACGCGCCCCGAACCCCTTCGTCCTCTTTCCTCTCTCCTGGACCCCATTTCCTCCTCTGCTCCCTCTCTCGCCGGACCGAAAGGCCGTGCCGCCCCTCGCTGCCTCGCGGCCACCGCCACCCCTCGCTTCTCGAGCAGCCTGTGGCACCACCGCCATCCTCTTCCTCCCCACCGAGCCGCGCCCGCCAAACGCCAAGCACCCTCCCGACCCTTCATCCCCTCGGTCACCGGAGATCTCCATCGCCACCCGCTTGCTCGGCCTCTCCCGAGCCCAGTGACTACCCTCGCGGAACCGCGGTGAGCTCCTCGCGCCCTCGCCCCTCTCCCGCCGACGCGTTCGTCCTCTAGCCCGATCCCCAACCTTGATCAAACATCTCGCCGCCGCCATGGCGTAGCTGCACACAGCCGCCGCTAAGCTCGCATTGAGCGTGCCACCGTGCTCAAGACGTTCCTAGGAGTCGATCGCGACCATCCGCTGCCTCGCTGCTCGTTCCTAACGCCAACCCAGAGGTGCCCAAGCTCCGGCCGCGCTGCACTGCTCGCCGTCGTTGTCTCCGCCACCCCGCACCTCCCGTTAGCCTCCACTGGTGCGCATGGGCACGGGCTATCCGCTGGTGCCTCGGGCGATCGATCCGCCGACTCTGGCGAGTTCCGAGTGAACTCGCCGCTGGTTGAGGTCACTGGCGGCGAGATTCGGCAAGTGCCGACGTGGCCACCTTGTTAGCACTAATTAACCCCCTCTCTTTGACATGTGGGCCCCAAAGGTTCGGATTAATTAGTTTAATTTCTCCGTTAGATTAGTACTAATCTCGGGGCCCCGCCTCAAGATTGACTTTGCCACGCCATCGTTGACCGGACCCACTAGTCACCCTCTGCCCTGCCTGTTACATCGACGCAGGGTCCCACGCGTCAGGTTTGACCTGGACCCGGCGCCTTTGACCTGCTGACGTCACCCCGATGTCATGCTGACGCAATTAACCTTTTTTCTGGATTTGTTTATATTCAGGAAATTCCAGAAAATGCCCTAAGCTTCAATAAATCATAGAAATGCAACCGTAACTCGGATTGAAATAATTTATATATGAAAAATGATCAGAAAAATATGAAGAATCTGTTTATGACACTTTCATGCATGTTTAAACAATTTAACCTCACTGAATAGGATGAATCATGATTAGGGTAAATTATGAACTAGCATTTGGGGTTGGAGTTCAACCTTGTTTGAATTCCACTTCAACTAACTTGGGTTATTATTGCATTAGGTGAATTCAGTTCCTTAACATGATCATGCATCATATATGTGCATTGCATTGATTGTGTTCTTTCTCAGTTGCCGGTGTTTGTCCCCTCTCGGTAGACGATGTACCGACGATGAGTTCGATGACACCGATGAAGAACTATATTATCTTCAGAAGTGCCAGGCAAGCAAAACCCCCTTGTTCATTCCGATACAATCCCACTCTCTCGCTCCTGCTCTATTTTATCTGCATTAGGACAACAACGACTCATGTGTTACTTGCTGCGTAGCTGAACCCTTGATCCTTTGCATGACCTGTCATTCCACAAGAATTAGATGAAACCCACTAGCATGAGTAGGAGTTGTTTGAGCCATGTTGTGCCTACTCATTTATGTTTGTTTGTCATGCCTGCTATCGCTTAGAGTTGAGTCGGGTCCGATTCATAGGGAATGAATTGGAATTGTTATGAACATGTCCTATTGTGTGTGAGCTAAGTGTGTGAACACGATTTGGTAAAGGTAGCGGTGAGAGGCCATGTAGGAGTACATGGTGGGTTGTCTCATTGCAGCCGCCCTCGTGAACTGAGTTCGTGTTTGTGATCCATGAAACAGTTACTACCACGCATTGGGCCCGAAACCAATGGACCCTCTCGGCTTCTTAACCACCCTTGTCCTCATCCGGAGTTGCAAGTAGTTTCGTGTTTGTAGCATCTTTGGGGCCGCACGCAACGCTGACCTTAGGGGTGGGTTGTGTTGCGGTAGGCACTGTGGGTCGTGTACCGAGTGCCCGCTTGGTATCTCGGGAACCCTACACACATCGCTCGGGCTGTATGGGAAACCTCGGCGGACTCATGGATGGAACCCGAATAGGCGATAAACCTGGACTAGGGACTTGAGTGTTTAGGTAGGCCGTGGCCGACACCCACGTTGGGCTTCCGCTGAAGGTTGCCGAGTACATGTCGGTAAACGGCGGTAAGTGGTGAGAGCGTGTGAAGAAGTACACCTGCAGGGTTTAATATGATCTATTCGAATAGCCGTGTCCACGGAAAAGGACTTCGGGTTGCCTATATCAGTTCATAGACAAGTGAAAGTGGATACTCTAAAATGCGCAAGATAAGCGTGAGTGCTATGGATGGCGTTCTCGAGGGAGACGGAGCGGTCCATAGTGGTGTATTGATATGGTGAATATGTGGACTCGTAGCGCCACCTCAAAAGAGTTACTTGCAATGTAGTTCAGATAGCCACCGAGTCAAAGCTGGCTTGCTGTACCAAACTCCACCACCCCTTTTGATAATGATGCATATGTAGTTAGTTCTCGATGTAAGTCTTGCTGAGTACAATTGTACTCACGCTTGCTTATTTTATGTTTTGCAGAGAGACGCGGCCTCGCTTAGTAGTTCCGCTTGGACTTCGACGCTTAGCTTGTTACCTCAGCTACGATCTTGTGCCTCGGCAGATCTGGTAGATAGTCGCTTCTCAGCCTTTTTCATTTATAGTTGTGCGTACTCGGACATGTTTAGCTTCCGCTTGTGCTTTGACTTGTATGTTTCGAGTGTTGGGTCATGAGACCCATGTTTGTAATATCTCGCTCCTCGAGCCTAATGAATAATATTTTGAGTCGAGAGTTATGTTGTGATGCCATGTTGTATCTACGCATATTGAGCATAATGTGTGTATGTTTGAAATGCTTGGTATGTGTGGGATCCGACAAACTAGTTGTTTATCCTTGGCAGCCTCTCATATGGGGAAATGTAGTCTCGTGCTTTCGAGCGATAGTAGTCCGCTACAGCCCGGTTCACCGGAGTCCTGCTAGCCCAAAGACTACCGCTTGGACACTTGGCTGGCGGCATGTGTTTCACTTCGTTCCTATGTCCTGTTCCTTCGGGAAATGTCACGCGGTGTTATTCGAGTCCCGCCTAGCCTGCTACAGCCCGGGATACCGAGTCCTGTTAGCCCAGTGCTACAGCCCGAATATATACGTTGATGACCGACATGTTCGATGTGATTCATGTATGCCTGTCCCCATAGGTTAGCGCCGCTTTGGGTTCACGACTAGCCATGTCGGCCCGGTTCTTTGTCATATGGATGCTAGCGACACTATCATATACGTGAGCCAAAAGACATAAACGGTCCGGGCCATGGTAAGGCGACACCGTGGGAATACCGTGCGTGAGGCCGCAAAGTGATATGATGTGTTACATGCTAGATCGGTGTGACTTAGGATCGGGTCCCGACAGCGTTGGTATCGAGAGCCCCGATCGCTCAGAGGATTACCAAGCCAAACTGGTCAAGTTGTGTCTAGAAATGCTTTAGTTATGTAAGGGAATTGATTGTGGAGGAACGAAGGCTCTTTTTACTCCTTATACCTCATGGCCTTCGATCCGAGTCATCCTCTTCTCTTCTACGGGTTTAAGAACTAGGCTTCTCATCTATCTATTAGGATGACGTGTTACTAATCCATAGACTTATAAGATTGTTGGTTTTAATCCCGCTCAGTTCCTACTATTTTCGTATGATAACCGTTGATCTCGTAATCTTGTTATGATGTTGTTGAGTGGTTATGCCACCATTTCTGCAGGATGTCTCAAATCATTTTGAGCATTTACAGCCGTTATGCTGTCCGAGTCATCCCAGGTCTCTAAATAGTCTGATGCATTTGCAAATCCTTTCTTTTCGTTCCCGATGTCCTTTTTGGTCAGAATAAGCACACTAACCGGTGCGTTGGGGTAATTTATTGCCTTGACATATATGTTGGAACTATTATTATGACCCTAGGTGTTTAGGAAGTCACCTAGCAATTTAGCAATGCTTTTGTATCCCTAGTGTGATGATTCTGGCCATCATTTTCGAAAGCATCCCATGATGCCATTTAGTAGTAGGTATTCTACTCCTGGGTTGTTGAACCCGAGATTCATCCTACTTCATGTTGTTAGTATTTGCTAGTGCCTTTAGGATATTAGTAACCTTGCGATAGTCCTCAAGGTCCGTGGTATTTCCTTCTTCCAAATACTACGAACCGCTTATGGCAGAAGTTCTTGTTGAATCAAAACATCACAATAAGAGTGCTCTTGAGGAGTACTCCATTCATATTGTGACTCGCCAATTCTACTTTTCTCGCATGGATTATCCGAAGAAATGTTGAGCTTGCTCGACATACTAATCTGTGCATCCACAACTCAGAAAATTATATGTTCCTTTGAGTTGTTCTCTTAGATGCCTTCTGACCTTCATCTATCAATTGATAGCCAAGGGTATGTGTGCATTTGTGTTCATCGATGCATTTTATCCTTGTGGTCCGTCAAGCCATTCTATTCCGGAATGACTAGGAGAAACAAACTCCAGTACCTCATCCATTTCTAGGATTGGGTCAAGGTAGTTGTATCCCGCAGATCAAAATGCCAATTCAGCTTTTGTTCTGTTCTACCTTGGAGTGTTACCATCTTTATGTCAAGAGTGTCATGAGGATTGCACTAACTCTCATGAATTTTTGACGTAGTGATACTTCTCACCATCATCATTCATTCCTCGGTCCGTGTTATTGTAACCGAATGCCGACAAGTGAGTTGTGATGTGTGAAATCAATACTCCGAGCAACTCGTTGCTTGGTAGTAAATGGACAATATTCTCATTCTTAGCGTGTTGGTTATTAAACCATCATCCTAAGATTGATCGTGCTACCTAGTCCTTATTTCGGTGCACACTTCGATTGATGAGTTAGGATTGTGTCAAGTCCTCACTCATTTGATCATATCGTCTTGCCACGAAAAGCAAGATTGTTCTCGAGCTTAGTAACATACGGTGGGTCGTGACTTTCCAAATATCTTCTTGGAAGTGTTACCGGTTGTTCCCCGACTGTTATGTTGAGCTCGTGATCAAGTTGGTTCCTCTGTGGACCACCCTTTCTCCAAGAATCTGTGTTGGATATCCACGAGCTAGTTGGTTAAGCTAGACAACAACTTGGAGAGTTGGAAGATAAAAGCTTGCCTAACTTAGTTCGATCCAAAGGGATATTCTTGTGTAGTGTGTGTTGAAGAAAGATGATATCTTCATCGATTGGTCCTCGTGATCGATTGTTGGATCTATTGTCATATCAACCCTTTGACTTGAGTGTGGGCAATCGTCAAGTCAAATCAGAACCAACGATATGCGTGATGTTGTCTTACTCGTGGTTGATCCCGCGAGCATACACCATTACATCTTTGGTCTGACCAATGCTATCAACGTGTTCACATGATGGTGGAAGTCCAGTGATATGGAAATTCCGATGAGTTGCTGTTGAGCCCATCAGTAGCATTTTGTCTCCCCCATGAGTCATGTTGAACACCAACGTAGTGTTGGAAACTTGTGTAAGCAATGCCTTCGTGATCCGTGCATGAAGCCTATGCTTAGATGGAAGTAGTGACTTCCTCTAGTTCATGTGCATCTGATGTAAGTTGCCGCCATGAACTTGAGAAAGGTTTGTTTTGCCTCCTGTGGAATCATCCCAAGTCTGTCATGCATGTGCAAAGTATTCTATGGTTTGATAGACTGATCATCTTCATTCCGTATGTATCCCTAGCACACCAAGCCACTGATTGATTTGTTCAAGGAAAAGGAGTTCTTTCATAAGAGCTAATCATGACTTATGTTAAGATTTCGATATCCTCGATGATGGTTTCCCCACCCGAACTCGGTAGTGTTTCATTATAAGACTACCATGTGGTCATGCTTGTCTAGGACAACATGTTCACAGGTTTGTAGCAAAACCAGCTCATGTTTTGGAGCTTGCTATCGTAGTTCATATCCCGAGAATCTCGCAACGCCATCTCGTCGAATTGTGTTGCAACCCTTCCTTTTCAGACATGCTGAGTCAAGTATCCCATCACCAATCGGATCTGAATCTCAGCAGATATGATGGTTGGAACATTCAACAGCTTGCATTTCGCTCCTAGCTTGCACCGCCCTTGTGCTATCTCGCTATAGACTGCCTTCTTAGCAATTCTTGCCAGGTTTATCCTCAAAAGTGGACTTACCATGGGTCCCTCCACCTCCGATGATAAGCAAAATCATCCATTGCGTTGTCTTCAACAAGGTAGTCCACATCATCCATTCTAGTCCGGTGTACCATTCCTTTGCCTTCCACCACATGATCGCTATGATTGCCTTAGGCTGGTATAAAGAGTTCCAATGATCTATGGATCAAAAGTAATCTTTTTGCCACTTAAGGGAATAGTTCTTGCGTCACCTTTCTCGAGGTGTCCTGTTACGGGATCATGATAAATATTCCCTCGCCACCTTGACACCATCCACCATCTCCCTAAGCGTGGAATTGTTGCCACCAATCAAACCCCGTTGTTGTTCTTCCATCCCTCGCGATGTATTTTGTGTCTCAACTCGAGATGTGTCACCATCTCAGACCGTGAGTCGATCATGTTTACTTGATCTTCGTGAAGGTCGAATCATGTAGGGTTTTCCCCTTCTTTCTGCTGTCGTGTCGAGTGAAGATCTCAAAAGCAAAGACGTCAAGACCAAGATGATGGAGTGAACCAACATCTTCGAGAAGGCAATTGGATCATGAAGATTGTGATAGTCTGTGACTTCCCTTTTCCTCTTACCTCACGTCTTGAATCTCGGGGCGAGATTCTTGTTTAGTGGGGGTGAGCTGTCACAACCCCAGATCAGACCTAGAGCTTGTTTGTAGCTAGTAGCATTGCATCCATGCATCATGTTTAATTTCCATGAAATTTGAAATGGGGATGATCAAGCCCTAGCACTAAAGCAATTCACATAGGTTCAAATTCAAAAAAAATATTTTCAAAAACCCAAATTGGTTTGCAAAAATATTCATGATTAATGGAAAAGGGTGAAAACCATATCCAGAGATGATGGATATTTCTCCAAGACATTTTTGGATTTTTGAATAAGCCATATTGTATTTGAATTGGGGCATTTAAATACTATTAATATTTTTTTAAATGCTCCAACAATTCTGAAAAATAGTTAAGGGCCTCTGTAATAATTCAGTTAATGCCCACAATTATTTTCAGGATTTATTTAAATGGTTTAGTATTTTACTAAACTAAAACAGAGCAGAAAAATAGAAAACAGAAATAAAGAAAGAGAGAGCTCACCTGGCAGCCACTTACCTGGCCCACGAACCGGCCCAGCCTTCCTCTCTCGCTGCTGGCCCGGTTGGTGGCCCAGCCCACCAACCGCCACGCTCATTGTCGCTTACTCTGCCAAGAGGCGGAGAGGAGGGACACGGCGATCGCGCCGAGCTCGCCACCTCCTCCTCCCACCTGCTGCTCCTCGACGCCCGGAGACGCCACGCGCCTCCCCGAACCCCTTCGTCCTCTTTCTCTCTCTCCTCGACCCCATTTCCTCCTCTGCTCCCTCTCTCTCGCCGGGACCGAAGGCCGTCGCCGCCCCTCGCTGCCCTCATGCCACCGCCACCCCTCGCTTCTCGAGCAGCCCAAGCACCACTGCGCCATCCTCTTCCTCCCACCGAGCCGCGCCCGCCAAACGCCTCAAGCACCCTCCCGACCCTTCATCCCCTCGGTCGCTGGAGATCTCCATCGCCGCCCGCTTGTTCGCCTCCCCGAGCCCAGTGACCACCCTCGCGGAACTGCTGTGAGCTCCTGCGCCTCGCCTCTCCCCGCCGACGATTCGCCCTCTAGCCCGATCCCCAACCTTGACCGAAACATTCGCCGCCGCCATGGCGTAGCTGTGGCCACAGCCGCTAAGCTCGCATTGAGCGTGCCACGCGTGCTCAAGACGTTTCTTAGGAGTCGATCGCGACCATCCGCGCTCCCGCCGCTCCTTTCAACGCCAACCCGTGAGGTGCCCAAGCTCCGCCGCCGCCTGCAGACCGCCGTCGTTGTCTCCGCCACCCCGCACCTCCCGTTAGCTCTCCAGGTGCGCGATGGGCACGGGCTATCCGCTGGTGCCTCGGGCGATCGATCCGTCGACTCTGGCGAGTTCCGAGTGAACTCCGCCGCTGGTTGAGGTCACCGCCGGCGAGATTCCTGCAAGTGCCGACGTGGCCACCTTGTTAGCACTAATTAACCCCCCTCTCTTTGACATGTGGGCCCCAGTGCTCGGATTAATTAGTTTAATTTCTCTCGTTAGATTAGTACTAATCTCGGGGGCCCCGCCTCAAGATTGACTTTGCCACGCCATCGCTGACCGGACCCACTAGTCACCTCCGTTCCCTCGCCTCGTTACATCGACGCGGGTCCCACGCACAGTTTGACCTGGACCCGGCGCCTTTGACCTGCTGACGTCACCTCGATGTCATGTCGACGCAATTAACCTTTTTTCTGGATTTGTTTATATTCAGGAAATTTAAAATGCCCTAAACTTCAATAAATCATAGAAATTCAACCGTAACTCGGATTGAAATAATTTATATATGAAAATGATCAGAAAAATATGAAGAATCTGTTTATGCCATGATCATGCATGTTTGAACAAGTTAACCTCACTGAATAGGATGAATCATGATTAGGTAAATTATGAACTAGCATTTGGAGTTGGAGTTCAACCTTGTTTGAATTCCACTTCAACTAACTTGGGTTATTATTGCATTAGGTGAATTCAGTTCCTTAACATGATCATGCATCATATATGTGCATTGCATTGATTGTGTTCTTTCTCAGTTGCCGGTGTTTGTCCCCTCTCGGTAGACGATGTACCGACGATGAGTTCGATGACACCGATGAAGAACTATATTATCTTCAGAAGTGCCAGGCAAGCAAAACCCCCTTGTTCATTCCGATACAATCCCACTCTTTCGCTCCTGCTCTATTTTACTGCATTAGGACAACAACGACTCATGTGTTACTTGCTGCGGTAGCTGAACCCCTTGATCCTTTGCATGACCTGTCATTCCACAGTAATTAGATGAAACCCACTAGCATGAGTAGGAGTTGTTTGAGCCATGTTGTGCCTACTCATTTATGCTTGTTTGTCATGCCTGCTATCGCTTAGAGTTGAGTCGGGTCCGATTCATAGGGAATGAATTGGAATTGTTATGAACATGTCCTATTGTGTGTGAGCTAAGTGTGTGAACACGATTTGGTAAAGGTAGCGGTGAGAGGCCATGTAGGAGTACATGGTGGGTTGTCTCATTGCAGCCGCCCTCGTGAACTGAGTTCGTGTTTGTGATCCATGAAACAGCTTATTACCACGCATTGGGCCCAAACCAATGGACCCTCTCGGCTTCTTAACCACCCTTGTCCTCATCAGGGAGTTGCAAGTAGTTTCGTGTTTGTAGCATGTCTGGGGGCCGCACGCAACGCTGACCTTAGGGGTGGGTTGTGTTGCGGTAGGCACCGTGGGTCGTGTACCGAAAGTGCCCGCTTGGTATCTCGGGAACCCTGCACACATCGCTCGGGGCTGTATGGGAAACCTCGCCGGACTCATGGATGGAACCCGAATAGGCGATAAACCTGGACTAGGGACTTGAGTGTTTAGGTAGGCCGTGGCCGACACCCACGTTGGGCTTCCGCTTGAAGGTTGCCGAGTACATGTCGTGTAAACGGCGGTAAGTGGTGAAGTACACCCCTGCAGGGTTAATATGATCTATTCGAATAGCCGTGTCCACGGAAAAGGACTTCTGGGTTGCCTATATCAGTTCATAGACAAGTGAAAGTGGATACTCTAAAATGCGCAAGATAAGCGTGAGTGCTATGGATGGCGCTCGAGGGAGACGGAGCGGGTCCATAGTGGTGTATTGATATGGTGAATATGTGGACTCGTAGCGCCACCTCAAAAGAGTTACTTGCAATGTAGTTCAGATAGCCACCGAGTCAAAGCTGGCTTGTCGCGGTCAAACTCCACCACCCCTTTTGATAATGATGCATATGTAGTTAGTTCTGATAAGTCTTGCTGAGTACAATTGTACTCACGCTTGCTTATTTTATGTTTTGCGAGAGACGCGTCGGCCTCGCTAGTAGTTCCGCTTGGACTTCGACGCTTAGCTTGTTACCTCAGCTACGATCTTGTGCCTCGGCGGGATCTCGGTAGATAGTCGCTTCTCAGCCTTTTTCATTTATAGTTGTGCGTACTCGGACATGTTTAGCTTTCGCTTGTGCTTTGACTTGTATGTTTCGAGTGTTGGGTCATGAGACCCATGTTTGTAATATCTCGCTCCTGAGCCTAATGAATAATATTTTGAGTCGAGAGTTATGTTGTGATGCCATGTTGTATCTACGCATATTGAGCATAATGTGTGTATGTTTGAAATGCTTGGTATGTGTGGGATCCGACAAACTAGTTGTTTATCCTTGGCAGCCTCTCATATGGGGAAATGTAGTCTCGTGCTTCTGAGCGATAGTAGTCCGCTACAGCCCGGTTCACGGAGTCCTGCTAGCCCAAAGACTACCGCTTGGACACTTGGCTGGCGGCATGTGTCTCACTTCGTTCTTATGTCCGTCCTTCGGGAAATGTCACGCGGTGTTATTCGAGTCCTGCTTAGCCTGCTACAGCCGGGATACCGAGTCCTCATAGCCCAGTGCTACAGCCCGAATATATACGTTGATGACCGACATGTTCGATGTGATTCATGTATGCCTGTCCCCATAGGTTAGCGCCGCTTTGGGTTCACGACTAGCCATGTCGGCCCGGTTCTTTGTCATATGGATGCTAGCGACACTATCATATACGTGAGCCAAAAGACGCAAACGGTCCCGGGCCATGGTAAGGCGACACCCGTGGGAATACCGTGCGTGAGGCCGCAAAGTGATATGATGTGTTACATGCTAGATCGGTGTGACTTAGGATCGGGGTCCTGACAGAAAAGGGGGAACAAGGCAACCGTGAGTACTCATCCAAAGTACTCGCAAGCAAGGAGCTACACTACATATGCAACATTATCGAAGGAAGGCTGTATATGTGAACTGGGCTGCAGAAATGCCAGAATAGAGAGAAGGCCTAGTCCTATCGAAGACTAGCATCTTCCGGAAATCACCATCTTGCAGCAAACAAGAGGGAGTAGAGTAGCATATCTTAAAGTAGCAGTAGTGTTATCAACCTCGGCCAGAGATCCTTTCTCGACTCCCTGCGAGAAAGAAATCCCAGAGCCCTACTATCCAGTTATCATCACAATCCAATTCTCATCGCAATCCATTGCTCATAGCCATGTCTCATCTCAAGTATCCAGTTCTAGTTGTATCGATCGGGATACAACTCCAAGTGTCCGTTACCGGAGGACAGGCTATCGATAGATGTTTTTTCTTCGCAGGGTGCACCAACTTACCCACCACGCCGCTTAACTCCGCGGACACACTTTCTGTGGTCATGCCCGCCTCAGCCAAACAATACGCCGCAACCCGACCTAGGCATAATAGAGAGGCCAGACACCGACTAAACCTATGCCCCTGTGGGGTCATGGGCCATCTCCCGGGAACTCAAGACGCTATGCGACGCTGCCGGTGAGCAGACCTAGCTACCTTCCCAAAAGGGCAGGAGCTACTAGTCCAACCCGGCTGCGCCGCTTTCCACCGACGCCTATTAAGCTTCGGCTGATGTATACGACGATAACGCCCATACTATGCCCACGTGATGGATAGTGCTATCAGGCGAGAGGCCCTCGGATCAAATATCCAAATCGTAGTGGATTAGGAACGCTGTAACAAGCAGAGACTCACGAAGATGTGACCCGCTGTTCTGCCTCGAGGACTTGCGGCAAGGGCTAGGAATGCCCGCCACGCCCGTAATTATCTCACGGGCACCCTCCGTGTCAACCCGCTCCACATCACTGCAATTAAGCCGCTGGTACCCTCGTGGTCGCACCCGCCTTTCCAAGTAACAAATGGTAAAAGTCCAAGTAACCGTGAGTCCAAACATCAAGGGAAAACACGAGGAATCACCCCCGGTGAATTCCACTCAATGTAGTCATCAAGGTGAACATAAGAGGATTCACCCTCGAGGTCCACACTTGAGGGGTTGCACGACAGAGTCTTATCGGAAGTGGTTAAAGAGGAAATCACCCTCGATGACCACAACCGGATAGCTATACTACAGGGTTAATATCAGAAGTGCTGTAGAGGTTTCACCCTCGGTACTCGATAGTAACCTAGTAGTGTCGAGCAACTAAGGGGTAGTGATGTGCGGTGTCGGGGCCTGGTCTTCGATCCCGTTGATCGGGTCTTCAATGATGAAGCAGGGGCAACAAGGACAAGGTGGGGGGTCACTGATGGGTCTCTAACCAACCTATTCTAAGCAGTTTAGGATAAGGTGTAGGTAACAATAGCAGGTTACAATAAATGGCTATGCAATGTAATAGGAGCAAACAATAACAATAGCAAAATCTAATGCAAGCATGAGAGAATGGAATGGGCGATATCGGGATGATAAAGGGGGGCTTGCACGGTTGCTCGGCAAGAGAGAGGGTCGTCAACACCAGTAGTCGAATCGCCAGGTGCAGCTGGGTCGGCCTCGTAGTCTACCGGAGAAAAGAGGGGAAGAAACAATGAATACAAAGCAAACAGATGCATATCGATGCATGTCATGTCAAGAAGCGATGCTAGGCGTGTTCTAACGTGGTATGAGGGATCTTGTTAGGGGAAAACATCGAGGAAGTAATCCTGCCCGGACGCCTGTCGATGATGAACCGGAGAGGAAAGTTTGCAGGCTCGATAGGTTAGAGACGTGTGGTGGACGAACAATTGCGATCCGGATTCGCCTCGCCGCTACGAGCAACTTTCATGTTGAAATTATTTTAATCCGGATTACGGATTAAAAGATATGATTTATAAAAGATTTTATTAATTTTTGGAATTTTAATTAATTATTTAATTAATTTCGAAAAGCATTTATGACATCAAGATGATGTCATGTCGACGTTATCAACCAACAGGGTTGATCGAGTCAACCACGTGTGGGTCCCGCATGTCATTCACTAATGACTAATTAATTTAATTAGCCTAATCAAAGTTTAATTAACCTTAGTTAATTAAGTTAATTAATGATTAGTGTTAATTAATTCAGAATTAATTAGTTTAATTAATTACCCAATTAATTTAACTAATGATTAGGTTAATTAATCCGGAATTAATTAGATTAATTGATTGCTTAATTAATTAATTAATTAATTATTTAGCTAATTAATTTAATTCATTTCTATTTCCAATTTTATTCTGTTTTTATTTAAAACGTCCTTTTGTAATATTGGGGGGGTGGGGCCCCACGTCATCAACCTCATGGCCCAATCAAGGTGGGTGGGTGGCGAGGCGGCGACGCCTGAATGGGTCGTCTTGCGATCCGGGGGAATCAACACTGGGCACACCATGGCCGAGGCTACATGGCTGGCCCGGCATGGCAGCGCCATGAGGTGAGACGACCATGGTGGTGGTCGGCCGGCCGAGCGAGGGGGTTCGGGGGCGGCGAGGTCTGAGCGGAGCTGTTGGGGAAGGAGGGCCCGGGCGGGGGATTGGGGATTAGGGCGCCAGCGAGGTCGCCGGAGGAGGAAGCGGCGCGCAGGTGGCCGGGCAGTGGGCCACGGCGGCCGGATCCGCCAGGGGGGAAGGAGAGGAACGGGGGGCGTCGGCATGGGTCACAGCGACCGAGCGGTTGGACACGGCATGCACGAAGGGAGCAGGGGAGCCGGGAGGGGGGAAGCCAAGGGTGGCCTGAGCCTCATGACGGGGAGGGGGGAGAAAGGAGGGAGCCTCACTGGGGGAGGCGGGGACTAGGCGGCGGGCTCGACGGGGCCGGGAAGTCCGTCGGGGAGGGTCGGGAGCGACGCGCGATTGGATGGCGAGGCCGAGGCCGCATGCGCGGAGGAGGTCTTGGGCTCTGGGGCGACGGAGGAGGGAGGAGCCTCGGGCGCGGAGGAGGAGGAGGAGGCCTGGGCCGCGGTGGGCGGCGGGGGTCGGCGGCGCAGGTGGGAGTGGCGCGCGGGGTGGTCCGGTCGGGTGGTCTCCGCCCGATCCGATCGGGAGAGGAGAGGGGCGAGGGGGGCGGTGGGAGGCGGTCGGCTAGGGTTAGCTGCAGGGTGGGGGGGGTTAGTGGGGTGGCGGCTGGGCGGTGGGCCGCCTGGGGGAAGGGGAATGGGCCAAGGGCCAAGTGGGAGAGGGGAGGGCTCTTCGGCCAGGGGGTTTTCCTCCCGCTTTTGTTTTATTTTGTCTTTTTATTATTTATTTTTTTTGGACGGAATCGAATCAACGAGTAGTTAATTAACAGAACCGGGGTGATTACTGTTGCATAACCATCCGGGCGTTACAAAGCACCAATATCCAGCTCAAGCACGAGTTCTAGCTCATTTTGCTGCGATTTTCGATCTCCTTGCTCAAAGCACCTCTCACAAAACTGCTTGGGGAGATTGTTCCTTGGTATGTGACTCCTCCATTGGTCCAATTAGTTTTTGCTCTAGTGCTTTATTCATTGCAAATTTGTGCTGCCTAGGTGACCATGTTCTTGAGCTTGCATGTCAAATTTATATGGTTCCAAGTAGTTCTAATGTATGATATAGGCTCTAGGCACTTGTAGGAGTAGTTGCTATCAATTTTATTGAAGTTGGTTCACTTTTGTTTGAAGTTACTCAAAATTTCAGAATATTTCATAAAATAATGAAGAGATTTTTTAGGGGCTCATCGAGCCGAAGCTCGAAGGAAAAGCAAAATGAAGAAGCACAGAGGCCCAAATATAATTTGCCTCGCACCGCGGAGGTCCGGCCGTGTGAATGGCCTTCCGATGATTTCTTGAGACAAGCCGGGATTTATGATGATTTCTATTCATTGGCTGAGAATGTTGGCCTCACCGACTTCCTCCGTGACCAACGTCTGTATCTCGTTCCGTGGGCGTCCATTCAAGCCTACCGGAACCCTACACCAGCCCCGGAGCCGGAACCACAATTTGAGCCTCCACGACAGTCTAATTACCAGTGGGATCCGGAGATGATTGTCAGCCAGTGGCAGCCAGAGTCCTCTTCGTCTCAGTACGACCCCAGCTACACCTACGGGTATCCGCCAGGCCATCCGTGGCAATGAACCAACTTAGGCCAAAAGCCTAAGCTTGGGGGAGTACGTATTTCTCACCGACATTACATTTATGTCCACACACTCATTGCTAGATGTCGATGCTCATACTTTTTCACTGTAATATCCATGCTAGTTTATTTTCTTTTTCCTTCTTTCTTCTTATGTGTTTAATAAACTTTAAGAAAACCCCAAAAATTAGTAGTAACTTTCAGTTAGTTTACTTTTCTTGCTGTAGTAGTAATAATTAAAAAGAAAACCCAAAAATATTTCCCGTTCTTCTTTTGCTTGTTGGGATTTTTCCCATGTAAATAGTTTTTATTTCTTTTCTTTTCTTTGGGGGTCGATAGGAGAAGACCATGATTAAATTGTTGAAATGGCTCTTATATGCATTATTGTCCATTTAACCAAGAGCCCATATTGCCTTGTCTTCTCCTGTTTATTGAATACTCGCAGATTCCAGCTTAGTCCAATGCACGTGCACTCTTATTATTATTCACTCCATTCGGTCGTGCAAGTGAAAGGCAATTATGATGATATATGATGGACTGACTGAGATAAGAAAAGCTGGTATGAACTCAACCTCTCTTGTTTTTTTTAATATGATGAGTTCATCGTTCTTGATTCAGCTTATTATGAATAAACATGTTTGCAATGACAATTAGAGATCATAGTTGCTTGTGCCATGCTTGATTAGCTATGACTTATAATGGTTTACCTTGCGTGACAACATGCTATTAAAATGGTTGTGATGTGGTATGATGGGGTGGTATCCTCCTTTGAATGATTTAAGTGACTTGACTTGGCACATGTTCACAAATGTAGTTGAAACAAATCAACATAGCCTTCACGATATTTATGTTCATGGTGGATTATATCCTACTCATGCTTGCATCCAATGTTAATTAATTTTAATGCATGTTCATGACTGTTGTTGCTCTCTAGTTGGTCGATTCCCAGTCTTTTGCTAGCCTTCACTTGTACTAAGCGGGAATACTGCTTGTGCATCCAATCCCTTAAACCCCAAAGTTATTCCAGATGAGTCCACTATACCTTCCTATATGTGGTATCTACCTGCCGTTCCAAGTAAATTTGTATGTGCCAAACTCTAAAACTTCAAATAAACATTCTATTTTGTATGCTCGAATAGCTCATGTATCAACTAGGGCTGCCCTTATCTTCCATGTTAGGCGGGTTATTCTCAAGAGGAGTGGACTCCGCTCCTCATTCACGAGAAAATGGCTGGTCTCCGGGATGCCTAGTACCATGCTTTATGCAAACTAAATCAAAATAATTGCAAACAAAAATCCCCCTGGGACTGTTGCTAGTTGGAGACACTCGTTGTTTCGAGCAAGTCATGGATTGATGCTTGTTGGTGGAGGGGGAGTATAAACTTTACCATTTTGTTTGGGAACCGCCTATAATGTGTGTAGCATGGAAGATATCGCCATCTCTTAGTTGTTATGTTGACAATGAAAGTATGCCGCTCAAAATTTTATTTATCTCTATTTCAAAACCGAGCTCCGCACCTCTACAAATCCTCGCTTCTCTCTGCGAAGGGCCTATCTATTTACTTTCATGTGGAGTCATCACCCTCTTATTTAAAAGCACTAGCTGGAGAGCGCAGCTGTCATTTGCATCCATTACTATTAATTTATATTGGGTATGACTATGATTGGATCTCTTTTACCATGAATTACAATGTCTAGTTAGTCCTTGATCTTTAAAGGTGCTCTGCATTTATGTTTTGCGGTCTCAGAAAGGGCTAGCGAGATACCACTTTGTTATATCATATTATGATTGTTTTGAGAAAGTGTTGTCATCCGAGATTTATTATTATGGCTCGCTAGTTGATTATGCTATTGATATGAGTAAACATGAGACCTAAGAGTTATTGCAAATGTGGTTAGTCATGATCTTTGCTGAAAACTTGAATGCTGGCTTTACATATTTACAACAACAAGAGCAAACAGAGCTTGTAGAAGTTTTTCTTTATCACTTTCAGTTTATCAACTGAATTGCTTGAGGACAAGCAAAGGTTTAAGCTTGGGGGAGTTGATACGTCTCCGTCGTATCTACTTTTCCAAACACTATTGCCCTTGTTTTGGAATCTAACTTACATGATTTGAATGGAACTAACCCGGACTGAAGCTGTTTTCAACAGACTTTCCATGGTGTTATTTATGTGCAGAAACAAAAGTTCTCAGAATGACCTGAAACTCCACGGAACGTCTATTTGGAAATAATAAAAAATCATTGCAAAAGATGAAGACCAGGGGGGCCACACCCTGTCCACAAGGGTGGGGGCGCGCCCTCCCCCCTAGGGTGCGCCCCCCTACCTTGTGGGCCCCCTGGAGCTCCTCTGACACCAACTCCAACTCTATATATTTGCTTTCGGGGAGAAAAAAATAAAGGAGAAGAAATCATCGCGTTTTACGATATGGAGCCGCCGCCAAGCCCTAAAACCTCTCGGGAGGGCTGATCTGGAGTCCGTTTGGGGCTCCGGAGAGGGGGATTCATCGCCGTCGTCATCATCAACCATCCTCCATCACCAATTTCATGATGCTCACCGCCGTGTGTGAGTAATTCCATCATAGGCTTGCTGGACGGTGATGGGTTGGATGAGATCTATCATGTAATCGAGTTAGTTTTGTTAGGGTTTGATCCCTAATATCCACTATGTTCTGATATTGATGTTGATATGACTTTGCTATGCTTAATGCTTGTCACTAGGGCCCGAGTGCCATGATTTTAGATCTGAACCTATTATGTTTTCATGAATATATGTGTGTTCTTGATTCTATCTTGCAAGTCTATAGTCACCTACTATGTGTTATAATCCGGCAACCCCGAAGTGACAATAATCGGGACCACTCCCGGTGATGACCATAGTTTGAGGAGTTCATGTATTCACTATGTGCTAATGCTTTGTTCCGGTTCTCTATTAAAAGGAGGCCTTAATATCCCTTAGTTTCTATTAGGACCCCGCTGCCACAGGAGGGTAGGACAAAAGATGTCATGCAATTTCTTTTCCATAAGCACGTTTGACTATATTCGGAATACATGCCTACATTACATTGATGAATTGGAGCTAGTTCTTTGTCACCCTATGTTATGATTTTTACATGATGAACCGCATCCGGCATAATTCTCCATCCCCGATCCAATGCCTACGAGCTTTTCCTATATTGTTCTTCGCTTATTTACTTTTCTGTTGCTGCTGTTACAATCACTACAAAACACCAAAAATATTACTTTTGCTTCTGTTACTTTTGTTACCGTTACCACTACTATCATATTACTTTGCTACTAAACACTTCGCTGCAGATACTAAGTTATCCAGGTGTGGTTGAATAGACAACTCAACTGCTAATACTTGAGAATATTCTTTGGCTCCCCTTGTGTCGAATCAATAAATTTGGGTTGAATACTCTATCCTCGAAAACTGTTAAGATCCCCTATACTTGTGGGTTATCATCAAGGCACCCCAGCAGAGCCTCCGGGACTCGTTGGCCAGATGAGTTGCTCGATTGGAGCGGAGCTGTTCCAGGGCGTCGAGGACGCACTCGAAGAACAAGGTCAGCCTGGCATTGGGGCTCACGTTCGGCTCCTGGGAGTACCTGACATCCGGCATGCCCATGATGGCTAGCTGCGCGGTGATCCTCCCCGCGACGTCGACGAGGCGGCTGATCCACAGATTCATGCTGCCCACATATTCGTTGTGGGCAGAGGCATCGTCCTTCCGCAGCCGCCTCTCGTCCTCAAGGGTTTTGTTCAGGGTCTCCTCATGGGCCCTGACCTCTGAGAGCGTCCCCTCCAAGCGGTCCAGTTTCAGCTTCAGGTCATTGATGGAGTCATTGGCCTCGGAGAGCAGCTTGGCCTTGTCGGAGATGGTGACCTGCGAATCCACCGGGGTGCAGTTGGCCGTGTCCCTCTCCGCCGTCAGAGCCAAGATCTCCTTCTTCAGCTGCCCCAGCTCCAGCTACAGCTTCTCCACCTTGTCGGCGCAGTCTAGGGCCTGAGCATCGAGTGCCTCCTTGTGCCTCTGCTCCAGCTCTTGGGTCCGGTGCACGACGATCTTCCCGATTTCTTCATCCTTGCCGCGGAGCGTGGCGGCAAGCGCCTGCTCATGGGCAACGAGGTCTTCCTCCTGGCTGTTCAGCAGAGCCTGCTACTGTTGCCGAGCAGCCTCGTCCTTGGCAGCCTAATCCTTCGCCACCTCCTGGGCCTTCTCGATATCGGCCTGCTTCAGGTAGAGCTCTCGCTTGCACTCATCCAGCTCACCCTGGGCAGCCCTCGGTTCATCTCGGGCCTCGCCAAACCAGACCTGCGTCTGAGCGACGCGCTCCTCAAAATCCGCCTCCGCCTTGTCCACCACCGCCATCCTAGATTTCACCTTGTCTTGGCGGGCACGGTGGAGTGCTTGGAACTTTTGAAAGTTGGCGCTCATGGCTCGGAGGAGCTGCTCTTCTTGGGAACCGTCGCTGCTGGCACTCGGTTCATCGACAACCTGGAGCCCAGCAGTGGCGAGTTCCTGATCATTGAAGACCTCCCCCTCGGCAGGCGCTCTGGTGTCTGTCGTCCCTGGGAGGCGGACGAACAGGTCGTCGCCCACCCTCGGGTACTTGCCTGGGCAGGGGCTGCAGGGGAGGAAGGTTGGTCGTTCGCCACCTCCTCCTTGGCGGGCTCCTCGACGGCCTCCCCGGCGGCGGCCTTGCCGGGCTCCTCGGCGGCAGCCTTGCCAGGCTCCCCGGCAGGCCCCTTGCCGGCCTCCCCAGCAGTGGACCCACCGGTCTCCCCGGCAGGCCCCTTGCCGACCCCCTCGGCGGCAGACTTGGCGGCTTCCCTCAGCCGCGATCTTGGCGGCCTCAGCTTCGGCATCCTTGGCGACCTCCTCGATGACAGTGTCGATGTCCTCATGGTACATCGAGGGAGGGTCTGGAAACCAGAAAGGAGAATGAAACAAGGCCAAGGACAAAGTTCGGAACAAAAGAAAAAAGACAGGGACGGGAGGCAGGCCGCTTACCCGTACCAAGCTGAGAAGCCATTCCCTCCCCTCCAACATTCATTGCCGAGACAGAGCCATCGGCACCCAAGCTCGCCGCCTCCTCCTCCATGTGCGTGGGCTCGGCGCTGGATGCCCTTGCCAGGAATGCCCCTCTGGGCAGCGTGGTCAATGGGGGTGGCGTGTTGGGAGTGGCCCTCAGCGGCTCCTCCTGCTGCCACTCTCCTCCTGCAAACTAGGCAAGGTCAACACCAAGGATTCGTGCCCCAACGCCCATCGACGGGGAGCGAGTAATGAACTTACCCTGGGGGCTGGAGCGGGGGCTACGTCGAGGGCTCGCATCCAGGCTGATCTCCACCACCACCGGCATGCGCGGAGTGCTCGCCGGGGGCTTGTCGCCCGTCGAAGCCTTGGCCCTCTTCGCCACCCTCTGGGCTAGCGTCTCCATGTCGCTGCAAAGACAAGATCAAGTCAGGGAAAATGGCACAGGCTGAGGGTCAGAAATGACGAGGGGCAAGATACTTACTTGTCCTCCTCCGCCAGCCTCCACTTCTTCTTTGGGCTGAAGGACAAAAGATCAATGTCAATCTCCGGGCCGTCGTCCGAGGGAGGAGGGGAAGGCGAAGGCGTCCTGCGCCGCTTCGACGAGGAAGAAGCGGCCGCCGCTGCCTTCTTCTTCGCTACCGCGGCCCTCGTCTGGCGCACGGGCTGTGCCTGGCCCTGTTGCCGCTGCATGATCCTGCCGGGCCCGACCGGCTCGCCAGATCTAGCTCGCCACAGGATGCGCCTCCTCCCCGGCGGCGAGGAGTCATACGGCTCAGTCTCCTCTCCGTTCGACTCCTCGACCATGTCTTCAACAAGGGGGGCCCCAGCACCGACGCCACTGGCCTCCCCGGCAGACCCCACCCACTCGGCAAGCTCTTTCTCCTCTGCGGCCGTGTCGGCCTCGTCCTCCATGGTTCCGACGCTGTCGACCTCCTTGGTGAGTGCCGCCTCCTCCGCCCTGGCGGAAATGTATGCCAGCTCCTCCTGAGTGGTGTCGTGGACGAACAGTGGCTCATCACGAACATACCTCTCCGACATGTTGTCAAAGGAAGTCTGCACCCGCTCCGCTTCCGGCTCGGCCCAGCTTGGATCGAGGTCGTGCGCGTTGAAGTCCGACATCATGGCGATGATGGCGGTCTGGCAAGAGTTGTTGCTTAACGGGGCCACTCCCGCTGGCAACCCATACAAAGACCCGTCGGCCCTGACAGCCTTGCTGGCCTTCACGGCCTTGCCGGTCCTCTCGACCCCGCCGGCCTCGTCGACCTTGAGCTGGAAGAGCCTCTAGCAAAGATGGGCATGCTACAGCACCGTGAAATTGTGCTTCAAGCCAGGGCGGAGCCTCACGACGTCGGCCGCATTCCTGAAGTCCCAGGCCGGCCTCCCATTATTGTGCAATGGGGCAACCCGGCGGCCAATGAAGTCAGCCCCAATCATCTCGAGGGTGAGCCCGGCCGAAGTGAGGTGACGGATCCTGGTGGTGGCGACTGTGAGCTTCTCATCGTTGGCGTCAACATCGCCCCAGTCCTTCTTGCGGACCGGCGGCGCTCGGCGGACCCGGTAGAACTCCTGCGGATCTGCCTCCTCGATCCAGCACCACCGGCCCCACCACTCATCCCACCTCTCCTTCTGGGCACTCTCCGGATACGTGCCCCTGCCCTGGGTCCTCGGAATCCAGGTGATGCAGCCAGAGATGGCACTCCCTGGCTGGATGCGAGGATAGAAGTAGTGGCGGAAGAGCGCCGTGCTGGCGAGCACTCCGGCAAAGCCCTCGCGGAGATGGGCGAAGAAGGCCATGCACGCCACGGCGTTCGGCGTAAGGTCGAGGAGATGGAAGCCGTAGGTGTGCATGATGTCGTTGAAGAAATCAGAGAAAGGGGGGCAGAGCCCGCAAGAGAAATAATCAACAAAGAAGGCTTACCAGTTTGGACCGGCCTCGGCAAAGGCGGCGGGGATGATGCGCGTGGCAGGGTGCCCCAACGTCTCCCTTCCCCACAGGGGCATGAACATGTCCCTGAGGGTGAGAGCATCGACCGTCGAGGGGAAGAGGGCGCGCTGCGTCCGTGTCTCCACCAGCTCGCTCTCCGGCGCCTCCTTCCCCCCGGCGTCCTTGGCCGCTTCCTTGCCCTTGCTCGACTTGGGCGCCATGGCGGTTGAGAGGGGGTGAGGGATCGAAGGAAATGGGGGCGCGGCAGCGGTGAGTGGGGGTGAGAGCGTCGACTTGCGCCTGGAGAAGAAGAGGGGAACGGCGGTTTCCAAGATTGGAAAAGGCACAGAGGGTAAATGAGCAGTGCCCCTGCGGTTTTTCCTTTTTTATGGGGAAGACGCGGGTCGCCTCTTTACTATTTACCACTACGTGATGCAAGCATGCAGCAACCGCCCCACGCACGACCCACACGTCATGCACTCAATGCGGGTCGTGGGGGAAGCGCAACTGGCGAAGGGATTACCACGGTTAAAACTCTGCCTTACGTGCCCGCGCACCGTTCTGGGCCTGGCCCAACAAACGCGTCGCACTTATGTGTGGCCCAGGCCCGGGGGCTCATGTCGGTGTACAAAAGTAGGGGCCTTCTGTACCCCTTTACTTGTGCACGGGCAGTTGTAGCCACACCTGCGGCCACGCTTGGCAGGGCAGAGGAAGCAAGATACAAGACTACTAGGGCAGCACTCAAGCCAGAGGCATGAAGAACAAAGGAGCAAGATGGGTCTCCCCCGGCAACACCCTTGCCGGGGTGGCCTGCATAGCCCTGGCAAGAGCCTTGCTGGGGCAACTTGCCCAACACCAGCAAGGCCACCACCCTTGTGCCCAAGAGTTCTGACACCATCGACAACAATTGGAACCAAGGCTCGGGAGGCGCCTGCATGGTGGCATGCAGATCTTTGTGAAGACCAGAGGCCTGCAAGACGAGATGAGAACCAGAAGAGTAAAGCCCCCGGCAAAACCCTTGCCGGGGACGCTCACAAGACCCCGACAAGACCCTTGCCGGGGCCCCGGCAAGACCCTTGCCAGGGACATCTGCGGGGCCACACCCAGGCCGCACCTACCAAGGTTTCACTGCCCCTCACCCGTCCGATGTGTGTAGGACCTTGAGAAGAGGTGTCTAGAGGGGGGGGGGTGATTAGACACTAAGTACCAAAGTTGCAGTTTTTAGGTTTATTTAAAGTTTGAGTGGAGTTTAGGCACAAGTTTAACATTCACAACATATAGCAAGCAAGCATGCAAAGAGTATATGAGCAGCGGAAAATAAAGCATGCAACTTGCAAGAATGTAAAAGGAAGGGATTGGAGGATTCAAACGCAATTTGGAGACACAGATGTTTTTGGCGTGGTTCCGATAGGTGGTGCTATCGTACATCCACGTTGATGGAGACTTCAACCCACGAAGGGTAACGGTTGCGCGAGTCCACGGAGGGCTCCACCCACGAAGGGTCCATGAAGAAGCAACCTTGTCTATCCCACCATGGACGTCGCCCACGAAGGACTTGCCTCACTAGCGGTAGATCTTCACGAAGTAGGCGATCTCCTTGCCCTTACAAACTCCTTGGTTCAACTCCACAATCTTGTCGGAGGCTCCCAAGTGACACCTAGCCAATCTAGGAGACACCACTCTCCAAGTAGTAACAAATGGTGCGTTGATGATGAACTCCTTGCTCTTGTGCTTCAAATGATAGTCTCCCCAACACTCAACTCTCTCTCATAGGATTTGGATCTGGTGGAAAGAGGGTTTGAGTGGAAAGCAACTTGGGGAAGGCTAGAGATCAAGATTCATATGGTAGGAATGGAATATCTTGGCCTCAACACATGAGTAGGAAGTTCTCTCTCGAAATAGGATCTTTGGAAGTGTAGGTTCGGTCGATGGCTCTCTCCACGAATGAAGAGGAGGTGGAGGGGTATATATAGCCTCCACACAAAATCTAACTGCTACACACAATCTACCAAACTCGGTGGGACCGAATCGTTAAACTCGGTCGACCGATTTAGCAAATAATGTGACCGTTAGGGTTTTCGTGGGACCGAATGCAACTCGGTGGGACCGATTCGGTTAGGTTTAGGGCATAACATAATCTCGGTAAGACCGATTACACAAACTCGGTGGGACCGATTTTGGTAATAAGCTTTCCAGAGAGTTGGTCAGGCAAACTCGGTTTGACCGATTATCAAACTCGGTGGGACCGATTTTGATAATAAGTTAACCAGAGAGTTTGCATTGTAATCTCGGTAGTACCGATTGCTCAAACTCGGTGAGACCGATTTTGATAATGGGCATACACAGAGAGATTACAATCCCATGTCGGTGAGACCGAGATCCCTATCGGTGAGACCGATTTGCCTAGGGTTTGTGGCAGTGGCTAAGACATCCAAACTCGTGGTGGCCGGATAGAAAGAATCGGCAATGCGAGTTCGACTTTAGGTTTAGGACAAATGTGTGGAAGTAGGAAAGTAGTTGAGGGTATTGGAGCATATCACTAAGCACATGAAGCAAGAGGCTCATTAAGCAACACCTCATCCCTTCTTGATAGTATTGGCTTTTCCTATAGACTCAATGTGATCTTGGATCACTAAAATGTAAAATGAAGAGTCTTGAGCTTGAAGCTTGAGCCAATCCTTTGTCCTTAGCATCTTGAAGGAGTTCCCACATCCTTTAGTCCATGCCACTCCATTTTTGAACTTATCTGAAACATACTAGATAAAAGTGTTAGTCCAACAAGAGATATGTTGTCATTAATTACCAAAACCACCTAGGGAGCACTTGTGCTTTCAATCTCCCCCTTTTTGGTAATTGATGGCAACATACATCAAAGCTTTAGATAAAGATATAAAGAATAGCAAGTAAAGCGTTGGAAAGACATGTAACAAGCATAGGCTCCCCCCACATGTATGCAATCATGTGAATATGAAATATAGAAGCATGTGATAGCATAACCATGATAGAGAAGGCAATGTGTTACATGTATCTTGGCTATATGCATCAGAGCAAAAAGTATTAAAGAGAATACCTTCATGCCCATGAGTCCTTCTTGCAAACAGTATGTACATCAGCAAGAATTCCTCATACACATGATTGTGATGCATATACTTACCTTGTGGTCTTGAGTTGGCTTATTTATATATGAAAATGATCAGAAAATATGAAGAATATGTTTATGACACTTTCATGCATGTTTAAACAAGTTAACCTCACTGAATAGGATGAATCATGATTAGGGTAAATTATGAACTAGCATTTGGGGTTGAGTTCAACCTTGTTTGAATTCCACTTCAACTAACTTGGGTTATTGCATTAGGTGAATTCTCCTTAACATGATCATGCATCATATGTGCATTGCATTGATTGTGTTCTTCTCGTTGCTTGTTTGTCCCTCTCGTAGACGATATGTACCGATCGATGAGTTCGATGACACCGATGAAGAACTATATTATCTTCGGCGCTGCAAGCAAAACCCCTTGTTCATTCCGATATAATCCCACTCTTTCGCTCCTGCTCTATTTTACTGCATTAGGACAACAACGACTCATGTGTTACTTGTCATGTAGCTGAACCCCTTGATCCTTTTCAGATGACTCGTCATTCCACAAGAATTAGATGAAACCCACTAGTATGAGTAGGAGTTGTTTGAGCCATGTTGTGCCTCATTTATGTTTGTTTGTCATGCCTGCTCGCTTAGAGTTGAGTCGGTCCGATTCATAGGGAATGAATTGGAATTGTTATGAGCATGTCCTATTGTGCGTGAGCTAAGTGTGTGAACACGATTTGGTAAAGGTATGAGAGGCCATGTAGGAGTACATGGTGGGTTGTCTCATTGCAGCCCTCGTGAACTGAGTTCGTGTTTGTGATCCATGAAACAGTTACTACCACGCATTGGGCCCAAACCAATGGACCTTCCTGCTTTCACCACCCTTGTCCTCATCCGAGTTGCAAGTAGTTTCGTGTTTGTAGCATGTCAGGCCGCACGCAACGCTGACCTTAGGGGTGGGTTGTGTTATGTAGGCACCGTGGTCTCGTGTACCGAAAGCCTGCTGGTATCTCGGGAACCTGCACACATCGCTCGGGCTGTATGGGAAACCTCGCCGGACCGCGGATGGAACCCAATAGGCGATAAACCGACTAGGGACTTGAGTGTTTAGGTAGGCCGTGGCCGACACCCACGTTGGGCTTCCGCTGAAGGTTGCCGAGTACGTCGTGGTAAACGGCGGTAAGTGGTGAGAGCGTGAAGAGGTACACCGCAGGGTTTAATATGATCTATTCGAATAGCCGTGTCCACGAAAAGGACTTCGGGCCTATATCAGTTCATAGACAAGGAAAGTGGATACTCTAAATGCGCAAGATAAGCGTGAGTGCTATGGATGGCGCTCGTAGGGAGACGGGAGGGTCCATAGTGGTGTATTGATATGGTGAATATGTGGACTCGTAAAGCGCCACCTCAAAAGAGTTACTTGCAATGTAGTTCGTGATAGCCACCGAGTCAAAGTTGGCTTTGTCGCAACCAAACTCCACCACCCCCTTTTGATAATGATGATATGTAGTTAGTTCTGATGTAAGTCTTGCTGAGTACAATTGTACCACGCTTGCTTATTTTATGTTTTGCGTAGAGACGCTGCCTCGCTAGTAGTTCCGCTTTTGGACTTCGACGCTTAGCTTGTTACCTCAGCCTACGATCTTGTGCCTCGACAGATCTCAGATAGTCGCTTCACCTTTTTTCATTTATAGTTGTCTCCATCGTATATGTTTAGCTTTCATTGTGCTTTGACTTGTATGTTTCCGAGTAAGTTGGGTCATGAGACCGACCCATGTTTGTAATATCTCGCCTCCTGGTTTGAGAATGAAGTTCTATTTGAGCGATATGTAGTCTGCCACAAACCGTTCACCTGAGTCCTCGCTAGCCCAGACTACCGCTTGGACACTTGGTCTGGCCGGGTGTGTCTCATTGCCTTATGTCCGTCCTTCGGGAAATGTCACGGTGTTATTCGAGTCTCGCTTAGCCTGCTACAAAATGGGATACCGGAGTCCTCATAGCCTGCTACAGCCCAATATATACGTTGATGACCGACATGTTCGATGTGATTCATGTATGCCTCGTCTCATAGGTTAGCGCCGCTTTGGGTTCACGACTAGCCATGTCGGCCCGGTTCTTTGTCATATGGATGCTAGCGACACTATCATATACGTGGAGCCAAAGACGAAACGGTCCCGCCATGGTAAGGCGACACCTGTGGAATACCGCAAGCGTGAGGCCGCAAAGTGATATGATGTGTTACATGCTAGATCGTGTGACTTAGGATCGGGTCCCGATGTAAAAGGGGGAACAAGGCAACCGTGAGTACTCATCCAAAACAGCAAGCAAGGAGCTACACTACATATGCAACATTATCGAAGGAAGGTCAGATATGTGAATCGCTGCGTAAATGCCGTAATAGAGAGAAGGTTTGTCCTATCAAGACTAGCATCTTCCTGAAATCACCATCTTGCAGAAACAAGAGGGAGTAGAGTAGCATATCTTAAAGTAGCAGAGTTTATCAACCTCGCAGAGATCCTTTCTCGACTCTCGCGAGAAAGAAATCCTGCAGCCCTACTATCCAGCTATCATCAATCCACCTCATCGCAACCATTGCTCATAGCCATGTCTCATCTCAAGTATCCATTTCTAGTTGTATCGATCGATACAACTCAAGTGTCCGCTATCAGAGGGACGTGCTATCGACAGATGTTTTCACTGCAGGGGTGCACCAACTTACCCACCACGCCGCTTAACTCCGCCCGACACACTTTCTGTGGTCATGCCCGCCTCACCAAACAATACCGCAACCCGAACCTAGGCATAATAGAGAGGCCAGCACATTAAACTAAACCCATGCCCCTGTCATGGGCCATCTCCCTCGAACTCCCTCAAGACGCTATGCACGCTGCCGGAGCAGCAGACCTAGCTACCTTCCAGGGCAAGGTGAGCTACCAGTCCAACTCACCAACAACGACGCCTATTAAGCTTCGGCTGATGTATACGACGATAACGCCCATACTATGCCCACGTGATGGATAGTGCTATCAGCCGAGGCCCCTCGATCAAATATCCAAATCGTAGTGGATTAGGAACGCTGTAACAAGAGACTCACGAAGATGTGACCCGCTGCCTGCTCCTCGAGGACTTGGCGGCAAGGGCTAGAATGCCCGCCACGCCGTAATTATCTCACGGCACCCTCCGTGTCAACCCGCTCCACATCACTCGCATTACACGCTGGTACCCTCGTGGTCAACCCGCCTTTCCAAGTAACAAGGGTAAAAGTCCAAGCAACCGTGAGTCCAAACATCAAGGGAAAACACGAGGAATCACCCCGTGAATTCCACCAATGTAGTCATCAAGGTGAACATAAGAGGATTCACCTCGAGGTCCACACTTGAGGGGTTGCACCCACGTAGTCTTATCTAAGTGGTTAAAGAGGAATCACCCTCGATGACCCACAACCGGATAGCTATACTGGGGTTAATATCGGTGTCAGAGGTTTCACCCGGTACTCGAGCAGTAACCTAGTAGTGTCGAGCAACTAAGGGTAGTGATGTGTGTGTCGGGCCTGTCTTCGATCCCGCTGATCGGGTCTTCAATGATGAAGCAAGGCAACAAGGACAAGGTGGGGGTCAACGATGGGTCTCTAACCAACCTATTCTAAGCAGTTTAGGATAAGGGTAGGTAACAATAGCAGGTTACAATAAATGTGCTATGCAAATGTAATAGGAGCAAACAATAACAAGAGTAAAAATCTAATGCAAGCATGAGAGAATGGAATGGGCGATATCGGGATGATAAAGGGGGGCTTGCCTCGTTGCTCGCAAGAGAGGGTCAACAACAGAGTCGAACCGCCAAATGGGCAGGCCGGCCTCAGTTCAACGGAGAAAAGAGGGGAAGAAACAATGAATACAAAGCAAAAGATGCATATCGATGCATGTCATGTCAAGAAGCGATGCTAGGGCGCGTTCTAACGTGGTATGAGGGGATATCGTTAGGGGAAAACATCCAAGTAATCCCTGCCCGACGCCCGTCGCATGTGATGAACCGGAGAGGAAAGTTTGCGCTCGATAGGTTAGAGACGTGGTGGACGAACGACCGCGCGATCCGGATTCGCCTCGCCGCTCGAGCAACTTTCATGTTGAAATTATTTTAATCCGGACACGGATTAAAAGATATGATTTATAAAAGATTTTATTAATTTTGGAATTTTAATTAATTATTTAATTAATTTCGAAAGCATTTATGACATCAAGATGATGTCATGCGACGCTTATCAACCAACAGGTTGACTCGAGTCAACCTCACAGTGGGTCCCGCATGTCATTCACTAATGACTAATTAATTTAATTAGCCTAATCAAAGTTTAATTAACCTTAGTTAATTAAGTTAATTAATGATTAGTGTTAATTAATTCAGAATTAATTAGTTTAATTAATTACCCAATTAATTTAACTAATGATTAGGTTAATTAATCCGAATTAATTAGATTAATTGATTGTTAATTAATTAATTAATTAATTATTTAGCTAATTAATTTAATTCATTTCTATTTCCAATTTTACTGTTTTTATTTAAAACGCCCTTTTGTAATAATTATTGGGGGTGGGCCCCCAAGGGCTCTGGCCCAATCGGCAGGTGGGTGAAGTATGGCGACTTGAATGGGTCAAGCGATCCGTGGGGGAATCGGGTCATTGGGCCACATGCCGAGGGCCACGGCCCTGCACGGCATGGAAGCCACGCGAGGTGGAGACGACCTGGTGGTGGTGGTTCTCAGCGGGCCGAGCGAGGGGGTTCGGGGGCGGCGAGGTCTGAGCGCCAGTGGTGGGGGGAAGGAGGGCCCCACGGGGGAGGATTGGGGCGCCAGGGCGCCATGAGGTCGCCTGAGGGGGAAGCGGGCACACGGTGGGCACGCAACACTACATGGGGCGATCCAGGGGGGAAGGGAGAGGAACGGGAGGCAGGTCACAAGGGCGACGAGCCGGTCGGGCCACACATGCACGAAGGGAGCAGGGGGAGCCGAGGGGAACTGGCACAAGTGGAGGGCTGAGCCTTTCATGACGGGGAGGGGGAGAGGGGAGGAACACAGGGGAGGGACTGGCGGGCTCGGGACGGGGCCGGGAAGTCCACGGGAGGGGGTCGGGAGCGACGGGAGTGGCAGGGCCGAGCCAAGGCTGGAGGCCAGGCGGGCTCTGTGTGGGGATGAGGGAGGGAGGGAGCCCAAGGGCGCTGGGAGGAGGAGGAGGCCCGGGCCATGGCGGCGGGCGTCGGGCGGCGAGGTGGGAGTGGCGCGCGGGGTGGTCCGTCGGGAGTCTCCGCCCGATCCGATCGGGAGAGGAGAGGCGGGGGCGTGGGAGGCGGTCGCTAGGGTTAGCCAGGGTGGGGGGGTTAGGTGGCTCGGGCGGTGGCCGCCTGTGGGGGAAGGGGAATGGGCCAAGGGCCAAGGGAGAGGGGAGGGTTGTCGGCCAGGGGGTTTTCCTCCCAGCTTTTGTTTTATTTTGTCTTTTATTATTTATTTTTTGACTAATCAATCAACGAGTAGTTAATTAACGTAACCGGGTGATTATTGCATAACCATCCAAGCATAAAGCACCAATATCCAGCTGCAAACGAAGTTCTAGCTCATTTTGTCATGATTTCGATCTCTGCTCAAAGCACCTCTCACAAAACTGCTTGGGGAGATTGTTCCTTGGTATGTGACCTCCATTGGTCCAATTAGTTTTTGCTCTAGTGCTTTATTCATTGCAAATTTGTGCTGCCTAGGTGACCATGTTCTTGAGCTTGCATGTCAAATTTATATGGTTCCAAGTAGTTCTAATGTATGATATAGGCTCTAGGCACTTGTAGTAGTAGTTGCTATCAATTTTATTGAAGTTGGTTCACTTTTGTTTGAAGTTACTCAAAATTTCAGAATATTTCATAAAATAATGAAGAGATTTTTAGGGGCTCATCGAAGCCAAGCTCAAGGAAAAGCAAAATGAAGAAGCACAGAGGCCCAATATAATTTGCCTCAAGATCATGGAGGTCCGGCCGCGGTGAATGGCCTTCCGATGATTTCTTGAGACAAGCCGGATTTATGATGATTTCTATTCATTGGCTGAGAATGTTGGCCTCACCGACTTCCTCCGTGACTAACGCCTCAGATCTCGCTCCGTATGCCCATCTGCTTCACGGAACCCTACACCAGCCCCGAGCCGAACCACAATTTGAGCCTCCACGACAGTCTAATTACCAGGGATCCGAGATGATTGTCACCAAAGGCAGCCGAGTCCTCTTCGTCTCAAGACGACCCAGCTACACCACGGTATCCGCCAGCCATCCGGGGTAATGAACCAACTTAGGCCAAAAGCCTAAGCTTGGGGAGTACGATTTTCACCGACATTACATTTATGTCCACACACTCATTGCTAGATGTCGATGCTCATACTTTTCACCGAATATCCATGCTAGTTTATTTTCTTTTCCTTCTTTCTTCTTATGTTTAATAAACTTTTAAGAAACCCCAAAATTAGTAGTAACTTTCAGTTAGTTTACTTTTCTTGTCAGAGTAGTAATAATTAAAAGAAAACCCAAAAATATTTCCTGCTCTTCTTTGCTTGTTGGGATTTTTCCCATGTAAATAGTTTTATTTCTTTTCTTTTCTTTGGGGTCGATAGGAGAAGACCATGATTAAATTGTTGAAATGGCTCTTATATGCATTATTGTCCATTTAAGAGCCCATATTGCCTTGTCTTCTCCTCGCTTATTGAATACTCGCAGATTCCACTTAGTCCAATGCACGGCACCTTATTATTATTCACTCCATTCGGTCGTGCAAGTGAAAGGCAATTATGATGATATATGATGGATCGACCGAGATAAGAAAAGCTGGTATGAACTCAACCTCTCTTGTTTTTTTAATATGATGAGTCTATCGCTCTTGATTCTTTTATTATGAATAAACATGTTTGCAATGACAATTAGAGATCATAGTTGCTTGTGCCATGCTTGATTAGCTATGACTTATAATGGTTTACCTTATGCGTACAACATGCTATTAAAATGGTTGTGATGTGGTATGATGGGTGGTATCCTCCTTGAATGATTTATGACTTGACTTGGCACATGTTCACAAATGTAGTTGAAACAAATCAACATAGCCTTCACGATATTTATGTTCATGGTGGATTATATCCTACCATGCTTGCATCCAATGTTAATTAATTTTAATGCATGTTCATGACTGTTGTTGCTCTCTAGTTGGTCGATTCTCAGCCTTTGCTAGCCTTCACTTGTACTAAGGAATACACTTGTGCATCCAATCCCTTAAACCCCAAAGTTATTCCGATGAGTCCACTATACCTTCCTATATGTGGTATTCACTGCTCCAAGTAAATTTGTATGTGCCAAACTCTAAAACTTCAAATAAACATTCTATTTTGTATGCTCGAATAGCTCATGTATCAACTAGGGCTGCCCTTATCTTCCATGTTAGGCGGGTTATTCTCAAGAGGAGTGGACTCCGCCTCATTCATTTGAAAATGGCTGGTCTCCTGGATGCCTAGTACCATGCTTTATGCAAACTAAATCAAAATAATTGCAAACAAAAATCCCCCGGATGTTGCTAGTTGAGACACTCTTGTTTCGAGCAAGTCATGGATTGATGCTTGTTGGTGGGGGGAGTATAAACTTTACCATTTTGTTTGGGAACCGCTTATAATGTGTGTAGCATGGAAGATATCGCCATCTCTTAGTTGTTATGTTGACAATGAAAGTATGCCACCAAAATTTTATTTATCTCTATTTCAAACCGAGCTCCGCACCTCTACAAATCCCCGCCTCTCAAGGGCCTATCTATTTACTTTCATGTGAGTCATCACCCTCTTATTTAAAAGCACTAGCCGGAGAGCGCAGCTGTCATTTGCATCCATTACTATTAATTTATATTGGGTATGACTATGATTGGATCTCTTTACCATGAATTACAATGTCTAGTTAGTCCTTGATCTTTAAAGGTGCTCCGTGATTTATGTTTTATGTCTCGTAAAGGGCTAGCGTAGATACCACTTTGTTATATCATATTATGATTGTTTTGAGAAAGTGTTGTCATCCAGATTTATTATTATGGCTCGCTAGTTGATTATGCTATTGATATGAGTAAACATGAGACCTAAGAGTTATTGCAAAATGTTAGTCATGATCTTTGCTGAAAACTTGAATGCTGGCTTTACATATTTACAACAACAAGAGCAAAAGAGCTTGTAGAAGTTTTTCTTTATCACTTTCAGTTTATCAACTAATTGCTTGAGGACAAGCAAAGGTTTGCTAGGGGAGTTGATATTCGTCGTGATTCACTTTTCCAAACACTATTGCCCTGTTTTGAATCTAACTACATGATTTGAATGGAACTAACCCGTGATCGAAGTTGTTTTCAACAGACTTTCCATGGTGTTATTTATGTGCGTAAACAAAAGTTCTTTAATGACCAAACTCCACTAACGCCTATTTGGAAATAATAAAAATCATTGCAAAAGATGAAGACCAATACACTCGTCCACAAGGGTGGGGCGCCCCCCTAGGGTGCGCCTCTACCTTGGGGCCCCCGAGCTCCGACACCAACCCAACTCTATATATTTGCTGGGAAAAAATAAAGGAGAAGAAATCATCGCTTACGATATGGAGCCGCCGCTAAGCCCTAAACCTCTCTGGAGGGCTGATCTGAGTCCGCTTTGGGCTCCTGAGAGGGGATTCATCGTCATCAACCATCCTCCATCACCAATTTCATGATGCTCACCGCCAGTGTGAGTAATTCCATCATAGGCTTGCTGGACGGTGATGGGTTGGATGAGATCTATCATGTAATCGAGTTAGTTTTGTTAGGGTTGATCCTAATATCCACTATGTTCCGATATTGATGTTGATATGACTTTGCTATGCTTAATGCTTGTCACTAGGGCCCGAAAGTGCCATGATTTTAGATCTGAACCTATTATGTTTTCATGAATATATGTGTGTTCTTGATTCTATCTTGCAAGTCTATAGTCACCTACTATGTGTTATAACCGCAACCCCAAGTGACAATAATCGACCACTCGTGATGACCATAGTTTGAGGAGTTCATGTATTCACTATGTGCTAATGCTTTGTTCCGTTCTCTATTAAAGGAGGCCTTAATATCCCTTAGTTTCTATTAGGACCCCGCTGCCACGGAGGGTAGGACAAAAGATGTCATGTTCTTTTCCATAAGCACGCTTGACTATATTCGAATACATGCCTACATTACATTGATGAATTGAGCTAGTTCTTTGTCACCCTATGTTATGATTTACATGATGAACCGCATCCGCATAATTTCCATCCCGATCCAATGCCTCACGGCTTTTCCTATATTGTTCTTCTTATTTACTTTTCTCGTTGTCAGCTGTTACAATCACTACAAAACACCAAAAATATTACTTTTGCTTCTTACTTTTTGTTACTGCTACTACTACTATCATATTACTTTGCTACTAAACACTTCGCTGCGTATACAAGTTATCCAGTGTGGTTGAATAGACAACTCAACTGCACTTGAGAATATTCTTTGGCTCCCCTTGTGTCTAATCAATAAATTTGGGTTGAATACCTATCCTCGAAACTGTTAAGATCCCCTATACTTGTGGGTTATCATCAGGCACCCCAACAGAGCCTCCGGACTCGCTGGCCGATGAGTTGCTCGATTGGAGCGGAGTTGTTCCAGGCCGAGGACGCACTCAAGAACAAGGCAGTACCGCATTGGGGCTCACGCTCGCTCCCGGGAGTACCGACATCCGCATGCCCATGATGGCTAGTCGCATGTGATCCTCCCCTCTGTCGCCGACGGGCGGCCGATCCATAGATTCATGCTGCCCACATATTCGCTAGGCGTAGGCATCGCCCTTCCGCAGCCTCCGCCCTCAAGGGTTTTGTTCAGGTCTCTCATGGGCCCCGACCTCTGAGAGCGCCCCTCCAAGCGTCCGGGGGCCAGCTTCAGTCATTGATGGAGTCATGGCCCTGAGAGCAGCTTGGCCTTGTCGAGATGGTGACCGCGAATCCACCGGGGTGCAGCTGGTCGGTCCCTCTCCGCCGCCGAGCTAAGATCTCCTTCTTCAGCTGCCCCAGCCTCCAGCCATGCTTTCTCCACCTTGTCGGCGCAGTCTAGGGCCCGAGCATCGAGTGCCTTGTGCCTCTCGCTTCCAGCTCTTGGGTCCGGTGCACGCATTTATCTTCCCGATTTTTCATCTCTGTTGCTGGAGCGTGAGGGCAAGCGCCGCCATGGGCAACGAGGTCTTCCTCCGGCTGTTCAGCGAGCTCGCCATCGCTGCGAAAAGCCTCGCCCTGGCAGCCTAATCCGCCACCTCTCGCCTTCGACATCGGCTCGCTTCGTAGAGCTCGCTTGCACTCATCCAGCTTACCTCGCAGCCGTTCACGGCTCGCCAACCGATCAGTCGAGCGACGCGCTTCCTCAAAATCCGCCCGCTTGTCCACCACCGCCATCCTAGATTTCACCTTGTCTTGGCGGGCACTGGAGTGCTTGGAACTTTGAAAGTTACGCCATGGCTCTGGAGGAGTTGTTTGGGAACCGCCGCTCGGCACTCCTGGTTCATCGACAACCTGGAGCCCAGCAGGGCGAGTTCCTGATCATTGAAGACCTCCCTCGGCAGCGCCTGTGTCTGGTTGTCTCGAGGCGGACGAATGTGTCGTCGCCACCCTGGGTACTTGCCTGGGCAGGGCTGTGGGAGGCTGGTCGCTCACACCTCCTCCTTGGGCCTCGACGGCCTCTCGGGCGGGCGGCCTTGCCGGCTTCCTCATGGCAGCTCACAGTTCCCGGGCAGCCCCTTGTCGCCTCCCCAGCAAGGACCCACGGTCTCCCTAAGAAGCCCTTGCCAACTTCTCGGGCAGACTTGGCGCTTCCTCAGCCATGATCTGGCGGCCACTTCTCGCATCCTTGGATGCACTTCCTCGATGACAAGAAGTCATGTCCTCATGGTACATCGAGAGGGAGGTCTGGAAACCGAAAGGAGAATGAAACAAGGCCAAGGACAAAGTTCTAAACAAGAAAAAGACAGGACGGGAGGCAGGCCACACTGTACCAAGCCGGAAGCCATTCCCTCCCTCCAACATTCATTGCCGAGACAGAGCCATCGGCACCAAGCTCGCCGCCTCCTCCTCCATGTGCGGCTCGCTACTGATGCCCTTGCCAGAATGCCTCCGGGCAGGTGGGTCAATGGGGGTGGCGGTTGGGAGTGGCCTCAGCCGCCCTCCCGCCGCCACTCCTCCCGCAAACTAGGCAAGGTCAACACCAGGATTCGCGCCCCAACGCCCATCGACGGGAGCGAGTAATGACCCACTTCTGGGCCGGAGCGGGGCTACGCCGAGGGCTCGATCAGTGCTGATCTCCACCACCACCGCATGCTGGAGTGCTCGCCGGGGCTTGTCGCCACGAAGCCTTGGCCCTCTTCGCCACCTCCGGGCTAGCGCCTCCATGTCGCTGCAAAGACAAGATCAAGTCAGGAAATGGCACAGGCCGAGGGTCGAAAATGACGAGGGCAAGATTACTTGTCCTCCCGCCGCCCACTTCTTCTTAACAAGGACAAAAAGATCACGTCAATCTCCCCGGCGAAGCTGCCGCCGCTGCCTTCTTCGCTACCGCGTCTTCGCCCGGGCGCGACGGGTCATGGCTCGGCCCCGTTGTCAGCCGTGATGATCCTCGCTGAGCCCGACTGCTCGCCAGATCTAGCTCGCCACAGATGCGCCTCCTCCCGCGCGAGGAGTCATACGGCTCATCTCCTCTCCGTCAATTCGACTCCATGTCTTCAACATGGGGGCCCAAGACCGACGCCATCGGCCTCCCGGCACTCCCACCCACTCAAGCTTTTTCTCTTCGCGCCGCGGTCGGCCTCTCGCCCTCCATGGTTCCGACGCTGTCGACCTCCTTGGTGAGTGCCGCCTCCTCCGCCTCGGGCGGAAATGTATGCTACCTCCCGAGTGGTGTCGTGGACTAACAGTGGCTCATCACGAACATACCTCTCCGATGTTGTCAAAGGAAGTTCAGACTCGCTTCCGCCTCCGCTCGCCCACGGATCGAGGTCGCAGGTTGAAGTCCGACATCATGGCGATGATGGCGACCCGCAAGAGTTGTTGCTTAACGGGCCATTCTTACCGGCAACCCATACAAAGACCCGTCTGCCCCGACAAATTTTTGTTGGCCTTCAGGCCTTGCCGGTCCTTCCGACCCCGCCGGCCTCGCTTAATTTTGAGCTGGAAGAGCCTCTAGCAAAGATGGGCATGCTAAAGCACCTGAAATTGTGCTTCTGCTGTATGGAGCCTCACGACGTCGGCCGCATTCCTGAGTCCCGTGCCGGCCTCCCATTATTGTGCAATGGGGCAACCCGGCGGCCAATGAAGTCAGCCCCAATCATCTCGAGGGTGAGCCCGCCAAGTGAGGTGACGGATCCTGGTGGTGGCGATCAGAGCTTCTCACGCTGGCTAACATCGCCCCAGCCCTTCTTATGACCGGAGGCGCCGGGCGGACCTTGTGAGAACTCCCCGGATCGCCTCCTCGATCCAAAGACCACCGCCCCACCACTATCCCACCTCTCCTTCCGGCACTCTCCCACGTGCTCCCTCGCCTGGTCCCTAATCCAGGTGATGCAGCCGAGATGGCACTCCCCGCTGGATGCGGATAGAAGTAGTGGCGAAGAGCCGCGGCCGCAGCACTCCGCAAAGCCCTCAAGGAGATGGGCGAAGAAGGCCATGCACGCCACTTCATGCTCGGGCGAAGGTCGAGGAGATGGAAGCCGAGGTGCAGATGTCGCTGAAGAAATCAGAGAAAGGGGCAGAGCCCGCAAGAGAAATAATCAACAAAGAAGGCTTACCAGCTTGGACCGCCTCAAGAAGGCGCGGGGATGATGCGTAAGGGGGTGCCCCAACGTCTTCCTTCCCACAGGCATGAACATGTCCCTCGAGGTGAGAGACGACCGCCGAGGGGAAGAGGGCGTCAAGGCCCCGGTTCCACCACCAGCTCGCCTCCGCGCCTCCTTCCCCGGCGCCCTGGCCGCTTCCTGCCCTGCTCTCGACTTGGGCGCCATGGCTGTTGAGAGGGGTGAGGATCGAAGGAAATGAAGCGCGGCAAAGGTGAGTGGGGGTGAGAGCGCCGACTTGCGCCTGGAGAAGAAGAGGGGAACGGTTTCCAAGATTGGAAAAGGCACAAGAGGGTAATGAGCAGGTTCCCTGCGGTTTTTCCTTTTATGGGGAAGACGCTGGGTCGCCTCTTTACTATTTACCATACGTGATGCAAGCATGCAGCAATCGCCCACGACGACCCACACGCCATGCACTCATGCGGTCGCGGGGAAGCGCAATCATGTAAGGGATTACCACGGTTAAAACTCTCGCCTTTACGTGCCTGCCAAGACTGCCTGGCCTGGCCCAACAAAGGCTGCACTTATGTGTGGCCCAGCCTGGGCTCAAAGTCGGTGCACAAAAGTAGGGCTCTCTCTGTACCCTTTACTTGTGCATCGGCAAATAGAAGCACACCAAGGCCACGCTATGCAAGGTAGGAAGCAAGATACAAGACTATTTAGGGCAAAGACTGGGCCGTAGGCATGAAGAACAAAGGAGCAAGATGGGTCTCCCCTAACACCCTTGCCGGGGTGGCTCAAGATAGCCCCGCAAGAGCCTTGCCGGGGCAACTTGCCCAACACCAAGAAGGCCACACACCCTTGTGCCCAAGAGTTCTCACACCATCGACAACAATTGGAACCAAGGCTCTGGAGGCGCCCGCATGGTGGCATGCGATCTTTGTGAAGACCAAGAGGCCCTGCAAGACGAGATGAGAACCAGAAGAGGAAGCCCCAAGAAAACCCTTGTTGGGACGCCCACAAGACCCCGATGAAGACCCTTGTCGGGGCCCCTAAGAGACCTTTGCCAGGACATCTATGGGCCACACCTGGTGCAAGACTCTACTAAGGTTTCACCGCCTCACCTGGCCCCGATGTGTGTAGGACCTTGAGAAGAGGTGTCTAGAGGGGGGTGATTAGACACTAAGTACCAAAGTTGCAGTTTTAAGTTTCTTTAAAGTTTGAGTGGAGTTTAGGCGCAAGTTTAACATTCACAACATATAGCAAGCAAGCATGCAAAGAGTATATGAGCAGCGGAAAATAAAGCATGCAACTTGCAAGAATGTAAAAGGAAGGGATTGGAGGATTCAAACCAATTTGGAGACACGGATGTTTTTGGCGTGGTTCCGATAGGTGGTGCTATCGTACATCCACGTTGATGGAGACTTCAACCCACGAAGGGTAACAGTTGCGCGAGTCCACGGAGGGCTCCACCCACGAAGGGTCCATGAAGAAGCAACCTTGTCTATCCCACCATGGACGCCGCCCACAAGGACTTGCCTCACTAGCGGTAGATCTTCACAGGCGATCTCCTTGCCCTTACAAACTCCTTGGTTCAACTCCACAATCTTGTGGAGGCTCCCAAGTGACACCTAGCCAATCTAGGAGACACCACTCAAGAAGTAACAAATGGTGCGTTGATGATGAACTCCTTGCTCTTGTGCTTCAAATGATAGTCTCCCCAACACTCAACTCTCTCTCATAGGATTTGGATCGGTGGAAAGAGGTTTGAGTGGAAAGCAACTTGGGGAAGGCTAGAGATCAAGATTCATATAGGAATGGAATATCTTGGCCTCAACACATGAGTAGGTAGTTCTCTCGAAATAGGATGTTGGAAGGGTTCAGTCTCGATGGCTCTCTCCACGAATGAAGAGGAGGTGGAGGGGTATATATAGCCTCCACAAAATCTAACCGCTACACACAATCACCAAACTCGGTGGGACCGAATCGTTAAACTCGGTCGACCGATTTAGCAAATAATGTGACCGTTAGGGTTTTCGTGGACCGAATGCAACCGGTGGGACCGATTCGGTTAGGGTTAGGGCATAACGTAATCTCGGAAGACCGATTACACAAACTGTGGGACCGATTTTGGTAATAAGCTCAGAGAGTTGGTCGTGCAAACTCGGTTTGACCGATTATCAAACTGTGGGACCGATTTTGATAATAAGTTAACGAGAGTTTGCATTGTAATCTCGGTAATATTGCCAGAAGATGGCAACCGACATGCCAACATAGAATGAATACCACATCCACTTCTTGGAGAAGTTGGATGCTTGTAGTAGTCCCTTAACTGCGAATAAGCATGCAAGGGCAGCTATCCAATCTGCATTACTCACAATCATACATCATTGAAACGAAGAGAGGTTAAATTACTTGTGTGTACATTAGGCTGGTCATAGCAGAGAGTAACATATGTGTGGTATCATGCAAACTTTCATTTATTTAGATGTAGACTCATTTTGTCTTGGGGTGTGTTATGTTACGGTAACATATTAATGTTGCCACAAACACCTCATTAACTACTTGACACATAAGCAAACTTACCTTGGGATGCGCTATATTACTAGCTAATTACTCCCACTATGAGGTTGGTCGTAATGGGAGTGTCATAGCTAGTATCATGCATGCCGACTAGGCAATTTTGATGAGGTGACACATAATTAAATGAAAAAAGAGACGGTTGAGTATCATATCATGATACCTTATCATAATAAATGCTATGCTAGTATGTGTCATGCATGTCATTAAATAAAGTACTATATGATAATAATGTATGGTACTATGCATTAGGGAGGCAGTACCATATGCATGATACTAATATATGATACTCCCCATTACGACCAGCCTGGCCAGCTTTAGTAACATATTTTGTTCCAGATGTTTTGGAATAAAATACTACTCCCTCGGTCCCTCCGATTCAAATTAATTGTCGCTGCTTTAATACAACTTTAGTACAAAATTAATACGGATCAGAGGGAGCAGCAAATAAGCTTACATGAATGAATTAATCATAACGGTACTGCCAGGCGCACCAGATGCGGTCTTTCCTGATATCATCCTTTTACTTAAAAGGAGCTTACACTACCAATGACATAAGAAGAGGGATCTGTGTTTTAGATGAACTGATGCTCACCTCAAACTCTCTCCCTGCCATGTTTGCAATGGATATTCCTATTATGGGGTGCTGGCACATTTGGATGCAGAGAAACTCCAAGATATTCAACTCCCCAAACCCATCAATTCAGTCTTGGAGGTTTTTAATCAGATATGACTTGCAACTTGTACAGATAAGAGTCAAGAGCAAGTACAAGGAAGGTTTCAGTCATCGGATAGAGTCACATTTGATTTAGACCAATTGTTACATATGGATTTCCCTAGAGCTGGAAACTTTCATGAACTTTTTTTGCTGTTTTTAGCTTTGCACATATTTTTGATATAAATGAAAATTACCATACAGCAACTGTACTACGGTTTTCAGATTAAAAAAATGAGCTTACTAAAACCTCAATGGAAAAGTAAAGAAACATTTGAGGGGTGTTAACTGTAGATTGGTGGCAATAACAAGCGAAGCCCCTGGTGATGCAGGGACCTGATATAGGACATATATAATTCAGTCGCTTTCACAAAAGTAAGATGCAATGTTATTACCTTGAGTGAGTATGAACTCTCAGTGTTTAAAGGTTGAATAATGTAACATGCAGACACTGTGTAAGCTGTTGTGAATGTTGTATGCAGAACAATGCCTTGCAACGATGACTTGTTTATGCTACCAGCTGTAAATATTCAGTAACCACTGTTACCTGCAACGATGACCATCGGCGAAGGCAAATCTTCCATAAAGTAAGCATGGTATCGCTGTTCATTTGCGCAGAATGAGTCAGACAACAATGCATAAAGACATGATCGTTCCAAAATAAATTCACCAATACATGCAACATATACCATGATTTCAGGGATTATGATGGTTAAGCACTGGTGTACTAGTGAATGTTTTCAGAGTGTAGATAACATTACAGAGCACTAATACATGTGCTATTAAAGAAAAGTCCGTTGTTTCAATGGACAAAATCCAACTAGTAGCTGCGACCAAACCCCAATCCACACAAAACTGACTTATGACGTATACTGCCAAATGCCAATGCTAAGCTCTACACCAGTTGAAAGTGGCATTGAACATTGGATGAAATCATCACTGATAAAAAGTGAACACCATGTAAATAATTAAGATAATAGCCTCAAGCAACTAACCAGCTCCCAGGGAGACCAGGCATGGTGGAAGCTGGAGTAGACGAGGAAGACCGTGTAGCTCAGGAGGAATCCCGCAAAGACGTGCTGCCAATCAAGAAGCAACGGCCTAGTGTGAGAACCAAATCAAACTGAATAGAACCATTCCCCATGGCAAGACCTCCAAACCCTAAGTCGAACGGGTCGGTAATTGGCGGCGATACGTACCCTCCAACGGCGGCTTTGGTGCACCTGCTTCTGCTCCAGGGAACGGACCAGCTCCTCCTGCTCTGCGCGCAGATCACGAGGACGACAACAAATGCGAAAGGGGTTCAGGAAATCGGGGGTGGCTGGAATCCAAGCACAAGGGTGGGAAGAAAGGAGGTGCGCACACGATGGTACATGCCTTGGGTGTCCATGGGGACGAGATCGTCGGCGTCGTCGCTGCCGTCGCGCCGCGTCCACCATCTCCTCGTAGTCATCGCCGTCCGTTCTCCGGTCTGAAATCTATGCAGAGTTCCGGCGAACTGTTTCAGTTTGGAATGCAAAGCATCTATGACCCTTCCTAGGAGGGGAAATGCACGACCCATTTTGTCCGGGCCGCGTTGGACGTACCGGATACAAATCATGGCTCGCGAGAGCAAACGGACGTCAGTCCGCCGGCGATATATTTCCGACTTAAATTTAGGCCGCGTTAGTATTGACACGGACAGGACAGGGACGAGCGGGACGCGCGCCCTTATTCTTCCCTGGCCCGCCCATCGGGGACACAACGCTTCCATTTCCTCCTTCTTTCCAAAAGCCCTCACGCCCTCCCTCGCCTCTTCCCGCTCCATGGCCGACGCCCCGCAGCAACCTGCCGCCGCCGCCGTCCCAGCCGCCACCTCCGCCCGTCCCACGATGACGAAGAAGAAGAAGCCGAGGGAGGAGATCATGCCAGCGGAGCTCTAGCGACTCAATCGAGAATCGACTAAGTGGAGAGCCCGAAGGCCGCTCAGGCGGACTAGGAAAGCCACTGCCGAGTACGCCCTCGAGGCCGCCACCGCGCAACACAAGGCCACCATTGAGGACAACGAGGCCCTCGTCGCTAAGGCCACGCAGACAGCGACGACACACGCCCTCCTCATGCTAGGGTTGTGCCAACTCGCGCCAGGCGTTCTTTCCGTCGCCGACATGGTCGCGGCGAGCACATGCTCGTCGGTCGTTCGCCCTCCACAAGGCCAGTCGACAAGCTCCTTCACAACACCATAGACGGTCGGTGTTCATTCGGGGTATGAGCATGGCGCGACCCGGTTCTCCACGTCGACGGACATCGGCATGATCGCGCTAGCCACCACTTCCCCCGCGGTCGGCATTGACCTCAACGTCACGCCTGGGTCCGGTAGCGCCGGCAGGTCAGCCGCGGGATGCAAAGGAACCATCCATGGGCGAGACCTATGGCCAACCATCCTGACGCCCGCAACCTGTTCGATGGAATGCCCTGCCCAACGTTGGCGCATGATGACCCCGACTTCAACGATTTCATGAAGAACGTCATCTTCGAGGGATGCGGCCAAGCCTTCCACCCCGAGGGCCAAGGCCAAGGCCTAGCCTTCGATCCCAACGAGACCCAAAGCCAAAACGGTCTCGGCCAAGATGAAGAGGACGACGACATTGGCCATGACAACCAAGATGAAGAGGCCGACGGCGATGGCAACTCGTGGCATGAAGACTCTAGGTGCATCAAGTGCCCCCATAGTGGTTTTGGAGTATTGAAGACAAATAGGTTAACGGATTAATGTGTTTGTGAGTATACACAGGAGCTATAGTCCCTGAAGATTTGGTTTAACCGACGAAAGATGACCCCTAAAAATGTATTGCTTCAAGTGAAGAAATTGGGACGACATTTGAAGAAATTGATGTGAAGATTTTGAAGCTTGAAGACTTTGTTTTCATAGTTTCTTTCTTCTTATTTGAGTCACAAGAAAACCCGTACTGTTAAAGGGGTTCTAGGCGAAACATATTTTATATTTCCAATGTGATGCTCAAACCTATACACACTCTTACCGCCTCGAGTGAAGCCTTTGGAAACCAGCTGACAATTTGCTATCGAGGGTGAAGCAGTTCATCTGGTGGCTATAAAATTTGGTCAGGCTAAGGAGTTAGCATTTCGCTAGTGCGATCTGCCTATCGTGAGGAAATTGAGTGCCCCGACGATATAGACAGTTCAATTTCACGACCGTTGATGCGCCGCTTGCCAACTGTCGAGTGGATCCTTATCTTGACAACGGTCATGTCCGAAGGGGCATTTATGACATTTCATGTCGGGTTGCTGATACGTCTCCAACGTATCTATAATTTTTTATTGTTCCATGCTATATTATATTCTGTTTTGGATGTTTAATGAGCTTTATTACACACTTTTATAGTATTTTTGGGACAAACCTATTAACCGGAGGCCCAGCCCGAATTGCTGTTTTTTTTGCCTATTTCAGTGTTTCGCAGAAAAAGAATATCAAACGGAGTCCAAACGGAATGAAACCTTCGGGAACGTGATTTTCGGAACAAACGTGATCCAGATGACTTGGAGTCCATGCAAAGCAATCAACGAGGAGAGCACGAGGCAAGGGGGGCGCGCCTACCCCCACAGGCGCGCCCTTCACCCTCATGGGGCCCACGTTGCTCCACCGACGTACTTCTTCCTCCTATATATACCTACGTACCCCCAAACTATCAGATATGGAGCCAAAAACCTATTTCCACCGCCGCAACCTTCTGTACCGGTGAGATCCCATCTTGGGGCCTTTTCCGACGCTCCGCAGGAGGGGGCATTGATCATGGATGGCTTCTACATCAACACCATAGTCTCTCTGATGATGTGTGAGTAGTTTACCTCAGACCTTGCGGTCCATAGTTATTAGCTAGATGGCTTCTTCTCTCTCTTTGGATCTCAATACAAAGTTCTCCTCGATCTTCTTGGAGATCTATTCAATGTAATCTTCTTTTGCGGTGTGTTTGTCGAGATCCGATGAATTGTGGGTTTATGATCAAGATTATCCATGAATAATATTTGAATCTCCTCTGAATTCTTTTATGTATGATTGGTTATCTTTGCAAGTCTCTTCGAATTATCAGTTTGGTTTGGCCTACTAGATTGATCTTTCTTGCAATGGGAGAAGTGCTTAGCTTTGGGTTCAATCTTGCGGTGCTCGATCCCAGTGACAGAAAGGGAAACGGCATGTATTGTATTGTTGCCATCGAGGATAAAAAGATGGGGTTTATATCATATTGCATGAGTTTATCCCTCTACATCATGTCATCTTACTTAAAGCATTACTTTGTTCTTATGAACTTAATACTCTAGATGCATGCTGGATAGCGGCTGATGTGTGGAGTAATAGTAGTAGATGCAGAATCGTTTTGGTCTACTTGTCGTGGACGTGATGCCTATATACATGATCATACCTAGATATTCTTATAACTATGCTCAATTCTATCAATTGCTCGACAGTAATTCGTTTACCCACCGTAATACTTATGCTCTTGAGAGAAGCCACTAGTGAAACCTATGGCCCCCGGGTCTATTTGCCATCATATTAATCTTCCAACACTTAGTTATTTTTATTGCCTTTTATTTTACTTTGCATCTTTATTTCTCTTTATCATAAAAATACCAAAAATATTATCTTATCATATCTATCAGATCTCACTCTCGTAAGTGACCGTTGAGGGATTGACAACCCCTTTATCGCGTTGGTTGTGAGGTTCTTATTTATTTGTGTAGGTGTGAGGGACTCGTGCGTGATCTCCTACTGGATTGATACCTTGGTTCTAAAAAACTGAGGGAAATACTTACGCTACTTTACTGCATCACCCTTTCCTCTTCAAGGGAAAACCAACGCAGTGCTCAAGAGGTAGCAAGAAGGATTTCTGGCGCTGTTGCCGGGGAGTCTACGCACAAGTCAAGACATACCAAGTACCCATCACAAACTCTTATCCCTCGCATTACATTATTTGCCATTTGCCTCTCGTTTTCCTCTCCCCCACTTCACCTTTGCCGTTTTATTCGCCCTTCTTTCGTTCGATCTTTTGTTTGCTTGTGTTACCATGTACCTTCTTTTTGCTTGCATATTCGCTTGATAAAAGTTTATGGATCCTCACCCACTTGCTAATCTCTTTAAGATATCCAATTATGATGAACCTATTGCTAGTGAATTGAGTGCACTAGATTATCTTTATGAGGTTTTGCTTGAAATTCGTGAATCTGAAAATTGTGATGAAGTACTTTATGAAGCGATTCACGATAGATCTTTGAATAAAAAGCATGATTGCAATGATTTTACTATAAATTCTCTTGATGTCAATTGTGCTAATAATATGCAAAACCCTAAGCTTGGGGATGCTACTTTTGCTATGTCTACTACTTGTTGCAATGATCATAATTGGGGTGATTCTTCTTATGATCTTGAAAATTTATTTAAGCCCCATGATGAATATGAGATTGATAATAGTGTTTGCAATATTATTGAAAGTGGGTTTGGAAGAGTGTCAACTTTAGATCCCACATATTTGGATAATGTTCAATCTTATGAAATTTTTGATAAAAGTGGGTTTGGAGAGGTGATGACTTTAGCTAATGTTAATCCCACTATTTTGGAAGAGTGTCAACTTCGCATGCATGTGGATCATGTTGAAAATATGTTATGTGATAGCTATATTGTTGAATTTGAATATGATCCCACATGTAATTATTATGAGAGAGTAAAATATGGTTATTTTCATGTTACTAAATTACCTCTCGTTATGTTGAGATTGCTATTGTTTCTTTCCGCTTCCTTGCATATGCTAGTTTTTGTTTGCCTTGATAATTTATTTGCCTATAAGATGCCTATGCATAGGAAGTATGTTAGACTTAGATGTGATTTTCACATGTTTTATGATGCTCTTTTTGTGTTTCAATTACTATCTTTTGTGTGAGCATCATCGAAATCTCAGTGCCTAGCTAGGGGCGTTAAACGATAGCGCTTGTTGGGAGGCAACCCAATTTTATTTTAGTTTTTTTGCTTTTTGCTTCTGTTTAGGAATAAATATTTGATCTAGCCTCTGATTAGATTTGTTTTTATGTTTTAATTAGTGTTTGTGCCAAGTTAAACCTATAGGATCTTCTTGGATGATAGTTATTTGATCTTGCTGAAAATTCCAGAAACTTTCTGTTCACGAAAACAATTGTTAAAAATCACCAGAACGTCATAAAATATTGATTCCAGTTGCAGAAGATCAAAACAAATTGTCTAGGCTGTCCTATTTTGGTAGCTGTTTTTGAGTTCTAGAAGTTTGCGTTAGTTACAGATTACTACAGACTGTTCTGTTTTTGACAGATTCTGTTTTTCGTGTGTTGTTTGCTTATTTTGATGAATCTATGGCTAGTAAAATAGTTTATAAACCATAGATAAGTTGGAATACAGTAGGTTTAACACCCATATAAATAAATAATGAGTTCATTACAGTACCTTGAAGTGGTGTTTTGTTTTCTTTCGCTAACGGGGCTCACGAGATTTTCTGCTAAGTTTTGTGTTGTGAAGTTTTCAAGTTTTGGGTAAAAGATTTGATGGATTATGGAACAAGGAGTGGCAAGACCTAAGCTTGGGGATGCCCATGGCACCCCAAGATAATCTAAGGACACCAAAAATCCAAAGCTTGGGGATGCCCCGGAAGGCATCCCCTCTTTCGTCTTCGTCCATCGGTAACTTTACCTGGAGCTATATTTTTATTCACCACATGATATGTGTTTTGCTTGGAGCGCCTTGTATGATTTGAGTCTTTGCCTTTTAGTTTACCACAATCATCCTTGATGTACACACCTTTTGAGAGAGATACACATGATTCGGAATTTATTAGAATACTCTATGTGCTTCACTTATATCTTTTGAGCTATACAGTTTTTTCTCTAGTGCTTCACTTATATCTTTTAGAGCACGATGGTGGATTAGTTTTATAGAAACTATTGTTCTCTCATGCTTCACTTATATTATGTTGAGAGTCCTACAAAACATCATGGTAATTTTCTTAAATTGAGAAATTAGTCCTAAAGTGATAGGCATCCAAGATTAGTAAAAAATTCTTATGAGTGTGTTGAATACTATGAGAAGTTTGATGCTTGATAATTGTTTTGAGATATGAAGATTGTGATATTAGAGTCATGCTAGTTGAGTAGTTGTGGATTTGAGGAATACTTGTGTTAAAGTTTGCAATTCCTGTAGCATGCACGTATGGTGAACCGTTATGTGATGAAGTCGGAGCATGATTTATTTATTGATTGTCTTCCTTATGAGTGGCGGTCGGGGACGAGCGATGGTCTTTTCCTACCAATCTATCCCCCTAGGAGCATGCGTGTAATACTTTGCTTTCGTAACTTGTAGATTTTTGCAATAAGTATATGAGTTTTTTATGACTAATGTTGAGTCCATGGATTATACGCACTTTTCATCCTTCCACCATTGCTAGCCTCTCTAATACCGCGCACTTTTCGCTGGTATCATACACCCACCATATACCTTCCTCGAAACAGCCACCATACCTACCTATCATGGCATTTCCATAGCCATTTTGAGATATATTGCCATGCAACTTACCACCGTTCCATTTACTATGACACGCTCCATCATTGTCATATTGCTTTGCATGATCATGTAGTTGACATCGTATTTGTGGCAAAGCCACCATTCACAATTCTTTCATAGATGTCACTCTTGATCCATTGCATACCCCGGTACACCGCCGGAGGCATTCACATAGAGTCATATTTTGTTCTAAGTATTGAGTTGTAATTCTTGAGTTGTAAGTAAATAAAAGTGTGATGGTCATCATTATTAGAGCATTGTCCCAAGTTAGGAAAGGATGATGGAGACTATGATTCCCCACAAGTCAGGATGAGACTCCGGACGAAAAATAAAATAAAAAAGAGAGAAAAGGCCCAAATAAAAAAATGAGAGAAAAGAGAGAAGGGACAATGTTACTATCCTTTTACCACACTTGTGCTTCAAAGTAGCACCATGATCTTCATGATAGAGAGTCTCCTATGATATCACTTTCATATACTAGTGGGAATTTTTCATTATAGAACTTGGCTTGTATATTCCAATGATGGACTTCCTCAAAATTCCCTAGGTCTTCGTGAGCAAGCGAGTTGGATGCACACCCACTTAGTTTCTTTTGTTGAGCTTTCATATACTTATAGCTCTAGTGCATCCGTTGCATGGTGATCCCTACTCACTCACATTGATATCTATTGATGGGCATCTCCATAGCCCGTTGATACGCCTAGTTGATGTGAGACTATCTTCTCCTTTTTGTCTTCTCCGCAACCACCATTCTATTCCACATATAGTGCTATGTCCATGGCTCACGCTCATGTATTGCGTGAAGATTGAAAAAGTTTGAGAACACCAAAAGTATGAAACAATTGCTTGGCTTGTCATCGGGGTTGTGCATGATTTAAATACTTTGTGCGGTGAAGATAGAGCATAGCCAGACTATATGATTTTGTAGGGATAACTTGCTTTGGCCATGTTATTTTGAGAAGACATAATTGCTTAGTTAGTATGCTTGAAGTATTATTATTTTTATGTCAATATTAAACTTTTATCTTGAATCTTTCGGATCTGAATATTCATACCACAAATTAAGAGAATTACATTGAAAATTATGATAAGTAGCATTCCACATCAAAAATTCTGTTTTTATCATTTACCTACTCGAGGACGAGCAGGAATTAAGCTTGGGGATGCTTGATACGTCCCCAACGTATCTGGGCTTTATCATACACTTTTATATTATTTTTGGGACTAACCTATTAACCGGAGGCCCATCCCGAATTGCTGTTTTTTTTGCCTATTTCAGTGTTTCACAGAAAAAGAATATCAAACGGAGTCCAAACGGAATGAAACCTTCGGGAACGTGATTTTCGGAACAAACGTGATCCAGAGGACTTGGAGTCCACGCAAAGCAATCAACGAGGAGGGCACTATACCTACGTACCCCCAAACTATCAGATACGGAGCCAAAAACCTATTTCCACCGCCGCAACCTTCTGTACCTGTGAGATCCCATCTTGGGGCCTTTTCTGGCGCTCCGCCGGAGGGGACATTGATCACGGAGGGCTTCTACATCAACACCATAGCCTCTCCGATGATGTGTGAGTAGTTTACCTTAGACCTTCGGGTCCATAGTTATTAGCTAGATGGCTTCTTCTCTCTCTTTGGATCTCAATACAAAGTTCTCCTCGATCTTCTTGGAGATCTATTCGATGTAATCTTCTTTTGCGGTGTGTTTGTCGAGATCCGATGAATTGTGGGTTTATGATCAAGATTATCTATGAACAATATTTGAATATCCTCTAAATTCTTTTATGTATGATTGATTATCTTTGCAAGTCTCTTCGAATTATCAGTTTGGTTTGGCCTACTAGATTGGTCTTTCTTGCAATGGGAGAAGTGCTTAGCTTTGGGTTCAATCTTGCGGTGCTCGATCCTAGTGGCAGAAAGGGAAACGACACGTATTGTATTGTTGCCGTCGAGGATAAAAAGATGGGGTTTATATCATATTGCATGAGTTTATCCCTCTACATCATGTCATCTTACTTAAAGCATTACTCTGTTCTTATGAACTTAATACTCTAGATGCATGTTGGATAGCGGTCGATGTGTGGAGTAATAGTAGTAGATGCAGAATCGTTTCGGTCTACTTGTCCTGGACGTGATGCCTATATACATGATCATACCTAGATTTTCTCATAACTATGCTCAATTCTATCAATTGCTCGACAGTAATTCGTTTACCCACCGTAATACTTATGCTCTTGAGAGAAGCCACTGGTGAAACCTATGGCCCCCGGGTCTATTTTCCATCATATTAATCTTCCCACACTTAGTTATTTTTATTGCCTTTTATTTTACTTTGCATCTTTATTTCTCTTTATCATAAAAATACCAAAAATATTATCTTATCATATCTATCAGATCTCACTCTCGTAAGTGACCGTTGAGGGATTGACAACCCCTTTATCGCGTTGGTTGCGAGGTTCTTATTTGTTTGTGTAGGTGTGAGGGACTCGTGCGTGATCTCCTACTGGATTGATACCTTGGTTCTCAAAAACCGAGGGAAATACTTATGCTACTTTACTGCATCACCCTTTCCTCTTCAAGGGAAAACCAACGCAGTGCTCAAGAGGTAGCAGTTGCCCTTTACTATAAATAGCCACTCCCTACAACCACTTTGTTGGTTGGCTGCTCTAGAGAGAACTTGACACTTGTCATTTGAGAGCAACCCTTTGTCTAACGACTTTGAGAGAAACCCAAGTGATGAAAAACTCAACCAGAGCCAAAGTGATTGAGCATCACTAAAGAGATTGATCTGTGTGATTTGACGCCTATTACCTTTGAAGACTGTCATTCTTCCAGATGGTTAGGCGTCATGTTTTGAGCACCCAAGAGTAATAGTTGTGTGCCGGTGAACAAGTCTGTGAAGGTCCTGGAAGTCTACCTTGAAGACTTATCACGAGTGATTGGGTGAGGCCTGCTGTGACCTTTGCTCAAGAGGAATATGATGAATACTTAGTGTCTTCGGAGTTCAACTCAGCCGCCTCAACCAGACGTACAGTTGATACAACAAAGGGATCTGGTCTACCAAATTGGTGTGTCTTCACCGAGCCTACGTAGTTTCAAATTCCTCACATCTTTACCTTTAAGTTATTCCGCTGCTGAAGAATTTGTGATCTATCTTCTAAAGAATTTGAACTGAAGACTTTCACCATGCTGTTTTTCATTTCTTCAGTTCATCTTCCTCATGCTTGAATGCTTGTATGATTACATGTTATTTCACTTGTATGTATCCCGTATGCATGCCTTCTGTTTCGGTGACAAATTAGTTCCCCTAGCGTTTCTATTTCTTCACTCCGATCTTTTTCAAATTCATCAGAGTTTGACGAATTTCTAAAAATCTCCCATTCACCCCTGCTCTGTGAGTAAACCTACACTTTCAATTGGTATCAGAGTAAGGCACTCCCTTGTTCTGTGTGATTTTGGTTTAACCACCTGGAGTTTTAGTTATGTCGACCGCAGGGATGATCAAGGTATCCGCTGTGTGCCCTATCTTTGATGGCACGGACTATCCCTACTGGAATAACAAGATGCACATGCATCTTGAGGCTATTGACAACGATCTCTGGTTGGTGTACCTACTATTACTCCTAGCATCAACGCCACTGATGTGAAGAGATTCAAGCAACTCGACTCTCAAACAAAGAATATCATAAGTGGACATCTGAACAAAGGCTAGTATGGCAGAGTGAGTGCCCTGGAAACTTCAAAGATTATCTGGGATAGGCTTTCCAAGGTCAATGAAGGAGTTTCCACTAAACGCGACTCAAGAGTTCATATTCCTCGCAATCTCTTCAACCGCTTCAAGAGGCTCGACAATGAAAATGTCCAGCAAACCTTCGACCGCCTCACTGATATCTCCAATGAGCTTCAGGCTCTTGGTGCTGGTGACATCACAAATCATGAGGTGGTTAAGAAGTTGACGAGGTCCCTTGACAGTTCCTTTGACACATTAGCCCCGATGATTCAAGAGCTTCCTAATTACATGTCACTTGATCCGGCTAATATTCTTAAGAGGCTCAATACTCATGAATTTGAGCAAGCTGAGAAGAGAGATATGTATGGTCCCAGCTATGGACGACCCCGCCCTCTGAAGGCAAAAGAAAAATCCAAGGCAATTTCTTCATCTGAAGAAGAATCTGATTGCAGTTCTGACGGTGCTGAAGAAATTGACAGAGAACTGGCAATGCTTGTGAGGAAGTTCCAGAAGTTTTCCAAGAAGAATCCCTTTGGGAAGTCTTCAAAGTATGACTGGAAGAACACTGGAGAAGCATCTGCTCGAGACTACAACAAGAGAACTTGTCATAAATGCAAGAAGCCAGACCACTACATCGTTGATTGTCCTCTCTGGCAAAAGGGCTCTTAGAAGAAGACGAGCAGAGATGATGACTCTGATGACAAAAATAAGAAATCCTCAAAGTCCTCATCAAAATCTTCATCGCGCAAGAAAAGCAGTTCCAGCAGAGATCGTGCATTCATTGGGAAGGAAATTGATTCCAAGGAAGAATATGATCGTGAGGAAGCTGAGGAATCTGAGGAGGAGTTAGACTCTGGTGTGACGAGCCTTGCCCTTGCCACTGAGTTCGTCAGCAAGTCCACCTGTGAAAAATGGTCCCTCCACCAACAATGAGGATTGTGCTGATGACTACGCTCCCACCTATTGCTTCATGGCAAGAGCTACAAAGGTAACCTCACAAGAAGCTTACTTTAATACTTCCAGTGATGACGAATCTGAGCATGAAGCTAAATCTAGCTATAAGAAACTTGCTAAGATTGCAACTGAACAACAAACTGCTACGGAAAAGATGCAAAAACTGCTAGACAAAAGGGATGTTCTGTTGGATGAGGAAATGGATCATAGTCAAACCTTGTCTGAAGAACTCAAGCGTCTTCAGTCAAAGAATGATGAACTTGAGAGTCGTCATGTGGCCCTCTCAGCCGAACACGAGAAGTCGTCCTATGAATTTCTTCAAAGGAAGCAAGTTCTCGAGAGATTATTTGCTTGCTCAACAGATTAGCACCGCTCAGGAAGAATTTGTTGCACCATGCTTAAAATGCCTGGAACATGAAAATGCAAATTCTTTAGCTGAATGTTCAAATGCTTCAGTTACTACAATCTCTTCAACTGTCTCTATGGTATCAATCCCCTCTATTGAAGAGACCACAAGTGTTAGTAATAATAATGCAGGGTTAAAGGAATGGTATGTCACGGGCATGTACAAAAGCCTCAAAGGTCACCAAACCCTTTCTGATGTACTCAAGAAATAGATCCGAACAGGAACCCTAGGAAAGAGGGTATTGCTTTTGAGAGAAAGCTCAATGCCGATGGATCATATTGGAAACCTGAGCAGTATCCCAAAACTACATGGGTCGCTGCAAAAGGGCCTCTAGTAGGTCCATCCACTTTATCTGGTTACAACTATGATACTTCATATTCCTTAGATGAGTCATTTGACTCTAACTAAAAGTTGTTCAAAAACCAAAAACAGTGAAGTATTTGCCCGATTCATTGGTACTAACTGTAGGAATGCCCCCCTAGTGAAGAAAATCTAGGTGCCCAAAAGCCTTCTTAAAAATCTTCAGGTGAATGTCATCATGACATTACCGACGAAGAAAAAGCATCCCGGGGAAAATTCTTCTCTTGGACCAAAGTCGTCATATGGTCGCAGACCTATTTTTGGTTGTGCTAATACTTCTGTTTTATAGGGAAACAAATAGTGATCTGATGAATATGTGCATTATTCTTCGAACCACTATGCTCACAAATCTTCAAAGAATTTCTCTGCGTATTCATTTGAGTACTATAACCCCCGTGTGAAGAGAAATGCATACTCTTCAATGCCTAAGTTCTCTATCAATGTGCTACGATACATTGCTTCTCAGCCACCCATTCAGATGTGGGTGGTTACAAAGAATAACTAATCTCTTCTACAAGGTAAGGCCTTCAAACAACAATAAATATCTGACAAATTTGCCGAAGACCCGACAAGTGCTTGCTAGGATGTAAGCTAACCATGATGAAATGAACACTTCATGTCACACATCCCTTATGTTGCTTACATTACTATCTACTTATGAAACTTACTGACAAAATTGATCAACATATTCTTCACTCTGAAGTATATGAATTTGTAAGTCAGACTAATGCTTCTACAGGATGACACACCCAAAGCTACTGAATGGCCTTCGATAGTGGTTGCATGAATCACATGACTGGTGATAGGAATCTACTCACCGAAGCTCCCCTCACTCTGTTTCGTTTGAAGCATATCACCTATGCCGACAAAGGTAAAAGTAAGGTATTGGGCCTAGGTAAGGTTGCTATCTCGAAGGATCGACACATGGAAAAGGTGATGCTTCTCGAATCCCTTGGATACAACCTCATGCCCGTCTCAATGCTTTGTGATCTTGATATGATTGTCATCTTTGGCAAATATAGATGCATTGTGTTGTTGGACTCTGACAAATCCAAAGTCTTCAGAGGCTTTAGGAGAGGTGATTTGTACATTGTAGATTTCTCTTTAGGTCCTCAGCTACATGCCTCTTGGAAAAAGCTTCAGAATGCCGGTTGTGGCATCGACGACTTAGACATGCTTGCATGAGGAATTTGAGCACTCTTGTCAAGAAGAAGCACATCATAGGCGTCGAGGGCGTCAAATTCGTCAAAGATCATTTGTGTGGTGCTTGTGAGTCTGGGAAGATGACCAGATCAAATCACACAGCAAAGACAATCATGACCACTACTCCTCCCTTTGAATTACTTCACATGGATCTGTTTGGTCATACCCATTATGCCACACTAACCAATGCAACGTCACTCTATGGTTTCGTCATAGTTGATGACTAATCTCATTACACCTAGGTGCGTATCATTACCTTCAAAACTGAAGTGTGATGTCGCTTGAACTACGTCGATATTTCCCCAAAGAGGAAGGGTGATGCAGCACATCTACGGTAGGTATTTCCCTCAGTTATGAAACCAAGGTGTTAATCCAGTATGAGAACCAAGCAACAGTATGAAACGGTACCTGCACACAAAGAACAAATACTTGCAACCCGACGCGTATAAGGGGTTGCCAATCCCTTCTTCGGGCAACGGCCTAGGAAATTGTCAAGTTGACGGGATAAAATTGTGATAGATTGGATAAACAGATCTCGAACAAACGCGAAATAAAAGATGAAAATAAAAAGTGCAGAAAGGTATTTTTGGGTTTTTGGAATAATAGATCTGAAAATAAAAGTGGCAAATAATAGATCAGAAAGCAAATATGATAAAGAATAGACCTGGGGGTCGTAGATTTCACTAGTGGCTTCTCTCAAGAAAATAGCACACGGCGGGTAAACAAATTACTGTTGGGCAATTGATAAAACTTCAAATAATTATGACGATATACAGACTATGATCAATATAAAGGCATCATGTCCAAGATTAGTAGACGGACTCCTGCCTGCATCTAGTACTATTACTCCACACATCGACCGCTATCCAGCATGCATCTAGTGTATTAAGTTCATGGAGAAACGAAGTAATGCAATAAGAGCGATGACATGATGTAGACAAGATCTATTCATGTAGGAATAGACCCCATTTTGTTATCCTTAATTGCAACGATCAATACGTGTCTTGCTGCCGCTTCTGTCACTACGAAAGAACACCGCACGATCGAACCCATCACAAAGCACCTCTTCCCATGGCAAGAAAAATCGATCTAGTCGGCCAAACTAAACCAAAGATTCGAAGAAGAAATACGAGGCTATAAATAATCATGCATATAAGAGATCAAAGAAAACTCAAATAACTTTCATCGATAAAATAGATCTGATCATAAACTCAAAGTTCATCGGATCCCAAAACACACCGTAAAAAAGAGTTACATCAAATAGATCTCCAATATACCATTGTATTGAGAATCAAAAAGAGCGAAGAAGCCATCTAGCTACTGCCTACGGACTCGAAGGTCTACAATGAACTACTCACACATCATCGGAGAGCCACCAATGAGGATGATGAACCCCTCCATGATGGTGTCTAGATTGGATCTCGTGGTTCTGGAACTTGTAGCGGCTGGAATTGTGTTTCGCCGACTCCCCTAGGGTTTTTGGATCACTTGGGTATTTATAGCGCGAAGAGGCGGTGCGGGAGGCCACCGAGGTGGGAACAACCCAAATAGGGCGCCTGGCAAAGCGCGCCAGGTGGGTTGTGCCCCTCGGGCACCCTCCGTACTTATTTGGCCCAACTTGTGTCTTCTGGTCCAGAAAATTCTCCAAAAATTTTCGTTGCGTTTGGACTCCGTTTGGTATTGATTTTCGACGCAGTAAAAAACAAGCAAAAAACAGCAACTGGCACTGGGCACTATGTCAATAGGTTAGTCCCAAAAAATGATATAAAGTTGCTATAAAATGATTGTAAAACATCCAAGAATGATAATATAACAGCATGGAAGAAGCAAAAATTATAGATACATCGGGGCCCTGTTTGGTTCGGCTGTGGATTTCTAAAAGCAGCTGTGGAAAAACAACTGTGGAAAATCTGATGTGAAAAAGATGTAGGTCATTTGGCAAACCAGCTGATACAACTTTTTCAGATTTTGGGCCACAGCGGAATCGGATTTTGGAAAGCACGTCCTAGGCTGCTTCCGCTTTTGGTTCAGATTTTGGCAGCAGATTTCTGGAATCGAATTCTGTTGGGTTCGCCCTTTGGTTCAGATTCTGCTGCGCGGCAGCGGAATCCGTCGACAAAAGCTGAACCAAACAGGGCCTGGAGACGTATCAGCATCCCCAAGTTTAATTCCTACTCGTCCTCAAGTAGGTAAATGGTAAAAACAAAATTTTTGACGTGGAATGCTGCCTCACATGTTCATCACATATTTTTTTTCTTTGAACCATGGACATTTGGACTTTTATATGGTTCAAAGCAATTGTCTAGTTTTGACATGAAGATTTCAATACTCAAGCATATCAACAAGCAACCATGTCTTTCAAAATATCAACACTAAAGAAAGTTATCCCTAGCCCATCATGCTCAATCATTGATCCATTCATAAAACACACCCGCATATTAGCTACAACCAATGCACAAGTACGATCATAGTGCCCCTTAGTTGGTGCTTTATAAGAGAAGATGTAGACTCAAATAAAAATAAAAATTGCATAAAATAAATAGATAGGCCCTTCACAGAGGGAAGTAGAGATTTGTAGAGGTGCGAGAGCTCAAAGCTTAAATTGAGAGATATTTTTTTGAGAGGCATACTTCTCCCGTCAATGAAATTGACCGAGTAATTCCCAACACTTTCCATGCTAGATATATCATAGGCGGTTCCCAAACAGAAAAATAAAGTTTGTTCCTTTTCCACCATTCTTTCACTTTCCATGGCTAGCCGTATCCACGGGTGCCCTCCGTACCAACACTGTCCAAGGAATTTATTATTTAACAACATAAAGTAAATTTCTTTTTCATTTCGGGACTGGTCATCCCAATTACCACCGCACTCTCGTGCAATGACAAGTGAATAAACACTCATCTTGAGAATAGCACATCTAGCATGGAAAATATTAGCCACCCCCTGCCGCCTAGCGGTACGAGCACACAAAAAGGAAATTTATTTTGAAAATTAGAGATGGCACATACAAATTTGCTTAGAAGGGCACAGTAATACCGCATATAGGTAGGTATGGTGGACTCATATGGCAAAACTGGGTTCAAGGATTTTGGATGCACAAGTAGTATTTCTACTTAGTAAAAATGGAGGCTAGCAAAAAGATTGAGAAGCAACCAACCAAGAAACGGAAAATCACATAAGCGAGCATTAAGCATAACTAACACTGAATAATGCACCACAAGTAGGACGTAATTTCATTGCATAGCTATTGACTTTCGTGCTTGCATAGGGAATCACAAACCTTAACTCCAATATTCTTACTAAAGCATAATTACTCACCAATATGACTCACATATAACTAACATCATATCTCAAAACTGTTACAAAGAATCAAGTTTATTTTGTCTAATGATCTTCATGAAAGTTTTTATTATATCCCTCTTGAATATCTATCACTTTGGGGCTAATTTCATATGTTGCATTTGCTTTTGACAAGCTCAAACAAAGCTAAGTGAAGAACATGAGCATAAAATTTTCCATCTCTCAAAATAATATAAGTGAAGCATGAGAGAATTTCTTCAAAAAAACAATCTAAGTGAAGCATGATAGCATTTATTCAAAAGTATTAAAGCACACCATGATCAAAAAGATATAAGTGAAGCACTAGAGCAATTCCATAGCTCAAAAGATTTAAGTGAAGCATAAAGAGCAATTCTAAAAAATCATAGCATAATTTGGCTCTCTCAAATAGGTGTATCTAGAAAGGATATTTGTGACAAACTAAAAAAGCAAAACAAGCAAACACTCATATAATACAAGGCGCTCCAAGCAAAACTCATGATATGTGACGAATAAAAATATAGTTCCAAGTAAAATACTGATGGCCATTGGAAGAAAGAGGGGATGCCTTATGGGGCATCCCCAAGCTTAGTTGCTTGGTTCTCCTTCAATATTAACTTGGGGTGCCATGGGGCATCCCAAGCTTAGGCTTTTCTTACTCCTTATTCCTACATCCATCGTGATCTCACCCAAAACTTGAAAACTTCAATCACACAAAACTTAACAAAACCTTCGTGAGATCCGTTAGTATAAGAAAACCAATCTTTATTTTAAGTATTGTAGAAAACCCATTCAAATTTTTTTATTGCTTTATATCTAATGTATTCTAACTTTGTTATGGCCCCGATACAATCCATAGAATCATCAAAATAAGCACACAATGCAAAGAAAACAGAATCTGTCAAAAACAGAACAATCTGTAAAGATGCGAATTGTTCTCATACTTATGTAACTCAAAAAATTCCGAAACATTTGGAAAACAGAGGCAATTTGTATATAAATATTGTGTAAAAAATTCAGAATTTTTCGTCGCTTATGCGAATTTATACAATTATTTTACTGGACACAAAAGTTTCTGATTTTCAACACGATCAAATCAACTATCAGCAAAGCTATCACAAAGGCTTTACTTGGCACAAACACTAATTAAAACATAAAAACACAATCATTACAGATGCATAAATGTGCAAAAACTCAAGAACAGAAAGAAAAAAGCAAAAATAAATTTTATTCATTGGGTTGCCTCCCAACAAGCGCTATCATTTTATGCCCCTAGCTAGGCATAATGCAAAGATTCAAGTATTGTCATCTTAGTTCTAGATCCATAGGATGTCCTCATGATTGATTCATGTGGTGGCTTAATTCTTGTTCTAGGGAAGGGGTGGACGACCACAATGCGGCTATATCTCCCACGTGTCGGGGCACGACTTAGAGGCATAACCGCATTGTGGTTTTGTCGCAAGAAGGGTCATCTTCACACAATCCCATGCAATGAACAAGACAGGGATAAAGAGAGTTGGCTTACAATCGCCACTTCACACAATACTTAAGTAAATCATATATCATCCAAGTACACACATAGACCGACTACGGTCTAATCCAAATGAAAAGAAGATAACCCCAAATGCTAGATCCCCGATAGTCCCAACTGGGCTCCACTACTGATCATCGGGAAATGAAACATAGTAACGACCAAGGACCTCGTCGAACTCCCACTTGAGTTCAGTAGCATCGCCTGCACTGGTATCATCGGCACCTGCAACTGTTTTGGTAGTATCCGTGAGTCACGAGGACTCAGCAATCTCAAAACCCGCGAGATCAAGACTATTTAAGCTTATGGGTAGCATGTGGTAATGAGGTGGAGTTGCAACAAGCACTAAGCAAATATGTGAAGGAAATATGCCCTAGAGGCAATAAGAAAGTTATTATTTATTTCCTTATATCATGATAAATGTTTATTATTCATGCTAGAATTGTATTAACCGGAAACATAATACATGTGTGAATACATAGACAAACAGAGTGTCACTAGTATGCCTCTACTTGACTAGCTCGTTTATCGAAGATGGTTATGTTTCCTAACCATAGACATGAGTTGTCATTTGATTAACGGGATCACATCATTAGGAGAATGATGTGATTGACTTGACCCATTCGTTAGCTTAGCACTTGATCGTTTAGTATGTTGCTATTGCTTTCTTCATGACTTATACATGTTCCTATGACTATGAGATTATGCAACTCCCGTTTACCGGAGGAACACTTTGTGTGCTACCAAACGTCACAACGTAACTGGGTGATTATAAAGGTGCTCTACAGGTGTCTCCGAAGGTACTTGTTGGGTTGGCGTATTTCGAGATTAGGATTTGTCACTCCTATTATAGGAGAGGTATCTCTAGGGCCCACTCGGTAATGCACATCACTTAAGCCTTGCAAGCATGGCAACTAATGAGTTAGTTGCGGGATGATGTATTACGGAACGAGTAAAGAGACTTGCCAGTAACGAGATTGAACTAGGTATTGAGATACCGACGATCGAATCTCGGGCAAGTAACATACCGATGACAAAGGGAACAACGTATGTTGTTATGCGGTCTGACCGATGAAGATCTTCGTAGAATATGTGGGAGCCAATATGAGCATCCAGGTTCCGCTATTGGTTATTGACCGGAGACGTGTCTCGGTCATGTCTACATAGTTCTCGAACCCGTAGGGTCCGCACGCTTAAAGTTTTGATGACAGTTATATTATGAGTTTATGTGTTTTGATGTACCGAAGGAGTTTGGAGTCCCGGATGAGATCGGGGACATGACGAGGAGTCTCGAAATGGTCGAGACGTTAAAATCGATATATTGGACGACTATATTCGGACATTGGAAAGGTTCCAAGTGATTCGGGTATTTTTCGGAGTACCGAGAGTTACGGGAATTCATATTGGGCCTTAATGGGCCATACGGGAAAGGAGAGAAAGGCCCCAAAGGGTGGCCGCACCCCTCCCCATGGACTAGTCCGAATTGGACTAGGGATGGGGGGCGCCCCCTTCCTTCCTTCTCCTTCTCCCTTCCCTTCTCCTACTCCAACAAGGAAAGGAGGAGTCCTACTCCCGGTGGGAGTAGGACTCCCCCCTTGGCGCGCCCTCCTCCTAGGCCGGCCGCCTCCCCCTTGCTCCTTTATATACGGGGGCAGGGGGCACCCCATAGACACACAAGTTGATCATTTGATCTCTCCCAACCGTGTGCGGTGCCCTCCTCCACCATAGTCCACCTCGATAATACTGTAGCGGTGCTTAGGCGAAGCCCTGCGTCGGTATAACATCAACATCGTCACCACGCCGTCATGCTGACGAAACTCTCCCTCAACACTCGGCTGGATCGGAGTTCGAGGGACGTCATCGGGCTGAACGTGTGTTGAACTCGGAGGTGTCGTATGTTCGGTACTTGATCGGTCGGATCGTGAAGACGTACGACTACATCAACCGCGTTGTGCTAACGCTTCCGCTTTCGGTCTACGAGGGTACGTGGACAACATCTCCCCTCTCGTTGCTATGCATCACCATGATCTTGCGCGTGGGTAGGAATTTTTTTGAAATTACTACGTTCCCCAACAGTGGCATCCGAGTCTGGTTTTATGCGTAGATGTCATATGCACGAGTAGAACACAAGTGAGTTGTGGGCGATATAAGTCATCGCTTACCAAAGATGTCATACTTTGGTTGGCGGTATTGTTGGACGAAGCGGCCCGGACCGACATTACGCGTACGCTTACGCGAGACCGGTTCTCCCGACGTGCTTTTCATAAAGGTGGCTAGCGGTTGTCAGTTTCTCCAACTTTAGTTGAACCGAGTGTGGCTACGCTCGGTCCTTGCGAAGGTTAAAACAACAGCAAGTTGACAAACTATCGTTGTGGTTTTGATGCGTAGGTAAGAACGGTTCTTGCTAAGCCCGTAGCAGCCACATAAAACTTGCAACAACAAAGTAGAGGACGTCTAACTTGTTTTTGCAGGGCATGTTGTGATGTGATATGGTCAAGATATGATGCTAAATTTTATTGTATGAGATGATCATGTTTTGTAACCGAGTTATCGGCAATTGGCAGGAGCCATATGGTTGTCGCTTTATTGTATGCAATGCAATCGCCCTGTAATGATTTACTTTATCACTAAGCGGTAGCGATGGTCGTAGAAGCATAAGATTGGCGAGACGACAACGATGCTACGATGGAGATCAATGTGTCGCGCCGGTGATGATGGTGATCATGACGGTGCTTTGGAGATGGAGATCACAAGCAGAAGATGATGATTGCCATATCATATCATTTATATTGATTGCATGTGATGTTTATCTTTTATGCATCTTATCTTGCTTTGATTGACGGTAGCATTATAAGATGATCCCTCACTAAATTATCAAAGTATAAGTGTTCTCCCTGAGTATGCACCGTTGCAAAAGTTCTTCGTGCTGAGGCACCACGTGATGATCGGGTGTGATAGGCTCTACGTTCAAATACAACGGGTGCAAAACAGTTGCACACGCGAAATACTCAGGTTAAACTTGACGAGCCTAGCATATAACAGATATGGCCTCGGAACACGGAGACCGAAAGGTCGAGCGTGAATCATATAGTAGATATGATCAACATAGTGATGTTCACCATTGAAACTACTCCATCTCACATGATGATCAGACATGGTTTAGTTGATTTGGATCACGTGATCACTTAGAGGATTAGAGGGATGTCTATCTAAGTGGGAGTTCTTAAGTAATTTGATTAACCGAACTTTAATTTATCATGAACTTAGTCCTGGTAGTATTAGCATATCTATGTTGTAGATCAATAGCTCGCGTTTAGCTCCCCTGTTTTATTTTGATATGTTCATAGAGAAAACTGAGTTGAAAGATGTTAGTAGCAATAATGCGGATTGGATCCGTGATCTGAGGATTTTCCTCATTGCCGCACAGAAGAATTATGTTCTTGATGCACCGCTAGGTGACAGAACTGTTGCAGGAGCAGATGCAGACGTTATGAACGTTTTGACAAAAGCTCGGTATGATGACTACTTGATAGTTTAGTGCCCCATGCTTAATGGCTTAGAATCGGGACTTCAAAGACGTTTTGAATGTCATGGACCATATGAGATGTTCCAGGAGTTGAAGTTAATATTTCAAGCAAATACCCGAGTTGAGAGATATGAAGTCTCCAACAAGTTATATAGCTAAAAGATGGAGGAGAATAGCTCAAGCAGTGAGCATGTGCTCAGATTGTCTGAGTACTACAATCACTTGAATCAAGTGGGAGTTAATCTTCCAGATAAGATAGTGATTGACATATTTCTCTAGTCACTATCACCAAGTTACTAGAACTTTTTGATGAACTATCATATGCAAGGGATAAACAGAAACAATTCCCAAGCTCTTCGTGATGCTGAAATCGACGAAGGTAGAAATCAAGAAAAACATCAAGTGTTGATGGTTGACAAGACCACTAGTTTCAAGAAAAGGGCAAAGGGAAGAAGGGGAACTTCAAGAAGAACGGCAAGTGAGTTGCTGCTCAAGTGGAGAAGCCCAAGTCTGGACCTAAGCCTGAGACTGAGTGCTTCTACTACAAAGGAACTGGTCACTGGAAGCGGAACTGCCCAAGTATTTGGCGGATAAGAAGGATGGCAAAGTGAACAAAGGTATATTTGATATACATGTTATTGATGTGTACTTTACTGGTGTTTATAGCAACCCCTCGGTATTTGATACTAGTTCAGTTGCTAAGATTAGTAACTCGAAACGGGAGTTGCAGAATAAACAGAGACTAGTTAAGGGTGTAGTGACGATGTGTGTTGGAAGTAGTTCCAAGATTGATATGTTCATCATCGCGCACTCCCTATACTTTCGGGATTAGTGTTGAACCTAAATAAAGTGTTATTTGGTGTTTGCGTTGAGCATGAATATGATTTGATCATGTTTATTGCAATACGGTTATTCATTTAAGTTAGAGAATAATTGTTGTTCTGTTTACATGAATAAAACCTTATATGGTTACACACCCAGTGAAAATGGTTCGTTGGATCTCGATCTTAGTGATACACATATTCATAATATTGAAGCCAAAAGATGCAAAGTTAATAATGATAGTGCAACTTATTTGTGGCACTGCCGTTTAGGTCATATTGGTGTAAAGCGCATGAAGAAACTCCATGTTGATGGGCTTTTGGAATTAGTTCATTACGAATCACTTGATGCTTGCGAACCATGCCTCTTGGGCAAGATGACTAAAACGCCGTTCTCCGGAACAACGGAGCGAGCAACAGATTTATTGAAAATAATACATACTGATGTATGCGATCCGATGAGTGTTGAGGCTTGAGGCGGGTATCGTTATTTTCTGACCTTCACAGATGATTTGAGAAGATATGGGTATATCTACTTGATGAAACATAAGTCTGAAACATTTGAAAAGTTCAAAGAATTTTAGAGTGAAGTAGAAAATCATCGTGACAAGAAAATAAAGTTTCTACGATCTGATCGATGAGACAAATATTTGAGTTACGAGTTTGGTCTTCAATTAAAACAATGTGGAATAGTTTCACAAATTCGTGCCACCTGGAACAACACAGCATAATGGTGTGTCCGAACGTCATAACCGTACTTTATTAGATATAGTGCAACCTATGATGTCTCTTACCTATTTACCACTATCGTTTTGGGGTTATGCATTAGAGACAGCTGCATTCACGTTAAATAGGGCACCATCTAAATACGTTGAGACGACACCTTATGAACTTTGGTTTGGCAAGAAACAAAAGTTGTCGTTTCTTAAAGTTTGGGGTTGCGATGCTTATGTGAAAAAGTTTCATCCTGATAAGCTCAAACCCAAATCGGAGAAATGTGTCTTCATAGGATATCCAAAGGAGACAGTTGGGTACACCTTCTATCACAGATCCGAAGGCAAGACATTCGTTGTTAAGAATGGATCATTTCTAGAGAAGGAGTTTCTCTCAAAAGAAGTGAGTGGGAGGAAAGTAGAACTTGATGAGGTAACTATACCTGCTCCCGAATTGGAAAGTAGTTCATCACAGAAATCTGTTCCTGTGAATCCTATACCAATTAGTGAGGAAGTTAATGATGATGATCATGAAACTTCAGATCAAGTTACTACCGAACCTCGTAGGTCAGCCAGAGTGAGATCCCCACCAGAGTGGTATGGTAATCCTATTCTAGAGGTCATGTTATTTGACCATGACGAACCTACCAACTATGAGGAAGCGATGATGATCCCAGATTCCGCAAAATGGCTTGAGGCCATGAAATCTGAGATGGGATCCATGTATGAGAACAAAGTATGGACTTTGATTGACTTGCCCGATGATTGGTGAGCCATTGAGATTAAATGGATCTTCAAGAGGAAGACGGACGCTGATAGTAGTGTTACTATCTACAAAGCTAGAATTGTTGCAAAAAGGTTTTCGACAAGTTCAAGGTGTTGACTACAATGAGAGGTTCTCACTCGTATCTATGCTTAAGTCTGTCCGAATCATGTTAGCAATTGCCGCATTTTTTGAAATCTGGCAAGTGGATAAACAAAGCTGCATTCCTTAATGGATTTATTAAATAAGAGTTGTATATGATGCAACAAGAAGGTTTTTTCAATCCTAAAAGTGCTAACGAAATATGCAAGCTCCAGCGATCCATCTATGGACTGGTGCTAGCATCTCAGAGTTGGAATATACGCTTTGATAAGTTGATCAAAGCATATAGTTTTATACAAGACTGGCGGTGAAGCCTGTATTTACAAGAAAGTGAGTGGGAGCACTACAACATTTCTGATAATTATATGTGAATGACATATTGTTGATCGGAGATAATGTAGAATTTTCTGTAAAGCATAAAGGAGTATTTGAAAGGAGTTTTTTCAAAGAAAGACCTCGGTGAAGCTGCTTACATATTGAGCATCATGATCTATAGAGATAGATCAAGACGCTTGATAAGATTTTTTTCAGCAAGTAAAAACCTTGACAAGATTTTGAAGAAGTTCAAAATGGAACAGTCAAAAGAAGGAGTTCTTGCTTGTGTTACAAGGTGTGAAATTGAGTAAGACTCAAATCCCGACCACGGAAGAAAATAGAAAGAGAATGAAAGTCATTTCCTATGCCTCAGTCATAGATTCTATAAAGTATGCCATGTTATGGACCAGACCTATTGTATACCCTGCCTTGTGTTTGGCAAGGGAGTACAATAGTGATCTAGGAGTAGATCACTGGACATTGGTCAAAATTACCCTTAGTGGAATAAGGATATGTTTCTCGATTATGGAAGTGACAAAAGGTTCGTCGTAAAGGGTTACGTCGATGCAAGTTTTGACACTAATCTAGATGACTCTAAATCTCGGTCTAGATACATATTGAAAGTGGGAGCAATTAGCTAGAGTAGCTCCGTACAGAGCATTGTAGACATAGAAATTTGCAAAATACTTACGGATCTGAATGTGACAGACCCGTTGACTAAAATTATCTCACAAGCAAAACATGATCACACCTTAGTACTCTTTGGGTGTTAATCACATAGCGATGTGAACTAGATTCTCGACTCTAGTAAACCCTTTGGGTGTTGGTCACATGTCGATGTGAACTATGGGTGTTAACCACATAAAGATGTGAACTATTGATGTTAAATCACATGGCGATGTGAACTACATTATTGACTCTAGTGCAAGTGGGAGACTGAAGGAAATATGCCCTAGAGGCAATAATAAAGTTATTACTTATTTCCTTATATCATGATAAATGTTTATTATTCATGCTAGAATTGTATTAACCGGAAACATAATACATGTGTGAATACATAGACAAACAGAGTGTCACTAGTATGCCTCTACTTGACTAGCTTGTTAATCGAAGATGGTTATGTTTCCTAACCATAGACATGAGTTATCATTTGATTAACGAGATCACATCATTAGTAGAATGATGTGATTGACTTGACCCATTCCATTAACTTAGCACTTGATCGTTTAGTATGTTGCTATTGCTTTCTTCATGACTTATACATGTTCCTATGAATATGAGATTATGCAACTCCCGTTTACCGGAGGAACACTTTGTGTGCTACCAAACGTCACAACGTAACTGGGTGATTATAAAGGTGCTCTACAGGTGTCTCTGAAGGTACTTGTTGGGTTGGCGTATTTCGAGATTAGAATTTGTCACTCCTATTGTAGGAGAGGTATCTCTAGGGCCCACTCGGTAATACACATCACTTAAGCCTTGCAAGCATGGCAACTAATGAGTTAGTTGCGGGATGATGTATTACGGAACGAGTAAAGAGACTTGCCGGTAACGAGATTGAACTAGGTATTGAGATACCGACGATCGAATCTCGGGCAAGTAACATACCGATGACAAAGGGAACAACGTATGTTGTTATGCGGTCTGACCGATAAAGATCTTCGTAGAATATGTGGGAGCCAATATGAGCATCCAGGTTCCGCTATTGGTTATTGACCGGAGACGTGTCTCGGTCATGTCTACATAGTTCTCGAACCCGTAGGGTCCGCACGCTTAAAGTTTCGATGGCAGTTATATTATGAGTTTATGTGTTTTGATGTACGTGCGTGAGATGCTTCTGTCTACAGCCGGTGTACGTAATGTGTGGTGTACGTAGCTAGCTTTGCTAGTCTCGGTCGGAAGTCTGTTGCTTCGTCCGTCATGGTCATCGTCGCGCGCTGCCGTTGCCTAAGGGCATCTCACCGCGCCCCAACAGCCCCCAGACACTTTTTGGCGCGCGCGCAGCAACCAATCGCGCGCCCGCCTCAGACGTTGAAATCGCGGTTCGGACCTTTTTCCGCCCGGCGGTCACAGTCGAACCCGCGCTGCTGGGGAGCGTTGGGGCTCCGGCGCTAGGGAAAAGCATGCTCGCCCACACCGGCGGGGAAAAGTCAAGGTTTTCTTCCCCGACCGCCTCGCACCCCACGCCCTCGCCACCACTAGCTATATCCGGCGACGGCCGCCGGCCTACTCCGCTAGATAGCCATTCCCCGCCGAAAAATAGCAGCGCTTCACCGCGGCAGCAGCCCTCCGCAGCAGTTGGGCGTTTCAGCCGTTGTTTCCGGCCGCGGAGGCGCGGTTTAACGGCAGGTACACGCCCACCGAGCGCAAGGTGTTCGGCGTTTTGACTGTCTCGGCGATGGACTCGGATGAGGAGGAAGAGCTCGCCGCGCTGTTGGAGGAGGAAGCCACAGCCGACGTCCAGGAAGAAGAGCATCGATGGTGCTCGTCGCCCTCGCCAATTCTTTGGCGAGCAATGAAAAGCAGCGTCGAGGTGGCTCGGCGCGGGCGGGTGAAAGCAAAGAACCGGCATAAATCGCAAGGCTACTGCATGCTCTACTCCGACTACTTCGCCGATGCTCCACTTCATGGCGAGAGAACATTTTAGCGCCGTTATCGGATGAGCCAAAAGCTCTTCCTCGAGATTGTGAATTCCATCCGGAGTTCGACAACTACTTCAAGTGCAAGATGGATTGCCTTTGGCGCTCTTGGATTCACCTCCATCCGAAGTGCATGACAGCGATGAGGATGCTTGCATATGGAGCTCCTAGTGATTCACTCGACAACTATGGGCGCATGGCCGAGTCCACCAGCAGAGAGTGTTTCTACAAGTTACGTCGGGCGGTGGTGGCGTGTTTGGGCCACAATACTTGAGAACACCCAATGCGAAGACACCGCCGGATCCTAGCCGAGAATGCAGCAAGAGGATTTCTGGGATGCTTGGAAGCATCGACTACATGCATTGAAATGGAAGAACTGGCCATTTGGTTGGCGGGGGATGTACAAAGGCGCCAAAGGCGGTTGCGATGTGGTGCTTGAGGCGGTAGCCACAAAGGACCTCTGGATTTGGCACTCCTTCTTTGGTATGCCAGAACTCACAATGACATCAACGTCTTTGCGGTGCTCTCCTGTTTTGCCAAGCTCGTTGAGGCCATTCTCCTCCGTGAACTTCGAGATCAATGGGCACCAATACAACAAGGGTACTATCTAGCCGACGGCATCTATCCGAGATGGTCGACATTTGTGAAGACGATCTCAAACCACGTGGCAGGAGGCAAGAACGCCTTGTTTGCTAAGCTTCAGGAGGCTTGCGGGAAGGATGTCGGCGGGCATTTGGTGTGCTCCAATCTCGATCCGCTGTTGTTGGTACCCGCTCGAGACCTGGTCGAAAGATCAAATGTGGGAGATCATGACTTGCTGTGTCATCTTGCACAACATGATCATCGAGAGCGAGCAAGAAGACCCAGTGTTTGACATCGAACCATACCAGTGCAGGGTCCTCTAGCGAAGTTGATCACCAGCTACCGCAACTTGGACTGCCTATCTCAATATCGTCGGGAGATCCGAGACCACAGGTGCATCATCAAGCTGCAGAAAGATCTGATTGAGCACCTATGGAGGCTCAAGGGGACGCCGCATGATGAAATCTGAGTTTTATTTGTTGAACTATATAATTTGTATTGAACTATTTGTTGTTGTAGTATTTTATTGAAGTATTTGATTTTTCTGTGATGAAATATGCGATAAGGAATAATTGTGTTGATAATTGAACGTCGAGACACGGCGAAACCACGCCGAATATGGGCCTATTCTCGCCCATATGGGCCGTTTATTCGCCGAAATTGGGCTGCAAAGTGGGCCAATTTCGACGCTGGGGCGACGATCGGGCATAAAACCGCCCAGCCGAAAGTGTATCGCCGGCTCGCCCCCAGGGGGCGATTTGTATGCGTCCTGGGGGGGCCAACGGCTGGAGATGCCCTAAGTACTCACATAGTCTGTACTAGGCCAACACAACCCGCCATGTATTGCAGCTCGATCCCTGAGAGCCGATCTGTATCGCAATGGCCTGTGCGTCTGCAGCATTTGAGGCATGGACACATCTATGCGATATGACCCATTGACATGTCGCGTTCTAACTTATCACATGCTACATTAATGTGTACAAATTTATATGCTATAGTAGAGGCTAAATGGATTCGTCACTGTTTCACTCATCGTATTATTATTATTAGTCATATAAATAATTATTATTCTTTACTTATTCAAATATGACAAAATATTTCACATTATCTTTTGTTTGCACGTAAATAAGCTGTTCACATACTACATTAAGGGTAAAACAATCTTTTTAGGTCAGACTTAACACCGTTACTAGCCAAAACTGGCGGAAGTGTCGCATAGGGAATAAAATGAAGTTTGGGTGTCAAAAAGGGGAGAAAACAAAATTCTGGACCAAAAAGGGAACCAAACTTTAAAAAAAGGCCAAATAAGAAATTCTCTCAAGAAATAAAAGGAAAGATGCTATAGTAGAGGCTAAATGGGTTCGTCACTGTTTCACTCATCGTATTATTATTATTAGTCATATAAATAATTATTATTCTTTATGTATTCAAATATGACAAAATATTTCACATTATCTTTTGTTTGCATGTAAATAAGCTGTTCACATACTACATTAAGGGTAAAACAGTATTTTTAGGTCAGACTTAACACCGTTACTAGCCAAAACTAGCGGAAGTGTCGCATAGGGAATAAAATGAAGTTTGGGTGTCAAAAAGGGGAGACAACAAAATTCTGGACCAAAAAGGGAACCAAACTTTAAAAAAGGCCAAATAAGGAATTCTCTCAAGAAATAAAAGGAAAGAGGGCGCCGCTCGATTGAACCAGGTCGCCCGGTGATATCTGGATCTTGACAGTCGCTTTCTTGTGCTTGTGTCAAGAAAGGGCACTTGGCCACTTGATCTAACTTCTGGCGAGGTTGGTTGGTCCTGTCTAAGGCAGAGACGATCGACGCCGCTGCGAGCAAGCACGACGGCGACCACCCGAGCCGATGGTCACCAGCGGGGGTGCGGAATTTGAAGGCGGGGCCAGGGTGTGTACGCGGAGTGGCTGTGGAAGGCGCGTGCGTGCGGTGCCCGAGCACGAGATCGAGCTCGTCTTGGGTGCGGCACGACACGGCAAGCGAGCGGCGCGAGAAGGCAGGGTGCGCGTGCGGGTGCTGATGCATGCGGGGCTACGGGCGCGGCGAGCGATCGTGCGTGAGCATGTGGGAACAGGGGAGAGCGCGAGTGCGCGTGCAATAGCAAAACATGCACAACTAAAACTTCAGAGATCGTCGGAGCACTACGGGCGCGGCGAAGACATGGATCGGGCGAGTGCTATGGGGTTCTACACGCCATGGAAAAAATGGAGAGGGAGGTGCGTTACCCAGCTCACCCTAGGACACGACGGGGTCGACGAAGACGCGCTGGAGGCAACGAGAGGGAGCTCTGAACTTGGTAGGGCTGCTGTCCGAGAAGAAGAGGAAGAAGACGTCCGAGGGAGTCGATCTGGAGGCCTTGTGGTCGCGTGCGTCATGGAAGGAGACGTAGGGGTACTTGGCGGACTCCCCCATGGTGGCAGAAGAAATCGGACGCGGTCGGAGAGGCTACCCCGAGCTCGAGCTCTTGCTCAGCTAGAGCATGGTGGACAAGGCGACGGCATGGCGTGGCTAGCCTTACCTGGCGGCGCGAGGGAAGAATAGGAGGGGGATCGGTCGAGGGGAGACACTAGGGCACCGGGGATGTCTTTTATAGGTCTAGGGACGAGCTCCGGCCGTCAAATCATCTGGCGTGCCGACATGGCTGCTCTGGATGGCCTGTCTTATAGGAGGACGAAGCTCCTGTACGCGTTGGCTGACTAGGCTGCGGTGTGGGTGGGTGGCTGGGCCGGCTGTGAGAAAAGGCCCAAGTGGTTGTGCTGGGAAGGTCCTTTCCTTTTTCCTCTTAATTCTGTACATTTAAAATCATAGCTGTAGAAAGGAAAAAGGTTAGGGAGGTAGGAGATGTATATAAGAGATATGAAAATATCCTTATGACCCTGGATTTATACCCTATTTGAATAAATTGCTTTAGGCGTTTTAGAGGTAGAAAAATAAACAAGTTTGAATATCAAACTTGGAGCATTTTTGAACCTAACCAACACAACTCCAAAATGCATGATATTTGGCAGAGAGGTTCTGGACATGTAGCAAGATTTATAGGGAGAAGATGAACATTTATGGAGGAGGGCAAGATGGCACTTGGAAAAAAGAAAGAAAAGAGAAGGAGAGGTGGTGATGCATGGAGGTGGTCATGTATGGATCACACATGGGTCAAGCAACAATATAACATGCATGAATCACACAATGCACATGAAGAGGATGATGAAATGCAACATGACAAGAAGCACAAATGCAACACTAAGATGAGGCCATGATGCAATATAAGATGGCAAGTGCATAAAGAAGATGACAAGTAATGACAAGACAATGCAATAAGTACAAACCAACAAACAAAAGAAAGGAGACCAAAAAGGATTGAACCCAAATGGAATTGGATGAAGAACAAGGTTGGATACGTTGTCACATATGGAAGTTTACATCCGGGGTGTTACAGAAGACTACGATGAAAATGTTGAGTGGCTCTCATATGAATATCTGTTGAACTAATAAAGAGCCCATTTTACCTTGTCTTCTCCTGTTGAATAAAATGTTTGCAGATTCCAGCTTAGTCCATGGCACTCTTGCACTATTATTATTTTCATATCATTTAGTCGTGCAAGTGAAAGGCAATAATGACGACATTCAATGAGCTGGCCGTGGAAAACGGAAACTGGTATGAACTCGACTTGTTCTGTCTATGTAAATATGTTTAACCTAGTATCCAGGCTTCAGCCCATTATGATTAAACATGTTTGCAATGACAATTAGAGATTATAGTTTCTCATGCCATGCATAAGTAGCTGGGAGTTGATAATGATTTATCTTGGATATCAACATGGCGTTAAAATGATTTTGATGTAGTATGATGATATGGTATCCTCCTATGAATGTTTGAGTGGCTTGACTTGGTACATGTTCATGCATGTAGTTGAATCAAAACCAACATAGCCTCTATAATGTTTATGTTCATGGTGTTCATATCCTACTCATGCTAGTGTCCAATGTTACTTATGCATAATGCCTGGTCATGATCGTTGTTGCTCTCTAGCTGGCCGCTTCCCAATCTTGATTGCTAGCCTTCGCCTGTACTAAGTGGGAATTCTGCTTATACATCAAAAATCTTGAACCCAAAGTTATTCCAGATGAGTCCACCATACCTACCTATATGCGGTATTACCCTGTCTTCCTAAGTAAATTTGCATGTGCCACCTCTAAAAACTTCTAAAAAATTATCCTTTTTGTGTGCCTGGATCGTTCATGGAACAACAGGAGGTGGTCGATATCTTCCGTGCTAAGCATGTTATCCTCAGGTCGAGTGTTTATTCACTCGCCATCGCACGAGGAAATGGGCGGTATTAGGGAAGCCCAGTCCCAAATTGCAAATATGAAAAAGAGTTCATCTCTTGAATAATGAAACAAAAACTCCCAATGGAGTCAAAACTTTTACTTTCCGCTTGGGGACCGCCACTAGCGTGCTTAGCATGGAAGATGTTGATAACTGATAGTCGTGAAGTGAATGAGAAGGGGGCATGTCTCAAAATTATCATTTATCTCTGTTTTAAAAACTGATCCCTGGCACCTCTACAAATCACTGCTTTCCTCTACGAAGGGACTTTCTATTTACTTTTATGTTGTGTCATCACCTTCTATAAACCAAGCGCCATAAACTGAGTAGAGCACAGTTGTCATGATTTATGCATTGTATATAGCTAATGTTGGGGTGCATCATGACTGGATCATTTCTACCATGAATTACAATGTTTAGTCGCTGCTTGAACTTTGGAGGTGCTCTGCATTTATGTTTTGCGGTCTCAGAAAGGGCAAGGGAGATACCACTATTGTCATATTATATCATGATTGTTTTGACAACGTGTTGCTGTTTGAGATATCTTATTATTGCTCGCTAGCTGATTATGTCATTGATATGGATCTTTATATTCTTTAAGAGTTATTGTTGACATGGTTAGTTATGATGATGGCTGAAAACCTGGGTGCTGTTTAATCTTATTTATGCAAACAAGAGCAAAAGAGTTCATAAAAGTTTTTCTTTTTCACTTTCAGTTTATCAACTGAATTGCTTGAGGACAAGCAAAGGTTTAAGCTTGGGGGAGTTGATACGTCTCCAATGTATCTACTTTTTCTCATGCTTTTCCTCTTGTTTTGGACTCTAATTTGCATGATTTGGATGAAACTAACCCCGAACTGACGCTGTTTTCAGCAGAACTACCATGGTGTTGTTTTTGTGCAGAAATAAAAGTTCTCAGAATGGAACGAAACTTTGCGAGGATTTTTTATGGTATAAATAATGATTTTTGGAGCCAACAACCACCAGAGAGGGGCCCCTGGTTGGGCACAACCCATCAGGGTGCGTCCCCCTCTCCTGGCGCACCCAGGTGGGTTGTACCCACTTGGTGGCCCCGCTGACGACCCCCTGATACTACAAATTCACGTATTTCCAGAAAAAATGAGGAAAAAAGAATTATCGCGATCCACGAGACGGAGCCGCTGCCAAGCCCTGTTCTTCCTCGGGAGGGCAGATCTAGAGTCCGTTTGGGGCTCCGGAGAGGGGGGATCTTTGTTCTTCGTCATCACCAACCCATCTCCATCGCCAATTCCATGATGCTCCCCACCGGGAGTGAGTAATTCCTTCATAGGCTCGCTGGTGGGTGAGGAGTTGGATGAGATTCATCATGTAATCGAGTTAGTTTTGTTAGGGCCCGATCCCTAGTATCCACTATGTTCTTAGATTGATATTGCTATGACTTTGCTATGCTTAATGCTTGTCACTTTGGGCCCGGGTTCCATGAACTCGGAACTGAACCGTTTATGAATTCATCATTATATCCATGTTTTAGATCCGATCTTGCAAGTTATAGTCACCAATTACGTGTTATGATCCGGCAACCCCGGAGTGACAACAACCGGGCCCACTGCCGGTGATGACCGTAGTTTGAGGAGTTCATGTATTCACTATGTGTTAATGCTTTGTTCCGGTACTCTATTAAAAGGAGGCCTTAAAATCCCTTAGTTTCCAATATGGACCCCGCTGCCACAGGAGGGTAGGACAAAACATGTCAGGCAAGTTCTTTTAATAAAGCACGTATGACTATTTACGGAATACATGCCTACATTATATCAATGAACTGGAGCTAGTGCCGTATCGCCCTAGGTTATAACTGTCACATGATGAATATCATCCAACAAGTCACCGATCCAACGCCTACCAATTATCTTTTTGATCTTGCTGCGTTATTATTGCTATCATCACTGTTACACTTGCTACAAAATTACTGCTATCACTGTTACTGTTACCGTTGCTACTATCACTACTATCAAAACTATCAAACTACTTTGCTACTGATCACTTTGCTGCAGATAATTAATCTCCAGGTGTGGTTGAATTGACAACTCAACTGCTAATACCTTCAAATATTCTTTGGCTCAGCTTGTGTCGAATCTATAAATTTGGGTTAAATACTTACCCTCGAAAACTGTTGCGATCCCCTATACTTGTGGGTTATCAAGTTCCGTCAGCACGACGGCGTGGTGGCGGTGATGGTGATGTGATCAGCGCAGGGCTTTGCCTAAGCGCTACCGGAGGCGTAAATTGTGGAGGGGGGGCGCCGCACACGGCTAACAATGTTTGTTGTGTGTTCTAGGCGCCCCCACCCCACATATACATAGGTGGGAGGGTCAGGGGGACAACCATGGGGCGCCCCAAGTAGGAGGAATCCGATTTGGGGGCCTTGTCCAATTGGCCCCCCTTACCATCTTTTCCGGAGAGGGAAGGAAAGGGGAGAGATGAGGGAAGGAAGGGGGAGGCCGAATTTCCTCCCCTTCCTTCTCTCTTCCCCTTTTCATTTCCCCTTCCTATTAGGCCAACAGTGGGGCGCAGCAGCCCGTGCTGGCTGCTGCGTTTCCCCTCTTGGCCCAATAGGCCCATATAGTTTGCCGAGGGTAGCCCGGAACCCCTTCCGGTGACCCGATACGTACCCGGTACCCCCAGAACACTTCCGATGTCTGAATACTGTCGTCCTATATATGAATCTTTACCTATCGACCATTTCGAGACTCCTCGTCATGTCCGTGATCTCATCTGGGACTCCGAACAACATTCGGTCACCAAATCACATGATTCATATAATACAAATAGTCATCGAACATTAAGCGTGCAGACCCTACGGGTTCGAGAACTATGTAGACATGACCGAGACACCTCTCCGGTCAATAACCAATAGTGGAACCTGGATTCTCATATTGGTTCCTACATATTCTATGAAGATCTTTATCGGTCAAACCGTAATGACAACATATGTTATTCCCTTTGTCATCGGTATGTTAATTTCCCGAGATTCAATCATCTATATCTTCATACTTAGTTCAATCTCGTTACCAGCAAGTCTCTTTACTCGTTCCGTAATACATCATCCCGCAACTAACTCATTATTCACATTGCTTGCAAGGCTTATTATGATGTGCATTACCGAGAGGGCCTAGAGATACCTCTCCGATACTCGAAGTGACAAATCCTAATCTCGACCTATGCCAACCCAACAAACACCTTCGGAGATACCTGTAGATCATCTTTATAATCACCCAGTTATGTTGTGATGTTTGATAGCACACAAGGTATTCCTCCGATATCTGAGAGTTGCATAATCTCATAGTCAAAGGAATATGTTTAAGTCAACGAGGAAAGCAATAGCAATAATACTTAATGATCATTATGCTAAGCTAACAGATGGGTCCTGTCCATCACATGATTCTCCTAATGATGTGATCCCATTCATCAAATGACAAAACATGCCTATAGTTAGGAAACTTAACCATCTTTGATTAACGAGCTAGTCTAGTAGAGGCTTACTAGGGACACTGTATTTTGTCTATGTATCCGCACATGTATCAAGTTTCCGGTTAATACAATTTTAGAATGGATAATAAACATTTATCATGATATAAGGAAATATAAATAACAACTTTATTATTGCCTCTAGGGCATATTTTCTTCAGTCTCCCACTGCACTAGAGTCAATAATCTAGTTCACATCGCCATGTGATTTAACACCAATAGTTCACATCTTTATGTGATTAACACCCATAGTTCACATCTCTATGTGACCAACACCCAGGGTTTACTAGAGTCAATAATCTAGTTCACATCGCTATGTGATTAACACCCAAAGTGTACATAGGTGTGATCATGTTTTGCTTGTGAGAGAAGTTTAGTTAACGGGTCTGCCATATTCAGATCCGTATGTATTTTGTAAATTTCTATGTCTACAATGCTCTGCACGGAGCTACTCTAGCTAATTGCTCCCACTTCCAATATGTATCCAGATTGAGACTCAATGTTAAAGCTTGCATCGACGTAACTCCTTACGATGAACTCTTTGTCACCTCCATAACCAAGAAACATTTCCTTATATAGTCCCCTTTAGGTACCTAAGGATAGTTTTGACCGCTGTCCAGTGATCTACTCCTGGATCACTATTGTACCCCCTTGCCAAACTCATGGTAAGGTACACAATAGGTCTGGTATACATCATGACATACTTTATAGAACCTATGGCTGAGGCATAGGGAATGACTTTCATTCTCTCTCTATCTTCTGCCGTGGTCGGGTTTTGAGTCTTACTCAAATTCATACCTTACAACTCAGGCAAGAACTCTTTCTTTGACTGATCCATTTTGAACTCCTTCAAAATCTTATCAAGATATGTACTCATCGAAAGTCTTATCAAGCGTCTTAATCTATCTCTATAGATCTTGATGCCCAATATGTAAGTAGCTTCACCGAGGTCCTTCTTTGAAAAAAATCCTTTCAAACACTCCTTTATGCTTTCTAGAAAATTCTACATCATTTCCGATCAACAATATGTCATTCACATATACTTATCAGAAAGGTTGTAGTGCTCCGACTCACTTTCTTGTAAATATAGGCTTCATCACAAGTCTGTATAAAACTATATGCTTTGATCAACTCATCAAAGCGTATATTCCAACTCCGAGATGCTTGCACCAGTTCCATAGATAGATCGCTGGAGCTTGCACACTTTGTTAGTACCTTTAGAATTGAAAAAACCTTTGGTTGCATCATATACAACTCTTCTTTAAGAAATCCATTAAGGAATGCAGTTTTGACATCCATTTGCCAGATTTCATAAAGTGTGGCAATCGCTAACATGATTCGGACAGACGTAAGCATCGCTATGAGTGAGAAAATCTCATCGTAGTCAACACCTTGAACTTGTCGAAAACATTTCGCGACAATTCGAGCTTTGTAGATATTAACACTACCATCATCGTCCGTTTTCCTCTTGAAGATCCATTTATTCTCAATGGCTTGCCGATCATCGGGCAAGTCCACCAAAGTCCACACTTTGTTCTCATACATGGATCCTATCTCATATTTCATGGCCTCAAGCCATTTTGCGGAATCTGGGCTCATCGTCGCTTCCTCATAGTTCTTTGCTTCGTCATGGTCTAGTAACATGACTTCCAGAACAGGAGTACAATACCACTCTGGTGTGGAACATGCTCTTGTTGACCTATGAGGGTCGGTAGTAACTTGATCTGAAGTTCCATGATCATTATTATTAGCTTCCTCTCTTGTTGGTGTAGTGCTACCTCTTGAGCACTGCGTTGGTTTTCCCTTGAAGAGGAAAGGGTGATGCAACAAAGTAGCGTAAGTATTTCCCTCAGTTTTTGAGAACCAAGGTATCAGTCCAGTAGGAGGCCACGCACGAGTCCCTTGCACCTACATAAACAAATAAATCCTCGTAACCAACGCGATAAGGGGTTGTCAATCCCTACATGGTCACTTATGAGAGTGAGATCTGATAGATATGATAAGATAATATTTTTGGTATTTTTATGATAAAGATGCAAAGTAAAGAAAGTAAAATAAAAAGAGCGCCAGAAATAACTTGTTGACGGGAGATTAATATGATGGAAAATAGACCCGGGGGCCATAGATTTCACTAGTGGCTTCTCTCGAGAGCATAAGTATTACGGTGGGTAAACAAATTACTGTTGAGCAATTGACAAAATTGAGCATAGTTATGAGAATATCAAGGTATGATAATGTATATAGGCATCACGTCCGAAACAAGTAGACCGACTCCTGCCTGCATCTACTACTATTACTCCACACATCGACCGCTATTGTGACGCCTGGGTAATTAAGCTACAGTAATCCCCACTAATGATGCCACGTCACCTCGGTTACTGTGGATAAACTCGCATTAGTTCGGAACCTAGTTTGAATTTCAAATTCAAAATCGAGCAAACAATAAAAATTTTCAAACATGAAAACTAAAATGTGCAAAGTGTGGCAAATAAATCCCTGGGTATTTGTCATGTTGGAACCAACCTCTTTTGGATTCCGAAAGTGCCCCTGGAAATTATTTAGTGGTCCAATATCATATTAATTGGCTTATTCAATTTTCCAAAAATGCTTGAACTTTTCCTTTGGCCCTAAAACTTTTTTTTGGGCAACACCAACATATTGTGCATGAATTAATTGCCAAGTTTCATACATGTCAAAATTCGTTTGATGGATCAACTAAATACAAACGGAGTAGAAATAAATTTCAGAAATAGAATTAGAAACGAAAATAAAGGAGGAAGCCTTTCCCCCCTCCCCTTGGGCCTTGTGGCCCAGCAAGCTCCCACATGCCAGCCCACCCGACCATGCCCAGCCCATCTTCCCCCTGGTCGTCTTCTCCCATTCACGATCCGCGCCCGAACAGAGCTCGACCCGTCGGACCAGCCTCCCGGCGCCGCCCGAGAGGATAAGGCGGCGCCTCGGGCCCCTTGTCTCCCCTCCCACTTGCCTCCCGCAACCCCCACCGCCTCTCTCTCCTCTCGCCTCGTCCAAGATCCGCCCGCGAGGCGCACCAGAAGACGCCGCTCGCCTCCCCGTCATCCCGCCGTCTCCGACCGCCTCCAAGACGGCTTCCCCGACCTCCGCGTCCTCCCCTTCTTCCTCTACACCGAGCCACGAGGACCCGGAAGCCCCCGTGACGCCGCCCCGAGCCCTCCTTCCTCATCTGCTTCGCCGGCCGCCGACGCCAAATCCGGCGACCTCGAGCCCTCCCCGAGCCCACTCGTGCACACCTGCAGGAGGTGAGCCCGCGGTCTTCCCCCTCGCTCGCTAGCTCGATCCCGCGCCCGTAGCTCACCCCCCTTCGTCGTGCCCGATGCCGTCGGAGCTCGCGCTCACCTGTCGTTGGTCGAGCTTGCCGCGAGCCCCTGCGTGCCCAGCCCGCGCCCTCGCTCGCTCTGTCCTCTCGACACGCCGGCGCCCACCACCGACTGCACCCGCTGCTCCCTGGAGCTCACACCTCAGCAGTCTGCTGGCTGACCAGAGCCATGCCGGCTCCTCCCCTGCTCTCTGTTGCGGTTGTTGCCTCCCCGCCATCCTTGTCTTGCTCCAGCCTGGCCTGGCCACCACGCCCACCCGTGCCTCCATTTGTTGATCGTTGATCTGGCGCGGGCAGCTGACTCAGCCCCTCCCGACCCACATGTCAACCTGTGTACACTTATGTGTACATAGTCTGTGTGCACTTAGCATTTCTGCATTTGTTTTCGGATTAAAATTAATTTCAGAATAGTAATAAAACTTTAGAAAAATAATAGAAAATAAACCGTAGCTCAGATGAAAATGTTTTCTACATGAAAGTTGCTCAGAACGACGAGACGAATCCGGATACGCAGTCCGTTCGTCCGCCACACACCCCTAACCTATCGAACCTGCAACTTTCCCCCTCCGGCTCCTCTGCCCGAAAACCCTAAACACCGGGAATACTTTCCCGGATGTTTCCCCCTTAACCAGTACCCCCTCATACCACGTTAGGGCACGCCTAGCATCGCTTCTTGACATGTCATGCATCGATATGCATCTGTTTACTTGGTATTCATTGTTTCTTCCCCCTCTTCTCTCCGGTAGACTACGAGACCGACGCTGCTGCTGGCCAGTTCGACTACGGTGTTGACGACCCCTCTCTCTTGCCAGAGCAACCAGGCAAGCCCCCCCCCTTGATCACCAGATATCGCCTACTCTTCTCTATACTGCTTGCATTAGAGTAGTATAGCATGTTACTGTTTTCAGATACTCCTATACTGCTGCATAGCTTTGTCCTTGTAACTTCATTGTTACCTTACGCAATCCTATATGCTTAGTATAGGATGCTAGTACTTTCATCTGTGGCCCTACATTCTTGTCCGTCTGCCGTGCTATGTTATCGGGCCGTGATCCCTCGGGAGGTGATCACGTGTATATACTATATACTTTATACATGATACATGTGGAGACTAAAGTCGGGTCGGTGATGGAGCACCCATGAGTGGATCTTTGTGGCGGGCGGCAGGCAGGTTGAGACCGCCTAGGAGAGAGGTGGGCTGGCCTGTTCGGCGTTCGCGGATACTTAACACGCTTAACGAGGTCTTGGTATTTGATCTGAGTTGGCTACGAGCTTATACGCACTAACCATCTACGCGGGAGTAGTTATGGGTATCCGGCGTCGTGGTATCACCGAAGCACTTCAGACGTCGTGACGGAGCGGCACGCGCCGGATTGGACTGGAACGCTCGATGGACTAGGTCTGCTTCCGTCCGCGTCACAGACGCGCGAGTGTGCTTTCGAGGCGATGGGCCTGCACCCTGCGCGCTTAGGTTTAGACCGGCGTGTTGGCCTCTCTGTTGTGCCTAGGTGGGGCTGCGGCGTGTTGATCTTCCGCGGCGGGCATGACCCAGAAAGTGTGTCCGCCAAATGGGATCAAGCGTCTTTGGGTAAGATGGTGCACCCTGCAGGAAGTTAATCTATTGAATAGCCGTGATCTTGATGCAGGGCGACTTGGAGTTGTACCTTGAGCTTATGACAACTAAAACCGGATACTTGATAAAACACACCCTTTCAAGTGCGGATACAACCGGTGGTCGCTCTCGCTCGGGGATATGAGCGAGGGATCACCGGTAGGATTATTGCTATGTGATGTTACTTGGAGGACTTCAACCTACCCTCCTCTACTGTTGCAAGGCGGTGACGAGCGTAGTCTTTGTTAAGACTAGCTATCCCCTCTTATTACGGCATTCTCGCAGTTCGGTCCACCGATATGGCCCCTTACACATATATCCATGCATATGTAGTGTAGCTCCTTGCTTGCAGTACTTTGGATGAGTACTCACGGTTGCCTTGTTCCCCTTTTCCCCTACCTCTACTCGATTGCTGCAACTGGACGATGGAGCCGGGAGCGACGCCACCGCCTATGGCGACTACTACTCGGAGGTGCCTACTACTACGTGCAGCCCGGCGACGGCGCACGGGAGTAACCTAGGAGGATCCCGGCGGGAGGCCTGCTCCTCTTCGATCTGATCCCGCTTTGTGCTAGCCATCTTATGGCACCTTGTTTAACTTATGTCGTACTCAGATATTGTTGCTTCCGTGACTCGTCTATGATCGAGCACTTGTATTCGAGCCCTCGAGGCCCTGGCTTGTATTATGATGCTTGTATGACTTATTTTATTTGTAGAGTTGTGTTGTGATATCTTCCCGTGAGTCCCTGACATTGATCGTACACATTTGCGTGCATGATTAGTGTACGACTAAATCGGGGGCGTCACAAGTTGGTATCGAGCCGATTGCTGTAGGAATCCCTTTCCACACTCCTTGGTCAAGTCGAGTCTAGACATTGCAAAACTTTTACTAACTTGGCTGTGTGCCTTACGGGCCCACGCCGCCATTAGGTGGTACTAGGATCTTTTACTCCTCGACCTTTACTCGGGACTCTGAACTCTCTTCTATTCGGGTTAAATGAATTTGCTAAAAACAAAACTAACTTTAGGTTCTCTCAAGTACCTTCTCCGGAGAGCCCTCACTTGAGATGATGATCGCTAATCGGAAGATTCGAAGATACTCTCGATGTTCTCTCGAGACTTTGTGCCCATCACTTTTGCTATTCGACCACCGATAAATCTGTATGGATAACTACTTACACTTGCCATTCATCGATCATCCCCATTGATCTTGTTATTACAAGATACCCCACGATTTTCTCTATTGTTCCGAGAATACTTTGCGCCTCTTGCCTAGCAGTTCTTTGCCACATGAATACCCCTTCAAATAAATCCTCGCACTTGTCGAGTATCCGCTCAACCCAGCTTGTTCATGTGTTTCGCAAAAGTCTTCAAATTACTATTCGATCTTCGAAAATCCTCTGGAGCCTTTGGCTCTTGAAATTCTTGCTTGCTTGCATTATGGTTAATCCCATAAGTCTCGTAGTCATATTGACATTCCTTGTCATTATCATTTTGGGTCTGTTGACTCAATATGTTTGCGAATACCCGCAATCATCATTGATCCTTATAAATTACCTTTCCGGCTGAGCTGCCATTCCTTATCTGGAATTGGTTCTCGACCAATCCAATTACCGTTGGTTGTACCCTAAGGCTATTCAACTTATCCATCCCTAATCAGAGCATTGCTTCTGACCCCTTGATTTGGGAATCGTAATTCATTTGCATTTGACAATTGAGTTAGTCAGTTGTTTCTATAGTTGATCTCCTTGCATTCTTCTTCCTCTAGTAGAGTACTGATGCTCACGTCAGATCCCTTGTGGACCACCAGATCCTTTGTTGGATTTTATCTGACAACGCCCTTCATACTCAATAACCTTGTGAGCTTTTCCTCCGATACATAATGCCTTTGGTAAATTGTATCCTCTGCTTTTCAACCATGCTCGCCTTGAGCTTGAGTTAGTTATTTCTAAAGATTACGGTATATGATTCCAAGAAGCCCTATGGGTTGAACATATGCCTTCACTAAACCGTGTGAACCCGAAAGTTTTCACGAATCATACTCTTACGGTGCTTCGCGGATAAAATTTTCAACACCGCAACTTCATCGAGCGTGAGAAGTGAATGAAAGGTTATGCATTGGAGAAGTGGGAGTCGACCTTGAACTTGTGTTCATGCCCATGGACACGATGTAGATCTTATCATTAAAGCTTCTCTTAAAATTAGTTATTCCTTTGGTATAAGTTCATCTTATATCGGGGATCCGCCTTTGCAATCGTGGTTCCGACCTTGTTCTCTTTTAAATACCATTTCTCGTGCAAGTTTTAGCACTTGTCTTACGTGAGAGCAATACCCCGTCCAACCTCTACTTTGATATGTCATCGAGTATTACCCCTGGTATCTCGAGATTATCATGGGCGCATAACTTCTTATGAGTTCTTCATCAAGTGCTACCTTCCCATCGATTCCAATTTTTCACGGGCTCGAGTTATTAAACACTCAAAGGCACCGATAACTGAACCGAGTCCGCACTACGGTTCAACAACTCTTTAGTAAGCTTCTATAAGTACGAGTTTGTACCCGACCACGCCATTCCTAGCCTGTTTGGTTATATCCTTGTCGTGCAGGTTTTAACGGTGCTGCCTGGTCCTTATCCCAGGAGCACAACTTTCGACGATTGAGCTAAGCTTACGTCGATTTCCTTGTCTTATCGTTCCATCTTGAACAACAAACTTGATCTCGAGTTTGTGTCGTAACCGTGGTTCCAATAACTTCTTGCTTCATCATTCCTTTGACTTGATGTCGTCACCGATTGATTACATCTGCATGAAATCTCTCGACAATTGTGTCGTGATGATCATCAACCTTATGAGCTCTTCCAGGAATTCAATTGAATTCATGATGGGTAATACCATCCTTCCCCCTCGATGATTCCTGTTCTCATCGACCACTTTATTGCCTTCCGTTCAACACAAGTTGTTCGTGTTTTGTGTAAACCTTGAGATCCCTGCTATCCAGCATTTGTTCTTCTTTACCTTGGAGTATTACCATCTGTTAATATCAAGGATGTTGTGAGGACTGCTCCACCTCTTAAGAAATTCTTGGTATTGAGATGCTTCTCACCATCACCATTCTTTCTTGGTCCCCGTGTTGCTTCCAACCGGTGTACCAACAAGTGAACGGTGCTGTTTGAATTCTGCCCTTCTAGCAAGCCTCTTGCTTTGATGTGAAATTCTTAGACTATCGATTATTGAATCACCATTCTGACATTGGTCGTGCAACCCAACCCATCGGGCGCACCTTTCAACCAATGTTTACTTGTGTATGTTTTCCTCGAGCATACTTCCTTATATCATTTGATCCGACAAATGTTATCTCCTTGTTCACTTAATTGTGGAAGTCCACCTTTTGGGAATCTCGGTGAATTGCCGTTGAGTTCACCAGACACCTCCTTGTCCTCTCTTTGGGTTAATGATGGACTCTTGTTAACGGAAATCGCTTCACAGTGCATTTCCCGAGAATCTTACAATGTCATCTCGTCAATTTCGTTGCACCTTTCCTTCTCGGTATCCTAAGTCCGAGGTATCCCGACACCAATCGGATCTGAATCTCGGTCGAGATATGATGGTTGGGACAACTTTCAAGAGTTATGATGTTGATCCTTTGATGAACCGGTAGCATGATGTCATGCCTAGCACCCCCCCCCCCCGGGCTGGAGGACCTATCATTATAGATTCCTTTTTAGCAAGGTTATCCGTACATCCATGAGGAAATTGTAAGACTTATTCTACAAGTTATTCCTGATGAATACTTCGTGTTTCCAAAGTCGATCTTCACCGAAGACCATGTCAATGCTATCTCGAAGCATGTCAATGGTACTCCGGTTTTCAACAGAACATTTGAAGCACGATGCTAAATTTCATTTATCATTTATCCTAACACCGTTGTATGGGTAATATCATGAGATTCCTCCCCTTACCTAAAGAGTTTTCTACATTAAATCCTGCCACGGATATCATGCTCGCTTGTCCTTGGTAAGGATATATCCCTGAAATATGTGTTTAAACACATTTTCCTTTCCATTGTTACATTTAATATGATAATCATATTTTACTTTCCATTGGTTGTTTGAACCTTTCTTGGGATATATATAATCTAAGCAGTGATAATCCCCTGCTTAGGTAAGCACCTCGTTGTACCACTCTGTAAGTAAGACCCTATTACTATTGTTGATGACATTCCGGTAACCACCGATGGACGAGAACCTTGCCTATTGGTCCGCCTCGTTCGATGAGCAGGAAAATGGACCTCTTCGTCCCTCGCCCTTGGTACCTATGTTGTTGCCGACATGACCCTCAGACTCTCCTCTGACATGCCTTGCTTACATGATCGTGCCAGATGTCACCAACCTTCTACTTTTAACCACATGGTGGGCCCATAACCCATAGTTTCACAGGATCGAAACCTGACTCTCCTGTACACCCCTGTTGCCGAAGTTATTCCTCACGCTTGACTTTGTATGTAATTCACGGGCCACTTGTGTTGATCTATTATGGTATCGGACACAATACTTATTCCCGTTGCTCTGAACCCTTTCGCACCCTACTTCAGGCAATGAACGATTGCCTATCCGCTTGAAACTTCTTATCGCACTGTCTTACTTTGCTCTCGATGTGTGTCATTTGTTCAACTCGAGAGATACTCATAAGTTCATTCTTGGGGTACCCCCAGATGATTTTCCCTTATAACATCCTTGCATTGTAGAGCTACCCCTTACCTATTCGTAAGCACGATGGAGTTCACGAAGAAATGGTGCCAAGTTTATCATGATGCACCGGAATAAAGGATTGAAGACATCAACGAAAGGAACTAACTTCTTGAGAAGATCCGTTAGAATATCGTAACAGAACTTTCCCTTACTCCCTCTTAAATCTCGGACGAGATTTCTTGTAATGGAGGAGAATTGTGGCCTTGGGTAATTAAGCTACAGTAATCCCCACTAATGATGCCACGTCACCTCGGTTACTGTGGATAAACTCCCGTTAGTTCGGAACCTAGTTCGAATTTCAAATTCAAAATCGAGCAAACAATAAAAGTTTTCAAACATGAAAACTAAAATGTGCAAAGTGTGGCAAATAAATCCCTGGGTATTTGTCATGTTGGAACCAACCTCTTTTGGATTCCGAAAGTGCCCCTGGAAATTATTTAGTGGTCCAACATCATATTAATTGGCTTATTCAATTTTCCAAAAATGCTTGAACTTTTCCTTTGGCCCTAAAACTTTTTTTTGGGCAACACCAACATATTGTGCATGAATTAATTGCCAAGTTTCATACATGTCAAAATTCGTTTGATGGATCAACTAAATACAAACGGAGTAGAAATAAATTTCAGAAATAGAATTAGAAACGAAAATAAAGGAGGAAGCCTTTCCCCCCTCCCCTTGGGCCTTGTGGCCCAGCTAGCTCCCACATGCCAGCCCACCCGACCATGCCCAGCCCATCTTCCCCCTGGTCGTCTTCTCCTGTTCACGACCGCGCCCGAACAGGAGCTCGACCCCGTCGGACCAGCCTCCCCGGCGCCGCCCCGAGAGGATAAGGAGGCGCCTCGGGCCCCTTGTCTCCCCTCCCACTTGCCTCCCCGCAACCTCCACCTGCCTCTCTCTCTCCCTCTCTGCCTCGTCCAAGATCCGCCCGCGACGGCGCACCAGAAGCCTCCGCTCGCCTCCCCGTCATCCCGCCATCTCCGACCGCCTCCAAGACGGCTTCCCCGACCTCCGCGTCCTCCCCTTCTTCCTCTACACCGAGCCACGAGGACCCGGAAGCCCCCGTGACGCCGTCCCGAGCCCTCCTTCCTCATCTGCTTCGCCGGCCGCCGACGCCAAATCCGGCAACCTCGAGCCCTCCCCGAGCCCACTCGTGCACACCTGCAGGACCACGGTGAGCCCGCGGTCTTCCCCCTCGCTCGCTAGCTCGACCCCGCGCCCGTAGCTCACCCCCTTCGTCGTGCCCGATGCCGTCGGAGCTCGCGCTCACCTGTCGTTGGTCGAGCTTGCCGCGAGCCCCTGCGTGCCCAGCCCGCGCCCTCGCTCGCTCCTGTCCTCGCACACGCCAGCGCCCCACCGCACTGCACCTGCCGCTGCTCCCCGCGGGAGCTCACACCTCCGCGCGCGTGCCGCGGCTGACCAGAGCCATGCCGGCTCCTCCCCTGCTCTCTGTTGCGGCTATTGCCGCTCCCCCTGTCACTGTGCCGCTCCAGCCGCCGCGGGCCACCACGCCCACCCGTGCCTCCGGCTGTTGACTGTTGACTGCTGGCTGGGCAGCTGACTCAGCCCCTCCTGGACCCACATGTCAACCTGTGTACACTTATGTGTACATAGTACTGTGTGCACTTAGCATTTCTGCATTTGTTTTCGGATTAAAATTAATTTCAGAATAGTAATAAAACTTTAGAAAAATAATAGAAAATAAACCGTAGCTCAGATGAAAATGTTTTCTACATGAAAGTTGCTCAGAACGACGAGACGAATCCGGATACGCAGTCCGTTCGTCCGCCACACACCCCTAACCTATCGAACCTGCAACTTTCCCCTCCCTCTCCTGCTGAAAACCCTAAACACCGGAATACTTTCCGGATGTTTCCCTTAACCAGTACCCCTCATACCACGTTAGGGCACGCCTAGCATCGCTTCTTGACATGTCATGCATCGATATGCATCTGTTTACTTAGTATTCATTGTTTCTTCCCCTCTTCTCTCCGGTAGACTACGAGACCGACGCTGCTGCTCTTGGCGGTTCGACTACGGTGTTGACCCTCTCTCTTGCCGAGCAACCAGGCAAGCCCCCCTTGATCACCAGATAACGCCTACTCTTCTCTATCTCGCTTGCATTAGAGTAGTATAGCATGTTCTGTTTTGAGATACTCCTATCCGCTGCATAGCTTTGTCCTTGTAACTTCGTTGTTACCTTACCGCAATCCTATATGCTTAGTATAGGATGCTAGTACTTTCATCTGTGGCCCTACATTCTTGTCCGTCTGCCGTGCTATGTTATCGGGCCGTGATCCCTCGGGAGGTGGTCACGGGTATATACTATATACTTTATACATGATACATGTGGAGACTAAAGTCGGGTCGGTGATGGACCACCCATGAGTGGATCTTTGTGGCGGGGCGACAGGCAGGTTGAGACCGCCTAGGAGAGAGGTGGGCCTGGCCTGTTCGCGTTCGCTCGGATACTTAACACGCTTAACGAGGTCTTGGTATTTGATCTGAGTTGGCTACTGAGCTTATACGCACTAACCATCTACGGGAGTAGTTATGGGTATCCGGCGTCGTGGTATCGGCCGAAGCACTTCAGACGTCGACGACGAGCGGCGCGCCGGATTGGTGGAACGCTGATGGGCTAGGTCTGCTTCGGCGCGTCACAGAGCGTGCAGGTGTGTGCTCGAGGCGATGGGCCTGGACCCTGCGCGCTTAGGTTTAGACCGCGTGTTGGCCTCTCTGTTGTGCCTAGGTGGGGCTGCGATGTGTTGATCTTCCGCGGCGGGCATGACCCAGAAAGTGTGTCCGCCAAATGGGATCAAGCGTCTTTGGGTAAGATGGTGCACCCTGCAGGAAGTTAATCTATTGAATAGCCGTGATCTTGTAACAGGGCGACTTGGAGTTGTACCTTGAGCTTATGACAACTAGAACCGGATACTTGATAAAACACACCCTTTCAAGTGCCAGGTACAACCGGTGGTCGCTCTCGCTCAGGGATATGAGCAGGGGATCACCGGGTAGGATTATTGCTATGTGATGTTACTTGGAGGACTTCAACCTACCCCTCCTCTACTGTTGCAAGACAGGTGACGAAGCGTAGTCTTCATTAAGACTAGCTATCCCCTCTTATTACGGCATTCTGCAGATTCGGTCCTCGATATGGCCCCTTACACATATATCCATGCATATGTAGTGTAGCTCCTTGCTTGCGAGTACTTTGGATGAGTACTCACGGTTGCCTTGTTCCCCCTTTTCCCCCTACCTCTACTCGATTGCTGCAACCAGACGATGGAGCCCAGGAGCCAGACGCCACCGCCTATGACGACTACTACTCCGGAGGTGCCTACTACTACGTGCAGCCCGCTGACGGCGACCAGGAGTAACCTAGGAGGATCCCAGGCAGGAGGCCTGCTCCTCTTTCGATCTGTAACCCAGTTTGTGCTAGCCATCTTATGGCACCTTGTTTAACTTATGTCTGTACTTAGATATTGTTGCTTCCGCTGACTCGTCTATGATCGAGCACTTGTATTCGAGCCCTCGAGGCCCCTGGCTTGTATTATGATGCTTGTATGACTTATTTTATTTGTAGAGTTGTGTTGTGATATCTTCCCGTGAGTCCCTGACCTTGATCGTACACATTTGCGTGCATGATTAGTGTACGATTAAATCGGGGGCGTCACAGCTATCCAGCATGCATCTAGAGTATTAAGTTCATGAGAACAGAGTAACGCTTTAAGCAAGATGACATGATGTAGAGGGATAAACTCATGCAATATGATATAAACCCCATCTTGTTATCCTCGATGGCAACAATACAATACGTGCCTTGCTGCCCCATCTTTGGGAAAGGACACCGCAAGATTGAACCCAAAGCTAAGCACTTCTCCCATTGCAAGAAAGATCAATCTAGTAGGCCAAACCAAACTGATAATTCTGAGAGACTTGCAAAGATAACCAATCATACATAAAAGAATTCAGAGAAGATTCAAATATTGTTCATAGATAAACTTGATCATAAACCCACAATTCATCGGTCTCAACAAACACACCGCAAAAGAAGATTACATCGAATATATCTCCACAAGAGAGGGGGAGAACATTGTATCGAGATCCAAAAAGAGAGAAGAAGCCATCTAGCTAATAACTATGGACCCGAAGGTGCGAGGTAAACTACTCACACTTCATCGGAGAGGCTATGGTGTTGATGTAGAAGCCCTCCGTGATCGATGCCCCCCGGTGAGCTCCTAACAGGCCCCAAGGCGGGATCTCACGGCATGAGAAGGTTGCGGCGGTGGAATTAGGTTTTTGGCTCCGATCCGTAGTTTGGGGTACATAGGTATATATAGGAGGAAGGAGTACGTCGGTGGAGCAACAGGGGGCCCACGAGGGTGGAGGGCGCGCCCAGGGGGGTTGGCGCGCCCCCCTACCTCGTGCCCTCCTGGTTGATGTCTTGACGTAGGGTCCAAGTCCTCTGGATCACGTTCGTTCCGAAAATCACGTTCCCGAAGGTTTCATTCCGTTTGGACTCCGTTTGATATTCTTTTTCTGCGAAACTCTGAAATAGGCAAAATGACATCAATTCTAGGCTGGGCCTTCGGTTAATAGGTTAGTCCCAAAAATAATATAAAAGTGTAAAATAAAGCCCAATAATGTCCAAAACAGAATATAATATAACATGGAACAATCAAAAAATATAGATACATTGGAGACGTATCAAGCATCCCCAAGCTTAATTCCTGCTCGTCCTCGAGTAGGTAAATGATAAAAACAGAATTTTTGATGTGGAATGCTACTTGGCATAATTTCAATATAATTCTTCTTGATTGTGGTATGAATATTCAGATCCGAAAGATTCAAGATAAAAGTTCAATATTGACATAAAAATAATAATACTTCAAGCATACTAACTAAGCAATTATGTTTTCTCAGAATAATAACATGGCCAAAGAAAGTTCATCCCTACAAAATCATATAGTTTAGTCATGCTCCATTTTCATCACACGAGAATGCTCTCATCATGCACAACCCCGATGAAAACCAAGCAATTGTTTCATACTTTAGTAATCTCAAACTTTTTCAACTTTCACGCAATACATGAGCGTGAGCCATGGATATAGCACTATGGGTGGAATAGAATATAATGATGGGGGTTATGTGGAGAAGACAAAAAAGGAGAAAGTCTCACATCAACAAGGCTAATCAATGAGCTACGGAGATGCCCATCGATTGATGTTAATGCAAGGAGTAGGGATTGCCATGCAACGGATGCACTAGAGCTATAAATATATGAAAGCTCAACAAAAGAAACTAAGTGAGTGTGCATCCAACTTGCTTGCTCACGAAGACCTAGGGCACTTGAGGAGGCCCATTGTTGGAATATACAAGCCAAGTTTTATAATGAAAAATTCCCACTAGTATATGAAAGCGACAAAACAAGAGACTCTCTATCATGAAGATTATGGTGCTACTTTGAAGCACAAGTGTGGTAAAAGGATAGTAACATTGTCCCTTCTCTCTTTTTCTCTCATTCTTTTTTGGGCCTTCCTTTTTTATGGCCTTTCTCTTTTTTTTATTCCTCACTTGGGACAATGCTCTAGAAAATGATGATCATCACACTTCTATTTATTTACAACTCAATGATTACAACTCGATACTAGAACAAAGTATGACTCTATATGAATGCCTCCGGTGGTGTAAGGGATATGCAATGAATCAAGAGTGACATGTATGAAAGAATTATGAATGGTGGCTTTGCCACAAATACTATGTCAACTACATGATCATGCAAAACAATATGACAATGATGAACGTGTCATGATAAACGGAACGGTGGAAAGTTGCATGGCAATATATCTCGGAATGGCTATGGAAATGCCATAATAGGTAGGTATGGTGGCTGTTTTGAGGAAGATATAAGGAGGTTTATGTGTGAAAGAGCGTATCATATCACGAGGTTTGGATGCACCGGCGAAGTTTGCACCAACTCTCAATGTGAGAAAGGGCAATGCACGGTACCTAGGAGGCTAGCAATGATGGAAAGGTGAGAGTGCGTATAATGCATGGACTCAACATTAGTCATAAAGAACTCAAATACTTATTGCAAAAATCTACAATTCATCAAAAACCAAGCATTACGCGCATGCTCCTAGGGGGATAGATTGGTAGGAAAAGACCATCGCTCGTCCCCGACCGCCACTCATAAGGAGGACACTCAAAGAACACCTCATGTTTCAAATTTTTTACATAATGTTTACCATACGTGCATGCTACGGGACTTGCAAACTTCAACACAAGTATTTCTCAAATTCACAACTACTCAACTAGCACAATTTTGATATCACTACCTCCATGTCTCAAAACAATCATCAAGCATCAAACTTCTCTTAGTATTCAATGCACTCATAAGAAAGTTTTTACTAGTCTTGAATACCTAGCATATTAAGATTATTTAAGCAAATTACCATGCTATTTAAGACTCTCAAAATAATCTAAGTGAATCATGAGAGATCAATAGTTTCTATAAAACAAATCCACCACCGTGCTCTAAAAGATATAAGTGAAGCACTAGAGCAAAAACTATTTAACTCAAAAGATATAAGTGAAGCACATAGAGTATTCTAATAATTTCCGAATCATGTGTGTCTCTCTCAAAAGGTGTGTACAGCAAAGATGATTGTGGTAAACTAAAAATCAAAGACTCAAATCATACAATACGCTCCAAGCAAAACACATATCATGTGGTGAATAAGAATATAGCTCCAAGTAAAGTTACCGATGGAAGTAGACGAAAGAGGGGATGCCTTCCGGGGCATCCCCAAGCTTTGGCTTTTAGGTGTCCTTATATTATCTTGTGGGTGCCATGTGCATCCCCAAGCTTAGGCTCTTGCCACTCCTTGTTCCATAATCCATCAAATCTTTTGCCCAAAACTTGGAAACTTCACAACACAAAACTCAGCAGAAAATCTCGTGAGCTCCGTTAGCGAAAGAAAACAAAAGACCACTTCAAGGTACTGTAATGAACTCATTATTTATTTATATTGGTGTTAAACCTACTGTATTACAACTTCTCTATGGTTTATAAACTATTTTACTAGCCATAGATTCATCAAAATAAGCAAACAACACACGAAAAACAGAATCTGTCAAAAACAGAACAGTCTGAAGTAATCTGTAACTAACGCAAACTTCTGGAACTCCAAAAATTCATCCAAAATAGGAAGACCTAGAAAAATTGTTTATTGATCATAAGCAATTGTAATCAATATTTTATCACGTTCTGGTGATGTTTAACAATTATTTTCGTGGGCAGAAAGTTTCTGGAATTTACAGCAAGATCAAATAACTATCATCCAAGAAGATCCTATAGGTTTAACTTGGTACAAACACTAATTAAAACATAAAAACACATCTAACTAGAGGCTAGATCAAAGATTTATTCCTAAAAAGAAGCAAAAAGCAAAAAACTAAAAATAAAATTGGGTTGCCTCCCAACAAGCGCTATTGTTTAACGCCCCTAGCTAGGCATAATAGCAAGGATAGATCTAGGTATTGCCATCTTTGGCTTTCAATTTTTTAGCGGAATCAAGATCAAATCTGGGAGGTTCTTTAAGTTTCCCTTCATATTCGGAAATTTTTAGATCTAAAGAATCCAACCGCTTATTGCAAAGAATAATCAACATATCCATGCGGTGAATATTTCCGCTAACGCTCTTAAGAGGTTCAAGAGACTTTTGTAAAATCTTAGTTACTTCGCAATTTTTTTCAAAAACTTGTGTCTCTTCCTGGGTATGTTGTGACCCCTTTTGTTGAGGTAGTGTTCCCACTATACCCTCTATCACTTCATACGCAAAACTGGGATCAATTTCAATAAAATTGCCTTTAGCAACGCAATCCAAGAGTTGTCTATGAGATATATTAAGTCCAACATAAAAATTGCGAAGCAGAATTCTAAGGTTCATTTCAAAGGTACAATTACGATAAGACTCCATCATCCTAAACCAAGCATCTTTTAAGTTTTCTCCTTGTCTTTGTTCGAAGTGAAAAACTTCAAACTCAGGAGACAACGGAGTAGATAGAGGACTAGCCATAACGACAAGCAAACGGAAGAGAGGCAAACAGAAAAGAGAGGGCGAATAAAACGGCAAAGGTGAAGTGGGGGAGAGGAAAACGAGAGGCAAATGGAAAATAATGTAATGCGGGAGATAAGGGTTTGTGATGGGTACTTGGTGTTGGGGATACAACTATGGAGTGTGAACCGCCCCGGAAGGGCCGGTTTACCCTCGTTCATGATCCAGGCCCATATGGAGGCCTGGAGCCTAGAGGCGAATTAAGGTCTATGCATGTAAACCGCCTTAGCATTGTAGCTTGTATTGTAAGACAAGAAAGGAGAGACCAAGCCGGACTCCTGTATGAGCCGGATTGGGATTCTGTAAACCGGCCGGGCGTCAACCCGTGTATATAAGGGACGACCAGTGGCGAAGTTAGGGACAGAGGATTCGAGGCTAAGGCAAAGCTATTGCTTCCTAGTCGCCGAAACCAGATCAATCACATCACAACTGGACGTAGGTTTTTACCTTCATCGAAGGGGCCGAACCAGTATAATTCCCGTGTCTTGTGTCCGCTTTAACCCCTCTAGGTAAACCCGTATGATGGCCCTACGACTAAGTCCTTTCATGAGGACATCTGCCGTGACAATTCCACGACAGTTGGCGCCCACCGTGGGGCTATCGCGCGATGGTTTGATGATCTTAGAGGGCAAGTTCGAAGGACTCGAAGGCTATGCAGTGGGCCGGATGACTAAGAGTCGTCGCGGCAAGCTCTACATCGACGATGCGGACTGGGGCCCCGAGGCCGGCTCGGTTGAGTACGGGTACCGGGTCCCCTTTGGCGGCATACACGTGTTCATCGGCAAGATTGGCGAGTCAGGGCTGGGGCCGGACGTCTGCACCGACCTCGTCGAGACCGCTCAGCGGGCGAAGAAGAGTCCTGCCCTAGCTGGACCGGCGGTCAAGCATGTTTTCGTGGGAGTCGTCCACGGAGGTTCTGGCGGATCAGCATCCGGTGATTTAAACCGTCGTTTACTCGGCGACGAATCGTCGGCCGGAGAAACCGAGTCTTTATACCAGCTGCAGGATGGCGGATCGGGGCTGTTCGACGGTGAGAGTATTCGGACCTCGATCTACCCAACCGGGTTGGGGTCTTCATGGCGACGCAGGAGGCGCTTCACTCTTGACGCGGCGCCTGGTCGCCGGTTCAACAATGGTGATGGCAGCCGGGCGGAGGCCTGTGGCGCCCACCGCTCAAGTTTTATCCGAAGCTTTTGACGCATTGGCAAGTGCTCATGGCGGAAGCTAACCCACCGGATCAGGACATGCACAACGCAGATTGCAAAGGTGAGGAACAGATCACTAAAGCTAAAGCGGACTGGCGGCCGCGGGCGAACGGATGGCGATGGAACGAGCCGCTTTGGATGCGTGAGCTTATAGGCTCAGCTGGACAGAGTGCATCACAGAAGTCATGAAAAGGAAGTACAGGTCCCGTTTGCCTTCAGTTTTTGAGGGTAGGGAGCTTTTCAATACCCCAGGAGCAGGGACCAGTAATCCCCCGCTGTTGGTGAACCGGCCGGAAGCACCTGGGACGGCCGCACCGGTTCAGCCCCGTCTGGTAGATCTGCCTCGCCATCATGCCGGTGCACCCCAGACCTTGCAGACACCTCCGGGTCACTACTCCAACCCGATGGATAATCTTGTAGCGGCTGCGGCACGGTTGGAGGCGATTCCAATTGAAGGCGATTCACCACAGGCGGTAGAGACACGCCGGGTTAAGGAGCTCCTCCGGACGGCCCTGGCTCAGCAAGAAGCTTACTCGTACAATCGGGATCGGATCCACTCCACCCCCCGCCCGAGCCGGAGCTATAGCCGACGCGTCGACGAACCGGCCGTATCAAGCAATGCGCAGCGTGGTCCGCCCCGCGGCAACAATCCGGCAGGCGGCTTTGAAGATGCTCAAGTGGTGGTGGACCGCGCCAGGGAACGTAGGGAGGCCGAGTTAGCCGCACAAGTAGAGGATCATCCGGCGCCGATTCGTCCGACCATCTTCGAGCCAGGTGACGTCGGCTCTTTGGGGTGCCTTGCCTCGTCCCGCTTTACGCATACGCGGCGCTTGCCCAAGGACTTCAAGGGGCCACGCAAGGTGCCAAATTATCTTGCCGACTTGGCTCCAGAGGCGTGGATAGAAAGCTACGAGATGGCCATGGAGATGCTAGACGTGGATGAAGCTGCATGTGCAAAGTACTTCACGATGATGCTGGAAGGTACGGCCCGGACTTGGTTGAAAAATTTGCCGCCCAACTCTATCAACTCATGGACCCAGTTGCGAACCCGGTTCATCCAAAATTTCAAAGACACCTGTAAACAGCCCATGTCTGTGGTGGATCTGGCGGCTTGTGTCCAGGCGGAGGGAGAGTCTACAACCCATTGGGTGCGCCGCGTCTCGGAAGTTTTACATTCGTCGGACCGGATCAACCCCGATTCCGCGATCGACCTTGGAAGCCAATTGCGGTTTGAGCCATTGAAAGCTGAAGCTGGGTCGCATGAAGCGTTTTGCCATGACATGGGCACTCTAATGGGCGTTTTGGTAAAGTACGCTGATTACGATAGTACCAAGGATCCCGAATCTGAGAATGATGAAGTGGGAAGGAAAACAGAGCGACAACTCCAGGGCCAGCAGCATCATTGGCAGCAATGGAGGAACAAGCGTAAAGTTTAACGGCAACATGGGCTTTGTGGCTAACACCAACGCCAGCAGGACAAGGGTCAGCGCGCAGGGTAGGCGATCAAATCGGGCGGTCACAATCCGGATCGTTTGAATTTCATATTGAATCAACCTTGTCCGAAGCATGGGACGAAGGAGGTACCGCAAACCACCTTTGGAAGGATTGTTATATTATGCAGGAGTTCAAAATTCCAACTCTTTCCGGTATGATCAAGGGCCGGTGGCGGTTCAGGTCCGCCACGGGTTCTGATGGAGGAAATACCGCCCCGATTCGTGGTAATCCGGGCGGCAAGGCAATCGAATAATCAAGGTAATCGAGCAATCGAGAACCAAGGGGCTACAATCAACAACAGCGGCGGTCGGGTTATCGAGCAATCCGAAGCGGTTAAATGGTGGGCGGTACACGTCTTTACCACCAGCTTAGACCGGCGAGACCGAAAACTTGAAGCGGGCGGTCGGTGTTGTTGAACTGCTGCGCCAGCATTACCTACGCTGGTCCGAGCAGCCGATTGTGTGGAGCAGAGAGGACCATCCTCCCCGGTTTACAATCCGGGTCGATTAGCCCTGGTGGTGGCACCCGGTAGGCGGGTACAAGTTTACCAAGGTTCTTATGGATGGAGGAAGCAGCATCAACATCACGTACTACGAGACTTTCCGGCGTATGGGGTTAACAGATAGGCATCTCGGGCCATCCGACACGGTGTTTCACGGAGTGGTGCACAGTAAGTCGGCGTGCCGGTCGGTAAAATAGCTCGAGGTAACCTTTGGAGACGAACATGACTCGAACGTAAGCGTTGACATTTGAGGTGGTGAAAATTCAAAGCCCTTACCACGCCTCTTTGGGCGGCCGGCTTATGCTAAGTTCATGGCACGGCCCTGTTATGTTTACTTACAGCTGAAAATGCCGGGTCACAAAGGAACGATAACGGTTCATGGAGCCGCGGATCGCTCTGGAGTGCGAGGAAGGTGATGCGCTTCTGAGTCGGTTTGTGCCACGGAAGAGTTAAAGTATTATAAGGATAATGTTGATCCGCGGATATGACCCTTTGAAGAAGCCAACTACTGAGCACGATCCGGACTTGAAGTTCAAATCGGCGGTGAGGCGAAGCTTGTTGATTTTGTGCCGGCGATTCGTCCAAGCAGTTCACCATCGGTGCCAACCTGGATCCTAAATAGGAAGCGGCGCTCATCGAGTTCATCCGTGAGAATCGGGACATTTTGCATGGAAACCTTCGACATGCCGGTGTACCGAGGGAACTCGCTGAGCACACTCTTAATGTGGACCAAATACAAACCGGTAAAACAGTTTCTTCGCGGTTTAACGAGGAAAAGCGCAAGGCCATCGGAGAAGAAGTTGCTAGACTTTTGGCAGCAGGGTTTATCGTTGAAGTCTTTCACCCGTAATGGCTTGCTAATCCGTGTTGGTCCTTAAGAAAAATGGCACTTGGCGCGTAATGCGTGGATTACAGATCTTAACAAAGCTTGTCCGGCGGATCCTTCGCCCTCCCGCATTGACCGGATCATTGATGCAACGGCGGGTTGTGGCGTTTGAGCTTTACGGATCGTATTCGGTTATCATCGATTAAGATGGCGGTTAGGACCAGGAGAAAGCGGCGTTTATCACCCCCTTGGAGCCTTCGCTATGTGTCCATGCCTTTTGGGCTCAAGCGCCCAAGCAACTTATCGACTTTATGTAATTGTCTGCATGAGCAGATCGGCCGTAACGTGCACGCCTATGTGGATGATATCGTGGTGAAGTCAAGGCAAAAGGAAACATTGATTCAGGATTTAAAAGAAACCTTTGACAACTTGCGGGTGTACAAGATGATGCTCAACCCGGCCAAGTGCGTCTTTGGTGTTCCGGCAGGCAAATTGTTGGGCTTTCTCGTGTCCAACCGGGGGATTGAGGCTAATCCGGAGAAGATTACAGCTATCACCTCCTTAGCTAAGCCAAAGTGCATCAATGATGTCCAACGCTTGGCAGGCCGGATTGCTGCGCTAAGCCGGTTTATCGATCGCCTAGGAGAAGGCCATCCCTTTGTACCAGATCTTTGAAGAAGACGGATCAATTAAATGCGGAGCTCATTCTGCCGATGAGGCATTGGAGGATTTAAAGCGGCAGGTGGCCAACCCTTTGTTCTTGCTGCCCCTATTGACGAGGAGCCGCCCTATTATATGTTCTTTGCTAATGCCGTGGCAGTGAGTGTAGCCATTGTGGTGGAGCGCAAGGAGGCGGGGAAGGAGTATCCGGTTCAATGACGATTTACTACATCGGCGAGGTTCTCATTGAATCTAAACAAAGATATCCACATTGGCGTAAGCTGGTATATGGGGTTTTTATGGTGTCGGAAGTGAAGCAATATTTCCAAGGGCACCCCATCACGATGGTCGATTCGGCTCCCTTGGGTGATATCATCTTGAACCGGAAGCGATCGGCGGATTGCTAAGTGGGCTATAGAACTTGGGCAGACGGTTTAAAATATGTGCCCCGAACGGCCGTAAAATCTCGGCACTTGTGGATTTCATTAATGATTGGGACGGAGTTGCAAGCGCCGTAAGAGAAGCGGATCACACTTATTGGACCATCCATTTTGATGGGTCGAGCAATTGGAGGGCTCGGGGTGGAGTCGATTAACTTCCCCACGAGGTGACAAGTTCATTATGTTCTCCGCCTAATGTTCCCTTGTACTAACAATGCAGCTGAGTATGAAGCTTTGCTCCATGGTCTCCGGATGGCCAAGGAAATGAATCTCAGCCGAGTTAAATGCTTTGGTGACTCGGACTTGGTGGCCCGGCAAGTATCCGCACTTGGGACTCAAGGATCCACTCATGGCTGCATATCGTCGGAAGTGGATGTTGTTGCAGGACATTTTAAAGGATATCGGTGGACCATGTGGATCGCGTCGGAAGAACAAGCGGTGATGCTTTGAGCCGGCTGGGTTCCCAGCGTAAACCGGTCCGCCTAACGTTTTCCTTGATGTCTGCACAAACCGTCGATTAAGCTTCCGATGAATTTGATTTGGCTATCGCTGATCCGGAGGCTCAATTGGTGGCGGCCTTGCATGTCATTCGGATTGGGCGCTCCTTATTTGGCATACATGAACCGGGCGAGTTACGGAAGATGAGGCGTTGGCCCGGCAGATAGTTCGGCGGTCTAAGTCTATGACCATTGTTAATGGCGAGTTGCACCGTCGCGAGGTGTCGAGGCGTTTCAGCGTTGTGTGTCCCCGAAGAGGGCTGTGAGATATTGCGAGAGATTCATGAAGGGATTGTGGTCACCACGCCGGTTCAAAGTCCTCGTGGCCAAGGCATTCCACCATGGTTTCTCTTGGTTGTTGCTCATCTTGTCGCGGAGGATCTGGTCGACGATGTGATGGTTGCCGAAGTTCTCGAGCGTGCTCATGTGCCAGCCCAAGAGTTGAGGATGATTCCAATTACTTGGCCATTTGCGACTTGGGGTTGGATATGGTTGGACCTTTCAAAGGTCCAAGGACAAAAAGACCCACTGTTGGTGGCGGTGGATAAGTTTACCAAGTGGGTCGAGGCGAGCACGTTAGCAAGTGTGATGCGCCACGGCGGTTCAGTTCATCAAGCGGGTGATTTTCGGTTTGGGTTTCCACAGTATCATCACGGACAATGGCACCAATTTGTCCAAAGGAGCTATGAAGGAATTTTGTGAGCGAGCACATCCGCTTGATGTTTCTTTCAGAGCCCACCCGCAATCCAATGGTCAAGCGGAACGAGCTAATCAGGAAATTTTGAAGGTATCAAACCCGGCTTATGGTCCCTTTAGAGAGGCGCCGGGTTGTTGGGTGGAAGAGCTACCATCGGTGATATGGAGTATTAACACTACCCCCAACCGATCCACTTTGGATACACGCCGTTCTTCATGGTCTATGGGCGGGGCGGTCCTTCGATGATATCCGTCACGACTTCGCCTCGGTAGCAGCTTATGTTGAGGCGGATAGCGAGGCAGCACGGCAAGATGATTTGGACCGACCGACGAAGAGCGCGATATGGCAGCAGCCCGTTCGGGTGATCCGCCAAACAAGATCTTCGTCGGTATCACAGCCGGGCGGTTAAAACCAGAACCTTTCGGGAAGGAGATTTAGTGCTGCGGCTCATTCAAGATCGAAAGATATGCACAAGCTATCCCCACCATGGGAAGGGCCTTTTGTGGTCAGCAAGAATCTATACAACGGGTCCTACTATCGATTGATGTTCGAGAGCGAAAGGACTCACGCACGTCCGAGGAGGAGACTAACGAGCCGTGGAACATAGCTCATCTTGACCTTATTATACGAGCCATCTGGCTCCACTTATGTACATATCAAGACAATGTATATATTATGAATAAAAGCAATAAACCGGATCCTCGGCTAAGCGGGGCATCATTACGTATAAAAGACGGTTTGGGTACATGGAATCTTTGTCGTGAGGCGGCCTCGGTTTAACCCTTGGCCTTGTTTTGAAACTTTTGTCATTTGGGGCTTGGTATTATCCGAACCAATGCAACGCCTCTTGGCGGCGAAAGCCACCAGATCATTTGGGGACATGGTCACGTCTGAACCGATCCACGCCTCTTGGTCGGCCTAAGGCCATAGAATCACTTGGGGCTTTGGTGAACCCGAACCATTGCAATGCCACTTGATCGGCATCATGCCACGAGTTCAGATTGGGGACTGGCTGACTTGAACCATCGCTTCGCCGTATAGGGGCTTGGTCTGTCCGACCATGGTAACACCATCGATCCGCTCAATACAGCCTTGTCTCGCAAAGCGGTTTTTTCTCATTGATTTTGTTTCTATGTGGTTTTGATACCAATCATTTGGCTTTTATCGGCCTTCGTAAACCGGCAATTTTTTTTATGAAACGGATTTACGTTGTCGTCGTTTTAAGCTGGCAATTTTTCGGTTTGATTTCTTGTTAAACATCCCATTGTGGAGTAACAGGGCTTATCATGCCCGCACGATTTACACGGTAAATCGGTCTTATCTGAGGTTGCCCTCCTTTGTGATGATGGTTTATAAGACCTCCGCTTGGGATTGGCCAAAGCTGACTGTGTGCCTAATGCTGGCAGGTATGTTTGAATCATATAATTTTGATCATATACCTCGGTATTTTCTCATATAAATATTGGTATCACAGTCCGGTTAGAGGTGTAAACCGCCACGGCGGTTTAAGAACTTGTGATTGCAGGCAAAATATGTTGCGGATTTACTACAAAAGCCAGCGGATCCAGCACCGCCATGCAAAAGTTTACAGACCAAGGTTGTACGGCATTGTTGATGAAAGACACTTGCTATCCTATTACAAAGCCTTTCGAGGCCGGCGTTTCACGCGGAGTTATGTCTTGAAGCTTTGGGTATGTCGCTGGCTTGACGGATTCTGCTGCTTCACGGGTTGGCGCGAGGTGGAGGGGCGGCGCTGGCGTCGGTTCAGCTTCTTCTTCTTCCTCACCCAAAGCCGGAAGTCATTGGTGGACCCGATCAATCCGGGTTAAGGCACGAAAGACAGCTTCTTCACTTATCAGCTCAGCGGATCAGCGTCGAGGCGTAAGTGTGCTTACGGATTGGAGGAATCGGGCTCTGCACTTCCGGATGACAAACTCCACCCGCTTGTTGTTTGCGTCATAAAAGATCGGTGAACCTCAGTTGGCCAGCGCCAGTTGACTCGCCAGCAGACGCACTTCCTTGGTAATCCGTTTGAGGGCATCGTTATCAAAGGCTTCACCGTTCTCTTGAGCTTTGGGAAAACCTTTAGCTATATCGGCGGATCAAGATCCGCTATCCATGCTTTGGCACGAGTCAGAGCTAGTAGTGTGCCAGCCGGGCTGCGGATCGCTTCATCTCTTCAAGCTGCCCGGAATCATGGACAGCGGTCCAGCGTCTCTCGATCGAGGGGCGGCGCCGTGTTGTCATATGAAGTGGCGCATATGACCCGCTGGGCGCCGGTATATAGCTGCTCAATCGAGTGTCTGAAGCCTTGAGCTTTTTCCGCGTCGAGCCGGATGAAGCGTCGTTTGCCTACACCAGGTTTAGACAGCTCAAGTTAAACCGTGGCAGCGTTAACACGAGCATATTCGGTGTAAATTTGCTTACCAAAGATGGCAGAGGTCATGGCATGCACTTGGCGTTTGAGTCCGGTCAGCTCTTGATCACCGGTTTAAGGGCGCCTCGGCTTCCTCCGCCCGCTTTACTAAACCGGCCTTCTCGGTGTCCTAGTTGACCCGCTCGGTTGTACCACTCCTTCACTGTTCCATGGTGGTCGGGGCAGTTTTAGTTCATCCTTGGCTTTGGTGGCTTACATTATTTGGATTTCAGATTGGTTCGGAGGTCCTTGAGTTGCCTGACTTCTGGTGTATTTCATTCGATGACAAAGGAAGCATGTTAGTGGTTTCATTATACAAGTCCCAAGCTTAATACAAGTATTCAACTTGGCACTTGGGGGCTAATGGCTAGTTGATCTCAATTTGCTATGAGGACACACCTTAAGTCCGGTTTAACTTTACAAAGTTAAACCGACCCTTGGGGGCTACTATGCAGATTAAAAATAAAGAGAGGTCAGCCCATTACCTCATAGCGGTCCTTCATGCGATTTACTAGACCGGCTTGAAGTCACGGCTTGTGTAAAGCCGGTTGAGTCGAATGAAGCTCTTAGGCAGAGAAATTGTCGTAGCCGACATATCAGTCTTCCCTTGTCCTTGCTCATAGTAGTGGAACTGTCTTTGATCTGTGCTTTGCTAAAGCGACGGTTGGCTAGGAGCAGATATAGCGATTACATCACAATAACATCGTCATTTTCAGCGGTCTTGTTTGGGCTCGATGTCGTTTTGCTCTGGCTCGGCGGTTCAACAGTCACGACCGGCTCGGCAGACGGGTATGATGGAGCAGGCTGTGAAGTTTCCACTTGGACCTCCGGTTCAACTTCTGGCGGATCAGCAGTGTCGTCTTTGTACAACTCGCCAGAGCTTTCCTTGGCAGCTTCAGGATTTTCGTGTGGTTGTTCTGGGGTTTTCTCCGGATCAACATCCGGGGTAGGAGCAAGAATTTTCGCTTTCTTGCTCAAGTGAGCCTTGGTGCTGCAATGTTCAGAATTGGATAAGACAAATTGACTAAGGTAATGGTGAATCGAATTGACGGACAGCAATTACATACCCTGCGGCGATGTTCAGCGGAGGCGGTTGTGTGGTGGATGAACCGCGGATGAGTTGGAAGAGGCCCGATAATTGGGTCGACGGATTGAGAGGACATCGGAAGAAACCTTTTAAGGGATAACGCCGGAGAGCAAGTCACCTCGACGGGCGGCCTTCCGGATTAGTGTGTCCGTAAACCGCAGAGGTAACCCGTTGGCGGCTGTGCGGGTTGTCTGGCGCTCTTCAGCCTGCTTTGTGTCTTCAAGTTAAGATTTGGATTCAAGTAAGCACAGAATGGTATTTTTCACTTTCCGGACGGTAGCGTCGAATTCTCTTAACGGCGCAAGTTCGGATTCGGAAGAAAGTAAGATTACCTCAACAGGTCGGCATGGCTGGCCCGGCATCATCTGGGAAGAAAATTGTCGATAAAAGATTGTAAAGGGCCAAGCATATGCAGGAAGAAACACAAAGCGAAAGCGGTTTACCTCAGCTTCGATTCTTCGTCCTCCGCGGATCGGAGGACTCGGCGGTCTTCTTCTTGCCTGTTTTCTTAGTGGCCTTGGACTTTACTTGGCGCCCGAACCGGTTTAGTGCGTTTCGAAGGAGCTGTCGGCCGAGAAGTAACAAGGATTAGCGTATATCAGCAGAGTATTAAGAGCACGAAGGCGTTGAGTAGAAACGTACGCCCGGCGGTTTGTTGGCGGCACAAAATGGAGCCAACCGGTTAGGCTGCAGACGGAGATTGGCTCATCGAGCATTTTCTTGGCGATCTCGGTGACCTCCTGTTCAGTTATGGGCAGCTCGTGACGCCTTTGAGGATCTTTGAGGCTGCCGGTGTACTCGTGCATCAATCCGGGCCGGCGGCTTAGTGGCAAAACACCCCAAGAGACCCAGCAACGTACAAGATCCACGCCGGTTAAGCCATTGGCCATTAGAGCTCGGAGCTTGATTATCTGCGGTGCGAAGTTCTTCCGTTCCGCGGCGGTTAAGCGTGCAGGCAGCGGATCTTTGTTCTGAGCAGTGAAGCGGTAACCCGGCAAGGGGTTTTCGTTGGCGAGGGGCGATGTTAAGCGATAGAACCAGGTTTGGTTCGATCCTTTGGATGGCTGTGGTGCTTGGCGTGAGGAAAATCGACTTCTTTCCTCTTACGGATTGAAACGCCGCCCAGCTCCGTGTTAGGACCATCGAGAAAATTCTGTCTGACGGTTCGGATGGAAAAATCCGGAACAACTCCACCGATGGTTCTTCTTGGAGATAGACTTCACGAAGACTTGAAAGTTGCATATGTTTGACACGAATTGGGCCGATATCCTGCGGATGGAGTTGCAAGTCTGGCAGGGCGTCCGGAAAAACTTTGAACGGCGGGCAGAACCCCGGTCTAGGTGCTGCATAAATACAATTACTTCTCCGCTTCATGATTCGGGAGAAACTTCGCCCTCGGAATCGCCAATGGAGGACATTCTTTGGAGCTAAACCGCCAGTGGTGACATAGCCGTTGAGCTGCGTTTCAGTGATTTTGGACCGGACCCAGTTGCAAGCGGAAAATTGAGGAGCCATTCCGGAAGATCAAAGCTGCGAAAGAAAGAAAACGGTTCACCATTGAGCAGGTCAGCGTTGCGAGATATTGTTAAACCGGCAATTGATGGCGGCTTCCCATTCGGTTTAGCGAGGACTAATGGGTAGCGGATTAGCTATCAAAAGTTAAACCGCCGGAGGAGGCAAAACTGAAAATGTTGCTAAGTGTAAGCGAAACAGGTTTCACACGCGAATGAAAATAAACTAGATCTACGAGTTGAGAAGGAAAATTTCTCGACTTATGCAAACCTAAACACATAAGCAGGAAGGTTCGGGCATGTTAAAATAAAGGATCTGAGCAGAAAAGGGAAGATCACGAGTTGGATGAGCGGCGAAAGCAGCCATTTACAGAGGATGGCGGTGCGGCTGGGCGTCTGACGCAAGCGAAGCAGGTATGAAGAGCGGATCTGACGCTTACGAACTATGAGGCGGGCAGAGTTGAGATGAGATCTAGGGTTGAAGGAAACCTTACTGACGGCGGGAACCGTGGAGGGCGCTGAAACTCTGGTAAGATCAGGTTGATCTGTGCCCGGCGTGAAGCGTCGGTCGAAGGTTGAGGACGACGGCAAGAGCTTCGTGGTCGGTGGTCGCGAGGAAGAAGAAGAGAGGAAGAAGAAGAGGAAGAAGAAGAGAATGGCCCGACCGGTCTATTTATAAGGGACTGGAGCAATCAGCGGTAGCGAGAATCGAGGAGTCAAAAGCGGCGGAAGGTGCGGTGACGCCTCGATTCGGGATAGCCTTAATGAAGGGAATCTTCTTGTTTGGATTTTTGTTCAAAATGGCGTCGGTGCCACGACACGAAGATCGAAGGATGATGTCACGGCGGTTCAAGCGGATGGCGGTTCTGAGAGAAGATCAAGAGTTGCACGAAGATGTAGAAGATTAACTGAACGGTTCAAGTCAATCTGGGCCTAATGTTGGGGATACAACTATGGAGTGTGAACCGCCCGGAAGGGCGGTTTACCCTGTTCATGATCGAGCCCATATGGAGGCACGGAGCCCGAGGCTAATTAAGGTCTATGCATGTAAACCGCCTTAGCATTGTAGCTTGTATTGTAAGACAAGAAAGGAGAGACCAAGCGGACTCTGTATGAGCGGATTGGGATTACATAAACCGGCCAAGCGTCAACCCGTGTATATAAGGGGCGACCCGGGCGAGTTAAAGACAGAGGATTGAGGCTAAGGCAAAGCTATTGCTTCCTAGTCGCGAAACCAGATCAATCACATCACTGGCGGGCGTGGTTTTACCTTCATCGAAGGGCCAAACCAGTATAATTCCGTGTCTTGTGTCCACTTTAACCCCTCTAGGTAAACCCGCACGATGGCCCTACGACTAAGTCCTTTCATGAGGACATCTGCCGTGACAATTCCACGACACTTGGTATGTTGACTTTTCGTAGACTCCCGACAGCGGCGCCGTAAATCCTTCTTGCTACCTCTTGAGCACTGCGTTGGTTTTCCTTGAAAAGGAAAGGGTGATGCAGCAAAGTAGCGTAAGTATTTCCCTCAGTTTTGAGAACCAAGGTATCAATCCGAGAGGAGGCCACGCACGAGTCCCTCGCACCTACACAAACAAATAAATCCTCGCAACCAACGCTGTAAGGGTTGTTAATCCCTACACGGTCACTTACGAGAGTGAGATCTGATAGATATGATAAGATAATATTTTTGGTATTTTTATGATAAAGATGCAAAGTAAAGAAAGTAAAATAAAAACGGCGCCATAAATAACTTGTTGACGGGAGATTAATATGATGGAAAATAGACCCGGGGGCCATAGGTTTCACTAGTGGCTTCTCTCGAGAGCATAAGTATTATGGTGGGTAAACAAATTACTGTTGAGCAATTGACAGAATTGAGCATAGTTATGAGAATATCTAGGTATGATCATGTATATAGGCATCACGTCCGAAACAAGTAGACCGACTCCTGCCTGCATCTACTACTATTACTCCACACATCGACCGCTATCCAGCATGCATCTAGAGTATTAAATTCATGAGAACAGAGTAACGCTTTAAGCAAGATGACATGATGTAGAGGGATAAACTCATGCAATATGATATAAACCCCATCTTGTTATCCTCGATGGAAACAATACAATCGTGCCTTGCTGCCCTAGTGTCTTTGGGAAAGGACACCGCAAGATTGAACCCAAAGCTAAGCACTTCTCCCATTGCAAGAAAGATCAATCTAGTAGGCCAAACCAAACTGATAATTACGAGAGACTTGCAAAGATAACCAATCATACATAAAATAATTCAGAGAAGATTCAAATATTGTTCATAGATAAACTTGATCATAAACCCACAATTCATCGGTCTCAACAAACACACAAAAGAAGATTACATCGAATAGATCTCCACAAGAGAGGGGAGAACATTGTATTGAGATACAAAAAGAGAAGAAGCCATCTAGCTAATAACTATGGACCCGAAGGTCTGAGGTAAACTACTCACACTTCATCGGAGGCTATGGTGTTGATGTAGAAGCCCTCCGTGATCGATGCCCCCTCCGTGAGCTCAGAACAGGCCCCAAGATGGGATCTCACGGGTGAGAAGGTTGCGGCGGTGGAATTAGGTTTTTGGCTCCGTGTCTGGTAGTTTGAAGTGCGTAGGTATATATAGGAGGAAGGATGCGTCGGTGGAGCAGGGGGCCCACGAGGGTGGAGGGCACGCCTGGGGGGTGGCGCGCCCCCTACCTCGTGCCCTCTGGTTGATGTCTTGACATAGGGTCCAAGTCCTCTGGATCATGTTCGTTCGAAAATCACGTTCCCGAAGTTTTCATTCCGTTTGGACTCCGTTTGATATTCTTTTTCTGCGAAACTCTGAAATAGGCAAAAAACAGCAATTCTGGGCTGGGCCTCCGGTTAACAGGTTAGTCCCAAAAATAATATACAAGTGTAAAATAAAGCCCAATAATGTCCAAAACAGAATATAATATAGCATGGAACAATAAAAAATTATAGATACGTTGGAGACGTATCATGTAGGAATCACGGAAACGGTTTTCCGTGATAAGCAACTTTCCAATTCGAGAGAAGGTACAGTTACCTCATCAAGTTCTAATTTCCTCCTACTCACTTCTTTCGAGAGAAGCTCCTTCTCTTGAAAGGATCCATTTTTTAGCAACAAAGATCTTGCCTTCGGATCTGTGATAGAAGGTATACCCAACAGTTTCTTTTGGGTATCCTATGAGGACGCACTTCTCCGATTTTTGTTCGAGCTTATTAGGCTGAAATGTTTTCACATAAGCATCACAACCCCAAACTTTAAGAAACGACAGCTTAGGTTTCTTGCGAAACCACAGTTCATACGATGTCGTCTCAACGGATTTAGATGGTGCCCTTTTTTTAACGTGAATGCAACTGTCTCTAATGCATAACCCCTAAAACGATAGTGGTAAATAGATAAGAGACATCCTTCGTTGCACCATATCTAATAAAGTACGGTTACGATGTTCGGACACACCATTACACTGTGGTGTTCCAGGTGGCGTGAGTTGTCAAACTATTCCACATTGTTTTAAATGAAGGCCAAACTCGTAACTCAAATATTTGCCTATGTGATTAGATTGTAGAAACTTTATTTTCTTGTTATGATGATTCTCCACTTCACTCTAAAATTCTTTGAACTTTTCAAAAGTTTCAGACTTGTGTTTCATTAAGTAGATTTACCCATATATGCTCAAATCGTCTGTGATGGTCAGAAATTAATGATACCCGCCGCGAGCCTCAACACTCATCGGACCGCATACATCGGTATGTATTATTTCTAATAAGTCAGCGGCTCGCTCCATTGTTCCGGATAACGGAGTCTTAGTCATCTTGCCCATGAGGCATGGTTCGCAAGCATCAAATGATTCATAATCAAGTGATTCCAAAAGTCCATCCGCATGGATTTTCTTCATGCGCTTTACACCAATATGACCTAAACGGCAGTGCCACAAATATGTTGCACTATCATTATCAACTTTGCATCTTTTGGCATCAATATTACTATGTGTATAACCACGATCGAGATTCAGCAAACCATTCACATTGGGTGTATGACCATTGAAGGTTTTATTCATGTAAACAGAACAACAATTATTCTCTAACTTAAATGAATAACCGTATTGCAATAAACATGATCAAATCATATTCATGCTCAATGCAAACACCAAATAACATTTATTTAGGTTCAACACTAATCCCGAAGGTAGAGGGAGTATGCGATGGTGATCTTATCAACCTTGGAATCACTTCCAACACACATCGTTACCTTGCCCTCAACTAGTCTCTGTTCATTTTGTAACTCTTGTTTCGAGTTACTAATCTTAGCAACTGAACCGGTATCAAATACCCAGGGGTTACTATGAACACTAGTAAAGTACATATTAATAACATGTATATCAAATATACCTTTTTTTTACTTTGCCATCCTTCTTATCCGCCAAATACTTGGGGCAGTTCCATTTCCAGTGACCAGTCCCTTTGCAGTAGAAGCACTCTGTTTTAGACTTTGGTCCAGCTTTGGGCTTCTTCCCGGGAGTGACAACTTGCTTGCCATTCTTCTTGAAGTTCCCTTTCTTTCCCTTTGCCCTTTTTCTTGAAACTAGTGGTCTTGTTAACCATCAAGACTTGATGCTCTTTCTTGATTTCTACCTTCGCCGATTTCAGCATTGCGAAGAGCTCGTGAATCGTTTTCGTTATCCCTTGCATATTATAGTACATCACGAAGTTCTAGTAACTTGGTGATAGTGACTAGAGAACTCTGTCAATCACTATCTTATCTGGAAGATTAACTCCCACTTGATTCAAGCGATTGTAGTACCCAGACATTCTGTAACGCCCGGATGGTTATGCAACAGTAATCACCCGGTTATGTTAATTAACCTCTCGATAATTCGGAACCGTCCTAAAACAAAATCAAAAATGAAACAAACGAAAAAAGGGTTTCGAAAACTAGTTCTAAAATGTTCCGGGGTTTTCTAAAATACCTAACCTAATATTGGTGGGGTGCAATAATTTTTACAAAATGCCAAAGCATTTTAAATAAACCAAAACAGAAAAAAGAAAAAGAACAAAAAAAGAAAAAAGAAAACAGTGGGGGGGATAACTCCCCGGCCCAGCCACCTGGCCCCTCTCTCTCTCCCTTGGCCCATCCCCTCTTTCCCCCCTGGGCCGGCCCACCGGCCCAACCGCCCCCCACTACCTCTCCCCACCGGTGGCTAACCCTAGCCACCACCCCACTCCCCCACCCCACTCGCCCCCCTCGCCCCCTCGCTCCCGACCCGATCTGGATCGGGGCAGAGCACCCCCGACCGACCCCCGCCGTCCCCCACCTGGCGCCGATCCCCTTGGCCCCCGCCGCCAGTCCTCCCCTCCTCCTCCGCCGCCTTGGGAGCTCCTCCCTCCTCCTCGAGCCCCCAGGCAGCCGTGCCACCCATGGTCCGGGTCGGCCTCGCCGCCCCTCGCTGGCGTGCTCCTCCGACCACTTCCCGCGGACTTCCCGCCCTCACCGAGCCCACGGCCGAGACCTGCGCCCTGTGAGGCCCCCCCCTCTCCTCCCTCTCCCCGTGGGACTGGCTCCGCCGTCCCTTGCACCAGCCCCCTCCGGTCCCCTCCGGCTCCCGGCTCCCTCCGCTCGTCGCCGTGGCCTCCGCCCGGCCCGTCGCTGGTTAGGTCCCATGCCGCCGCCTGAGCGCGCCTCCCGATCCCCTCCTTTCTTCCCCCTGCCGGATCCGGCCCCGTGGCCTCGGCCCCCACTCCGGCGCCCAGCAGCGTTCGACCTCGCTGGCGCCCTAGCGCCGCCCCCCCTCGCTCCCCCGTTGGCGCCTCGCCCGCCCATGACCGATCCCTCGCTCGGCCCGGCCGAACCCGAGCACACCCGTTCGCCCTCCCCGCCTGGCGTCGCTCACCCTCGGCCGTGGCGCGCGCCGTGGCCTCGGCCGGCCGCCCGGCCGCCTCCCCGACCCGGGCTTGGTCAGTGCCGAATCGAGGCAGCGCGCCATCGCCCAGCGTCGCCATGCCCGTTGGCCATGGGCCTCGGCGTGGGGCCCCACCCCCAAAAACGAAAAAGAACGTTTTAATAAAGCGAAACTTAAAAAAGGAAATAAAAGGAATTAAACTAATTAACTAAATAATTAATTAATTAATTAATTGAGTAAATAATTAATCTAATTAATTCGGATTAATTAACCCTAATCATTAGTTAAATTAATTGGGTAATTAATTAAACTAATTAATTCTGAATTTATTAACACTAATCATTAATTAACTTAATTAAGTAAGGTTAATTAACTGATTAGGTTAATTAAGCTAATAGTGTATGACATGCGGGACCCACAGTCGGGGTTGACTTAGTCAACCCTGTTGATCGATGACGTCGGCATGACATCATCTTGATATCATAAATGCAATTTCGAAATTAATTAAAAATTAATTAAAATTCCGAAATTAATAAAATCTTTTAAAATCATATCTTTTAATCCGTAATCCGGATTAAAATATTTTCAACATGAAAGTTGCTCGAGCGACGAGGCGAATCCGGATCGCGATCGTTCGTCCACCACACGTCTCTAACCTATCGAGCCTGCAAACTTTCCTCTCCGGTTCATCTGTCTGACAGACGTCCGGAAACGGGATAAATTCCCGGATGCTTTCCCCCCTAAACCAGTACCCCTCTTACCACGTTAGGGCACGCCTAGCATCGCTTCTTGGCATGTCATGCATCGTTATGCATCTGTTACTTGTATTCATTGTTTCTTCCCCCTCTTCTCTCGGTAGACTACGAGACCGACGCTGCTGCTTGGCGGTTCGACTACTGATCTTGTGACCCTCTCTCTTGCCGTGAGCAACCAGGCAAGCCCCCCTTGATCACGGATATCGCCTACTCTTATCTACATTGCTTGCATTAGAGTAGCATAGCATATTCTTGTTTTCGAGATACTCCTATCTTTGCTGCATAGCTTTGTCCTTGTAACTTCATTGTTACCTTACGCAATCCTATATGCTTAGTATAGGATGCTAGTACTTTCATCTGTGGCCCTACTTTCTTGTCAAATGCGCGTGCTATACTATCGGGCCGTGATCACTCGGGAGTTGATCACGGGTATATACTATTACTTATACATGATACATGTGAGACTAAAGTCGAATTCGGCTAATGGAGCACCCATGAGTGGATCATTGAGGCGGAGCGACAGTAAGGGTTGAGACCGCCTAGAGAGATGTGGGCTGGCCTGTTAGGCGTTCGCGGTTACTTAACACGCTTAACGAGGTCTTGGTATTTGATCGGGTTGGCTACGAGCTTATACGCACTAACCATCTACGCGGGAGTAGTTATGGGTATCCGGCGTCGTGGTATCACCGAAATACTTCAGACGTCGGCGACGATGGCCGCGGCGCCGGATTGGATTGGAGCGCTGTTAGGCTAGGTGCGCTTCGGCCGCCCTACATAGCGTCTTGAGTGTGCTCGATGGCGATGGGCCCGAGACCCTGGCGCTTAGGTTTAGAACCGGCGTGCTGGCCTCTCTGTTGTGCCTAGGTGGGGCTGCGGCGTGTTGATCTTCCGCGCGGGCATGACCCAGGAAAGTGTGTCCGCCAAATGGGATCAAGCGTCTTTGGGTAAGATGGTGCACCCTGCAGGGAAGTTAATCTATTCGGATAGCCGTGATCTTGATAACAGGACGACTTGGAGTTGTACCTTGAGCTTATGACAACTAGAACCGGATACTTGATAAAACACACCCTTCCAAGTGCGAGATACAAGCTGGTGGTCGCTCTCGCTTCGTGGTTATGAGCGGGGATTGCGGGTAGGATTATTGCTATATGTTGTTACTTGGAGGACTTCCGTTGTCCTCTTACATGCATTGCCGGACCGGTGTCGAAGCGTAGTCTTCGTTAAGACTAACTTTCCCCTCTTATTACGGCATTCTGCGATTCAGTCCACCGATATGGCCTTTACACATATATCCATGCATATGTAGTGTAGCTCCTTGCTTGCAGTACTTTGGATGAGTACTCACGGTTGCCTTGTTCCCCCTTTTCCTATCTCTACTCGATTGCTGCAATCGACGATGGGGCCCAGGATCCGGGACGCCACCGCCTCGATGACTACTACTCGAGGCGCCTACTACTACGTGCAGCCCGCCGCGGCGACGGGAGTGACCTAGGAGGATCCCGAGGCGGGAGGCCTGTCCTCTTCGTCTGTATCCCAGTTTGTGCTAGCCATCTTATGGCACCTTGTTTAACTTATATACGTGCTCAGATATTGTTGCTTCCGCTGACTTCGTCTATGATCGAGCACTTGTATTCGAGCCCTCGAGGCCCCTGGCTTGTATTATGATGCTTGTATGACTTATTTTATTTGTAGAGTTGTGTTGTGATATCTTCCCGTGAGTCCTTGATCTTGATCGTACACATTTGCGTGCATGATTTGTGTACGATTGAATCGAGGGCGTCACACATTCTGAGCACATGCTCACTAGTTGAGCTATTCTCCTCCATCTTGTAGGCAAAGTACTTGTCAGAGGTCTCATACCTCTCGTCATGGGCATGAGTCTGAAATACCAATTTCAACTATTGGAACATCTCATATGCTCCGTGGCATTCAAAACGTTTTTGAAGTCCCGGTTCTAAGCCGTAAAGCATGGTGCACTAAACTATCAAGTAGTCATCATACCAAGCTTGTCAAACGTTCATACGTGTGCATCTGCTCCTGCAATAGGTCTATCACCTAGCGGTGCATCAAGGAAATAATTCTTCTGTGCAGCAACGAGGATAATCCTGAAATCACGGATCCAGTCTGCATCATTGCTACTATCATCTTTCAACTTAGTTTTCTCTAGGAACATATCAAAATTAAAATAGGGGAGCTATACGCGAGCTATTGATCTATAATATAGATATGCAAATACCATTAGGACTAAGTTCATGATAAATTAAGTTCAGTTATTCATATTACTTAAGAACTCCCACTTAGATAGACATCCCTCAAGTCATCTAAATGCTCACGTGATCCATATCAACTAAACCATGTCTGATCATCACGTGAGATGGAGTAGTCTTCAATGGTGAACATCTCTATGTTGATCATATCTACTATATGATTCACGTTCGACCTTTCGGTCTCCAGTGTTCCAAGGCCATGTCTGTACATGCTAGGCTCGTCAAGTTTAAACCGAGTATTCCGCATGTGCAAAACTATCTTGTACCCGTTGTATGTGAACATAGAACTTATCACACCCGATCATCACGTGGTGCCTCGGCACGACAAACTGTCGCAACGGTGCATACTCAGGAAGAACACTTATACCTTGAAATTTTAGTAAGGGATCATCTTATAATGCTACCGCCGTACTAGCAAAATAAGATGCATAAAAGATAAACATCACATGCAATCGAAATATGTGACATGATATGGCCATCATCATCTTGTGCCTTTGATCTCCATCTCCAAAGCACCGTCATGATTTCTAGCGTCACCGGCTTGAAACCTTGATCTCCATCATAGCATCGTTGTCGTCTCGCCAACTATTGCTTCTACAACTATGGCTAACGCATAGTGATAAAATAAAGCAACTACATGGTGTTTGCATTTCATACAATAAAGCGACAACCATAAGGCTCCTGCCAGTTGCCAATAACTTTTACAAAACATGATTATCTCATACAATAATGTATATCACATCATGTCTTGACCATATCACATCACAACATGCCCTGCAAAAACAAGTTAGACGTCCGCTACTTTGTTGTTGCAAGTTTTACGTGGCTGCTACGGGCTTCTAGTAAGAACCGTTCTTACTTACGCATCAAAACCACGACGGTCATTTATCAAGTTTGTAGTTTTAACCTTCAGCAAGGACCATCCGCAGTCAAATTCGATTCAACTAAACTTGGAGAAACAGACAACCACCAGCCACCTTTATGCAAAACTAGTTGCATGTCTGTCGGTGGAGCCGGTCTCATGAACGTGGTCATGTAATGTTGGTCCGGGCCGCTTCATCCAACAATACCGCCGAATTAAAATAAGACATTGGTGGTAAGCAGTATGAAAATCACCGCCCACAACTCTTTGTGTTCTACTCGTGCATATCATCTACGCATAGACCTGGCTCGGATGCCACTGTTGGGAAACGTAGCATGCAATTTCAAAAATTTCCTACGGTCACGCAAGATATATATAGGTGATGCATAGCAACGAGAGGGGAAGAGTGTGTCCACGTACCCTCGTAGAACGAGAGCAGAAGCGTTTGACAACGCGGTTGATGTAGTCGAACTTCTTCACGTTCTGACCGATCAAGCACCGAACGTACGACACCTCCGAGTTCTGCACATGTTCAGCTCGATGACGTCCCTCGAACTCTTTATCCAGCAAAGTGTCGAGGGAGAGTTCCGTTAGCTGGACAACACGGTGACAGTGATGGTGAAGTGATCCGTACAGGGCTTCGCCTAAGCACTACGTTAATATGACCGGAGGCGTAAACTGTGGAGGGGGGCGCCGCACATGGATAATAATGTTTGTTGTGTGTTCTAGGCGCCCCCTCCCCACATGTATATAGGTGGGAGGGAGAGGGGGACAGCCATGGGGCGCCCCAAGTAGGAGGAATCCTACTTGGGGTCTTGTCCAATTGGCCCCCCTTACCATCTTTTACGGAGAGGGAAGGAAAGGCGAGAGAGGAGGGAAGGAAGGGGGAGGACGAATTGACTCCCCTGCCTTCTCTCTTCCCCTTTTCCTTTCCCCTTCCTATTCGGCCAGCAAGGGGGGCGCAGCAGCCCATGCTGGCTGCTGCGTTTCCCCTCTTGGCCCAATAGGCCCATATAGCTTGCCGGGGGTAGCCCGGAACCCCTTCTGGTGACCCGATACGTACCCGGTACCCCCAGAACACTTATGGTGTCCGAATACTACAATCCTACATATGAAACTTTACCTCTCGACCATTTCGAGACTCCTCGTCATGTCCGTGATCTCATCCGGGACTCCGAACAACATTCGGTCACCAAATCACATAATTTATATAATACAAATCGTCATCGAACATTAAGCGTGCGGACCCTACGGGTTCGAGAACTATGTAGACATGACCAAGACACCTCTCCGGTCAATAACCAATAGCGGAACCTAGATGCTCATATTGTGTAACACCCCGGAAGTAACTTTCCATATTTGTAACTCCAACTCTTGCCATTTTCGGCATTGATATATGATATTCCCTCCGTGGTTGGGTTTTCTTCTTGTTGCTTTTTGTCCATGTCATGCATTTTATATTATGTCATCATGTGCATCGCATTTGCATACGTGTTCGTCTCATGATTCCGAGCATTTTTCCCGTTGTCCGTTTTGCAATCCGACACTCCTATCTCCCCCGGCGGTCCCTTTTACGTTTTTCCGTGTGCGGGTATTAAACCGTCTCGAAATGGACCGAGGTTTGTCTAGTGGCCTTGGTATAACACCCGGAGACCACCGGTCAAGTTTCGGGTCATTTGGAGCTCGTTTGGTACTCCAACGGTTAACCGCACTCTCGCAAAGGCCTCTTTTAAGTTGCAGCCCAACACCCCTCCAAAACAGCCCAATAACCCATCTAAGTCACCTCCATGCTCTCCGTCGTTCGATCACGATCGTGTGGGCGAAAACTACACCTCATTTGGACTCTCCTAGCTCCTCTATACCTATTTAAGCAAACCCCCCGTCCAAATTCGGATCAATTCCTCCCGAAACCCTAATTCGTCCTCCGCCCCACGGACGTGTCCGCCGATACGGACGTCGTCCGCCGCCGCCCGGACCTATCGCGCCGCCACGTGGCGAGCCCGCGCCACCGCCGCCGACCGCTGGGCCCATGAGGTCTGTGCGGGGCCCTCCCGACCATGCCGCCGTGGCCGCCGCCGCCCGCGCCTCCTGCGCCCGCGCCCGCCGCCTCCGGCGCCGGCCGCCGCGCCCGCCACCTTCCTCGCCCGCGGTCGGTCGTCGCCGCCGCCGCCCGCCCGCGAGCTCCAGCCAAGGCCCCGCCCGACCTCGCCGCGCCCGGCCGACCCGTCGCGCCCCTCGGCGCCCGGCCGCCGCCGCGGATCCAGCCGCCGGCGGCCTCCCTCCATCTCCCCGGCGAGCCTCGGCCGCCGCCCCGCGCCCGATCGGATCGGCCCGATCCAACCTCGATCCGCGTGCAGCGTTGACCTCTCTCCCTCCCTCTTTTTCCACTAAGTCATTTGCATCATTGTAATTTCGTGCATTTTTCAACGTGCTATATCTTCGCATCCGTAGATCCATTTTTCGCGTATAATATGTCAAAATGTTCGTCTCGAAGAGTAGATCATTTCATTCCATTGCATCATTTTCATTTGAGCTCATCTTGATGCCCGAAATGCTGTTGGAAGAGTGCAATGTGCTGATAGTTTCTGATTTTTATCAGGAGTTGCACTTTTGTTATTTTGCTATGATTAATATGTGCACCCTATGAATTTGAGTCCTACATGAGTTTTGTAAAATGCCATGTCATCTTTCCAGTGGTATATGCCATGTATTTTTGTGATCTATGTGGTGACTAGCACAAGCATGCAAAGTAGGTGTCCCAATGTTGCTGATTTCAGCCCTGTTTTAGCTGATTTTGATGCCATGTTTGCTTGATGATACCGAGAGATCTATGCATATTTTGAGATACTTCAGTAAGGGTGTTTTGTAAAGCATGACTTGCTCTATCCATCCATGCCTTTGTTTGCAATTATGGGATGCCATAGCTTGAGTCAATCGAGCTCTACTTTTGCTACCAAATGTTTCCTGGCAGATTGTATACGTGTTATTCAATTTTGCCTAGCTTGTTGTGATTGATCCATATATGCTATGTTAGTGTTCTTGCCATGTATGTCTTCTATGTCAGGTCTTCTTGATGTGTGTATGCTTAGTTTATCATTTGAGGCTCTGTAGTGAGTGCATTGAGCTTGTTAACATGCCATCTCGTTATCAGTTTTGACATGTCAAGTTGCTGAATCTGTTAACAAGACTTTCAATATTGACATGGGTGTTACTATATTTTCTATTCCTTTTTGGCTTATGGTCAGTAAGGGACTTTTGAAATAGGCTTTGAGTAGATTCATGCCATGCCATGTTTTGCTATTTTAAGTTCCTGTAGCATGTAGTTTTGATGCTCTGAACATTGCAACCTGTTACTGTTTTTGCCATGTCCAGCCTGTTACTTTGAGCATTTTTGCCATGCTTGTTTGAACCTGTTATGATGTGAACTAGCCGTAGCTCAGTGCTCATCTTTTGTCGAGCATCATGTGTAGATTACTTCCATGTGCTTTGTTGTTACGTTTGGGTGCAGTAGCTTAATTATTTGTTGCTTGCTAAGTGGCATCATGCTGTTAATGGCAGATTTGCACCATTCTTGTTTTGCTTGTCATTTCCAAACCGTGCATCCGTTTCCGGTGATCTTTATATCGATTTCAACCGAAATCATCTCATCTTTCCAGTGGCATACTTGGTTTGCCAAGTTGATGCCTGGTTCATCATTTACCTTCCGGAGCGCACATAAGCATTGCATATCCCATCATGCATATCATGCCATGTTTTGCATCATGTTGATTGTGCATTGCACCGTGATTTATTGTGGTTCCTTTGTTTGTGTTGTTGCTTTGGGTAGAGTCGGGAGACGAGTACGTGAACGAGGAGCCTGTTGAGAACGTTTTCGAGGATCAAGCTTTCGACAACTCTGAGAACATTGCAGGCAAGATGACCATACCCTCGAAATCACTTCTATCTTTGCTATGCTAGTTGCTCGCTCTTTTGCTATGCCTATGCTGCGATGCCTACCACTTGCTATATCATGCCACCCATATTGCCATGTCAGCCCCTAACCATCCTTTTCCTAGCAAACCGTTGATTGGCTATGTTACCGCTTTGCTCAGCCCTCTTATAGCGTTGTTAGTTGCAGGTGAAGTTGAAATTTGTTCCCTGTTGGAACATGGAGATGTTGTTCCTTGTTGGAACATGTTTACTTGTTGGGGATATCACAATATCTATCTGCTATAATTAATACATCTATATACTTGGTAAAGGGTGGAAGGCTCGGCCTTATGCAGTGTTTTGTTCCTCTTGCCACCCTAGTTTCCGTCATACCGGTGTTATGTTCCTTGATTTTGCGTTCCTTACGGTTGGGTGATTTATGGGACCCCTTGACAGTTCGCTTTGAATAAGACTTTTCCAGAAGGCCCAACATTGGTTTTACCATTTGCCACCTAAGCCTTTTTCCCTTGGGTTCTGCAGACTCAAGGGTCATCTTTATTTTAACCCCGGCCGGTGCTCCTTCGAGTGTTGGTCCAAACTGTCACCGCCGGTGTACACCGGGGCAACTCGGGTTGGCCTACCGGAAGCTTGACGATCCGGTGTGCCACGAGACCGAGATATGTGCAGCTCCTATCGGGATTTGTCGGCACATCCGGCGGCTTTGCTGGACTTGTTTTATTCTTTGTCGAGATGTCTTGTAGTCCGGGATTCGAGATTGATCGGGTCTTCCGGTAGAAGGAATATCCTTCGTTGACCGTGAGAGCTTATAATGGGCTAAGTTGGGACACCCCGCAGGTAATATCTTTCAAAGCCGTGCCCGCGGTTATGAGGCAGATGGGAATTTGTTAATGTCCGGTTGTAGAAAACCCAAAGTTGATCCCAATAAAATACACATCAACCGCGTGTGTAACCGTGATGGTCTCTTCTCGGCGGAGTCCGGGAAGTGAACACGGTGTTGGAGTTATGTCTGACGTAAGTAGTTCAGGATCACTTCTTGATCACTATTAGTTTTACGACCGTGCTTTGCTTCTCTTCTCGCTCTTGTTTTGCGAAATAGCCACCATATATGCTAGTCGCTTGCCGCAGCTCCACTTTAATACTATGTCCTCCCTAAAGCTTAAATAGTCTTGATCTCGCGGGTGTGAGATTGCTGAGTCCCCGTGACTCACAGATACTTCCAAACACAGTTGCAGGTTCCGACGATGCCAGTGCAGGTGATTCCACCGAGCTCAAGTGGGAGTTCGACGAGGAACGTGGTCGTTACTATGTGTCGTTTCCAGATGATCAGTAGTGGTGCCCAGTTGGGACGATTCGGGGATCTGTGTTAGCATTTGGGGTTATCTTCTTTATTTTGGTTCCGTAGTCGGACCTTGAGTGTACTCTGAATGATGAATGTTTATTTATGTCTTGTGTGAAGTGGCGATTGTAAGCCAACTATGTATCTTTCCTTAATTATTACATGGGTTGTGTGAAGATTACCTCACTTGCGACATTGCTTTCAATGCGGTTATGCCTCTAAGTCGTGCCTCGACACGTGGGAGATATAGCCGCATCGGGGATATAAGTTGGTAATCGAGCCTTCCCGACTTAGGAGCCCCTACTTGATTGTTTCTTGGCGTTGTTGAGTCTAGAATGGAAAATGTTTTGAGTCTTAGGATTATATATATCGGAGAGTAGGATTCTTTTACTTCCCGGTCCCTTCGTCGCTCTGGTGAGGTATCCCGACGAGAGTTTTGACTCTTCTCTTCTCAAATTTCACTAAATTTTTTTTAGGATCACGTGGGTATCTTGGAATCGTTCGATGGTTTTGTGACGAGAACATTGTTCTTGGTGCCTCGACATTTAGGGGTTGTGGCGGTGTCCCGGGAGTTGAGCTCCGAGGTGTTGTCGCCACAATTTTATCGTTGCGATTCGAATACGAGTTTTGCCGACATCGAAATCTCTTTTGTGCAGTTGTTGGTGAGATAACCCCGATAGCCCGAAGATCGTGGCGAAAAGGGAGTATTGCCATGACTTGCATAACGGATGTTTTTCAAGGTCGAGGTACACGATTTCGAGGATTTCTTGGTTATGTGTTGACGGATGGATACAGTTGGATCTAGGTATTGTTAGTTTGGGTGATATATTTTGTGTCCCTGATCCCCAACACCAGATTGCATAACCAGAAAGTTTGGGAGTTTATAGGTGGGAATTCTAGTAGCTTACGGGATATTCTTTCCGGCGGATGTATGATTTGAGATTGGGGTTCAACGTCTAGTGGTCCGCCCATTCACGGTCGATTACTGATGGTCGCGAGACGCCTTAAAGAATCCTTGGCTATGCTGATTCGGGACGCCTTGTTATTCATTCGTGACGTCCGCTATACGTCGGTCCGTGTGGGCCCCACCACGAACACTTTGGACGAAATCTCTATCATGTGTTTGTTCCGCTCATTCTAGAAGCCAACCTTTTGTTTTCAGTTGTAATATTGAATTGTTTCTAAGATGATGTTGTTTCCATATCTATATCTAAGTGGCTTCTCACTTTATTGGATGTGTGATGATTAACTTTGGAATTCATTCGCTCATTCTTGTTGAATGTTTATTGTGAAGACTATATGTTGCAATTTCTATCCGCTGATTCTACTTATCTATTTGTCTATCAAAGGACTAACGGATGTCACCCTCTTCAGATGGCTCCGCCAACGCGTCGAATCCGGATCGCAATGATGGGGATCGGTCAATCCTCCACCTCCACCTCCACCTCCGCCTCCAGAGGCCGGCAAGCTATCATGGCAGCCACCAATGCCAATGCTCGATGATTTTGCAGCTCTTGCAAGAACGTACTCAGGGCAAGGCAATCAAGGTCAAGGCAACAATCAGCCACACTTTGCTACTCTCGATCGTTTCTCGCTAATCAGCCAAGTCTTTCGGTTTACGTGTTGAGGCAATGACGCCGATGATTGGTTAGTGGACATCTGCAAGCACTTTGATGTAGCAATGTCGGACACGAGGACTTTGTCAAGTTTGCATCGCTTCAACTCAAGGATCAAGCTGCTGAGTGGTTCTAGCAATACAAAGATTCCAGAGGAGGTCGTGTCATTACCTAGGATGAGTTCCGCCGTGATTTCCGAGCTCATCACATTCCGAAGAGTGTTGTTGAGAGCAAGCGTGAGGAGTTCCGCAATCTCAAGCAGGGCAACATGTCTGTCTATCAATACAATATCCAGTTCCAGAAGCTCGCTCGCTTTGCTAAGCAAGATGTACGATGAAAGGAGTATGATCTATCGATTCGGAGGTGGTGCGAGAGAAGATCTGCAATTACCTCTTGTGCTGTTTGAGCGAGATAAGTATGATGATTTCTACAACATGGCACTCAAGCAAGAAGCGGCACAGCTCAAATGCGAGGCTTCTAAGAAGAGAATCAGGGATGCAGTTCAGTCCTCCTCGTCCTCTCAAGTGGCAGCCAAACAGCAGAAGTTTTATCTGCCACCTCCTCCGTTCCGTCAGCCTTACCAGCAGAAGAACTCAGGTGGCCGTGGATCTTCCCACCCACCCAACCCAAGCTATCAGAACAAGTCTAATTCTCAAGCTCCAAGGTCAAGTGCTCCTTATCACCGTCCGCTCTCGAGGTCACTTGCAACAAGTGTCGCAGAAGGGTCACTATCTAACAAGTGCTTCAACGAGGCGCCTTCCGCCTCCTCCTCCTGTGAAATCTTCCAGCAATGCAGTGGTCAAGCATAATCCAAAGTATGCCAAGGTCAATATGATGAATGCAGCTCAGGCAGAGGATTCTCCAGATGTGCTAATGGGTAATCTTCTTGTTAATGATATTCCTGCAAAAGTTCTCTTTGACACTGGTGCATCGCTTAGTTTCATCTCTAAACCATTTGCATCTAAGCATGATTTGTCTTTCCAAGTTTTGCCAAGACCATTAGCAGTTGTCTCTCCGGGTAAATGCATGAATGCAAGCTACATGGTTCCGGATGTCTCTATCAAGATGGGCGATTATAGATTTCTGTCTAAACCAGTTGTCCTTGGTGACTCGGATATTGATCTTATTCTCGAATGGATGGCTTTATCAGACAAAGCTCAGCTTGATTGTGCTGCTGTGGAAATTCAATTGACTCATTCTTCTAATGATGTGATCATCTATGCCTCTCGTGATGAAACCATTGGTTGTTTTCTCTCAATGAGAAGGGCGAATTGAATGCCATCTCTCGATTCCGATGTTTGTGAGTACCAAGATGTCTTTCCGTAAGAGCTTCGGGTATGCCTCCTCATCGCCGCTTGAGTTCGTTATCGATCTTGAGCCCGCATTGAACCCGCTTGCAAGCGTCCTTACAAGCTTGGACTGATGAGCTGAAGGAATTGAAGAAGCAGCTCGATGAACAAGAGCGTCTGGGTTTGATCGGACCGAGTTCATCTCCTTGGGGTTGTGGTGTTCTTTTGTCCGAAGAAGGATGGCACGGACCGACTTTGCGTCGACACCGTCCATTGAATAAGAAGACAATCAAGAACAAGTATCCACTTCCCAACATCAATGAGCTTTTCGAGCAACTCAAAGGTGCTACAAGTGTTCTCCAAGCTTGACCTTCGTATGGGGTATCATCGATTCGCATTCGTGAACAAGATATTCCCAAGACAAGATTCGAACAAGCTTTGGTTCTTATGAATATCTTGTCATGTCTTTCGCCTCGTCAATGCTCCTCCAACTTTCTCTCGGATGATGAACTTCATATTCAATCCCTACACCAATGAATTCGCCTTGGTCTATCTTGATGATATTTTGGTCTTCTCCAAGAATAAGAAGGATCATGCCAAACATTTGCGATTGGTGCTAGACAAGCTCGAGAGTACCAATTCTATGCTAAGTTCTCCAAATGTGAATTCTGGCTTGATGAAGTGCTTTATCTTGGTCATATCATCTCTGCCAAGGGCATCGCTGTTGATCCCGAGAAGGTGTCCGCAATTGTGAATTGGGAACCTCCTCGAATGTCAAGCAGCTCCATGAGCTTTCTTGGTCTTGCAAGCTATTGTCAAGATTCGTTGAGAACTTCTCCAAGATTGCAAAGCCTCTTTCCAACCTCCTCCGAAGCAAGTGAAGTATGTCGGTCTCCCGAGTGTGACGTTGCTTTCAATACCCTCAAAGAGAAACTCGTCACAGCTCTGCTCGACTCCTCGATGAATCCAAGCCATATGAAGTCTTCGTGATGCTTCTCTTCAAGGTCTCGGTGCTGTGTTAATGCAAGAGAAGAGAGTTGTGGCTTATACCTCTCGCCAGATTGAAGCCCAACGAGAAGAACTACCCCACTCACGATCTTGAGTTGGCGGCAGTTGTTCATGCATTGATTACGTGGAGACATCTCTTGTTGGGAAGGAAAGTGGACATTTTCACTGATCACAAGAGTCTCAAGTACATCTTCACTCAGCCCAACCTCAACCTCAGGCAGACTTGATGGGTCGAAATGATTCAAGAGTACAACCCAAGTATTGAGTATACTCCGGGCAAGGCCAATGTCATTGCAGACGCTTTGAGCAGGAAAGCTTACTGCAACAGTCTAATCCTCAAGCCCTTTCAGCCGGATCTCTATGAATCTTTCCGCAAGCTGAATCTTCAAGTTGTTCCTCAAGGCTTTCTTGCCAACCTCATAGTATCTCCTACTTTGGAAGATCAGATTCGTGAGGCTCAACTTCGGATACCATGGTGAAGAAAGTGAAACGTGGTATCGACAAGGGCATTTCAAGTACAAGTGCTTCGCGTTGATGACAAAGACACTCTGTTCTTTGAGGACCGGATTGTGGTTCCTAAGGGTGATCTGCGAAAAGTCATTATGAACGAGGCTCACAATTCGCTTCTATCCATTCATCCCGAAGTACGAAGATGTACCATGACCTCAAGCAGTCATATTGGTGGACTCGAATGAAGCGAGAAATTGCTCAATTCGTGAATGAGTGTGATGTCTGCGAGAAGAGTGAAAGCAGAACACCAAAGACCAGCTGGTCTCCTTCAACCTCTTGCTATTCCTGAATGGAAGTTTGATCATATTGAAATGGACTTCGTGATGGCTTTCCAAAGTCCAAGCGTGGAAATGATGCTATCTTTGTTGTCATTGACAAGCTTACTAAAGTGGCTCATTTTCTTCCTATCAAAGAATCCATCACTGCAGCTCGGTTGGCGAGCTATACACCTCGAGATTGTCTCCTTGCACGGCATTCCACAAGTGATCTCTTCTGCACCGTGGCAGCATCTTTACCTCCAAGTTTGGGATTCTTTTCGAAGGCCATGGGCACCAACATTCGTTTCAAAGACAGCTTTCCATCCTCAAACAAGTGGCCAAGTTGAGCGAGTTAATCAAATTCTTGAAGATATGCTCGGGGCTTGTGTCATTTCTTTCGGTATGAAGTGGGAAGATTGTCTTCCATATGCCGAAGTTCTCTTACAACAACAGCTTCCAAGCGAGTTGGGCAAGGCCCCATTCGAAATTCTCTATGGCGTAAAGTGCCGTACTCCTCTCAATTGGTGCGAGACAGTGAACGCCAACTTCTTGGCAATGACTTGATCACGTATGTAAGAAATGTGCCAAGTCATTCGTGAGAATCTCAAAGCCGCATAATCGCGCGGAAGAGCTATTATGATGATAAGCACCGTGAGTTGACTTTTGAAATCGGAGACCATGTCTACCTCCGCGTCTCTCCAATGAAAGGTACTCGCCGCCCGGTATCAAAGGAAGCTTGCCCCTAGATACGTGGGTCCTTTCAAGATCATTGGGAAAAGAGGCGATCTCGCCTATCAACTTGAGCTTCCATCCAACTTTGCAAGCGCACGATGTGTTTCACGTGTCACAGCTTCGCAAGTGCTTCAAGACTCTGAACGCACTATCAACTTCAAGAGATTGACCTTCAAGAAGATCTCTCTTATCATGAGCACCCGCTGCTATTCTTGAAGAAACCGAGCGCAAGACTCGCAACAAGTCAATCAAATTCCTGAAAGTGAAGTGGTCACACCATTCCACCAAGAAGCTACCCGGGGCGCGAGGATCACCTCCGCTCGAGTATCCGGAGTTCTTTCAGTCCTAGATCTCGGACGAGATCCTCTTGTAGTGGTGGAGTGTTGTAACACCCGGAAGTAACTTTCCATATTTGTAACTCCAACTCTTGCCATTTTCGGCATTGATATATGATATTCCTCCGTGGTTGGGTTTTCTTCTTGTTGCTTTTTGTCCATGTCATGCATTTTATATTATGTCATCATGTGCATCGCATTTGCATACGTGTTCGCCTCATGATTCCGAGCATTTTTCCGTTGTCCGCTTTTGCAATCCGACACTCCTATCTCCCGGCGGTCCCTTTTACGTTTTTCCGTGTGCGGGTATTAAACCGTCTCGAAATGGACCGAGGTTTGTCTAGTGGCCTTGATATAACACCGGAGACCACGGTCAAGTTTGGTCATTTGGAGCTCGTTTGGTACTCCAACGGTTAACGCACTCTCGCAAAGGCCTCTTTTAAGTTGCAGCCCAACACCCTCCAAAACAGCCCAATAACCCATCTAAGTCACCTCCATGCTCTCCGTCGTTCGATCACGATCGTGGGCGAAAACTACACCTCATTTGGACTCTCCTAGCTCCCTCTATGCCTATTTAAGCAAACCCTCCCGTCCAAATTCCGGATCAATTCCTCCCCGAAACCCTAATTGTCCTCCGCCCCACCGGACGTGTCCGCCCGATACGGACGTCGTCCGCCCGCCAGACCTATCGCGCGCGCCCACGGCGCAGCCCGCCGCCACTTCACCGCCGACCATGGGCTCATGAGGGTCTGTGAGGGCCCTCCTGCGCCCGCCCGCCGCCACCCGCCCGCCCTGCCTGCGCCCGCCGCCTGCCGGCTTCGCCGCCGCCCACCACCTTCCTCGCCCCGGGCTGTCGCCGCCCGCCTGGCGATGGCTCGGCTGACCCTCATGCCGCCTCGACTCGCCGCGCCCGGCCGACCTTGTCGCGCCCCTCGGCGCCGCCCGCCGCCAAGGATCCAGCCAGGGCGGCCTCCTCCATCTCCCGGCGAGCCTCGGCCGCCGCCCGCGCCGATCGGATCGGCCCGATCCAACCTCGATCCGCGTGCAGCGTTGACCTCTCTCCCTCCCTCTTTTTCCACTAAGTCATTTGCATCATTGTAATTTCGTGCATTTTTCAACGTGCTATATCTTCGCATCCGTAGATCCATTTTTCGCGTATAATATGTCAAAATGTTCGTCTCGAAGAGTAGATCATTTCATTCCATTGCATCATTTTCATTTGAGCTCATCTTGATGCCCGAAATGCTGTTGGAAGAGTGCAATGTGCTGATAGTTTCTGATTTTTATCAGGAGTTGCACTTTTGTTATTTTTGCTATGATTAATATGTGCACCCTATGAATTTGAGTCCTACATGAGTTTTGTTAAATGCCATGTCATCTTTCCAGTGGTATATGCCATGTATTTTTTTGATCTATGTGGTGACTAGCACAAGCATGCAAAGTAGGTGTCCCAATGTTGCTGATTTCAGCCCTGTTTTAGCTGATTTTGATGCCATGTTTGCTTGATGATACCGAGAGATCTATGCATATTTTGAGATACTTCAGTAAGGGTGTTTTGTAAAGCATGACTTGCTCTATCCATCCATGCCTTTGTTTGCAATTATGGGATGCCATAGCTTGAGTCAATCGAGCTCTACTTTTGCTACCAAATGTTTCCTGGCAGATTGTATACGTGTTATTCAATTTTGCCTAGCTTGTTGTGATTGATCCATATATGCTATGTTAGTGTTCTTGCCATGTATGTCTTCTATGTCAGGTCTTCTTGATGTGTGTATGCTTAGTTTATCATTTGAGGCTCTGTAGTGAGTGCATTGAGCTTGTTAACATGTCATCTCGTTATCAGTTTTTGACATGTCAAGTTGCTGATTCTGTTAACAAGACTTTCAATATTGACATGGGTGTTACTATATTTTCTAGTCCTTTTTGGCTTATGGTCAGTAAGGGACTTTTGAAATAGGCTTTGAGTAGATTCATGCCATGCCATGTTTTGCTATTTTAAGTTCCTGTAGCATGTAGTTTTGATGCTCTGAACATTGCAACCTGTTACTGTTTTTGCCATGTCCAGCCTGTTACTTTGAGCATTTTTGCCATGCTTGTTTGAACCTGTTATGATGTGAACTAGCCGTAGCTCAGTGCTCATCTTTTGTCGAGCATCATGTGTAGATTACTGCCATGTGCTTTGTTGTTACGTTTGGGTGCAGTAGCTTAATTATTTGTTGCTTGCTAAGTGGCATCATGCTGTTAATGGCAGATTTGCACCATTCTTGTTTTGCTTGTCATTTCCAAACCGTGCATCCGTTTCCGGTGATCTTTATATCGATTTCAACCGAAATCATCTCATATTTCCAGTGGCATACTTGGTTTGCCAAGTTGATGCCTGGTTCATCATTTACCTTCCGGAGCGCACATAAGCATTGCATATCCCATCATGCATATCATGCCATGTTTTGCATCATGTTGATTGTGCATTGCACCGTGATTTATTGTGGTTCCTTTGTTTGTGTTGTTGCTTTGGGTAGAGTCGGAGACGAGTACGTGAACGAGGAGCCTGTTGAGAACGTTTTAGAGGATCAAGCTTTCGACAACTCGAGAACATTGCAGCAAGATGACCATACCTCGAAATCACTTCTATCTTTGCTATGCTAGTTGCTCGCTCTTTTGCTATGCCTATGCTGCGATGCCTACCACTTGCTATATCATGCCACCCATATTGCCATGTCAGCCCCTAACCATCCTTTTCCTAGCAAACCGTTGATTGGCTATGTTACCGCTTTGCTCAGCCCTCTTATAGCGTTGTTAGTTGCAGGTGAAGTTGAAATTTGTTCCCTGTTGGAACATGGAGATGTTGTTCCTTGTTGGAACATGTTTACTTGTTGGGGATATCACAATATCTATCTGCTATAATTAATACATCTATATACTTGGTAAAGGGTGGAAGGCTCGGCCTTATGCCTGGTGTTTTGTTCCACTCTTGCCACCCTAGTTTCCGTCATACCGGTGTTATGTTCCTTGATTTTGCGTTCCTTACACGGTTGGGTGATTTATGGGACCCCCTTGACAGTTCGCTTTGAATAAGACTTTTCCAGCAAGGCCCAACATTGGTTTTACCATTTGCCACCTAAGCCTTTTTCCCTTGGGTTCTGCAGACTCAAGGGTCATCTTTATTTTAACCCCGGGCGGTGCTCCTTCGAGTGTTGGTCCAAACTGTCACCGCCGGTGTACCAGGGCAACTCTGGGTTGGCCTACGGAAGCTTGGACGATCCGGTGTGCCCCGAGACCGAGATATGTGCAGCTCCTATCAGGATTTGTCGGCACATCCGGCGGCTTTGCTGGACTTGTTTTATTTTGTCGAGATGTCTTGTAGTCCGGGATTCGAGATTGATCGGGTCTTCCGGTAGAAGGAATATCCTTCGTTGACCGTGAGAGCTTATAATGGGCTAAGTTGGGACACCCTGCAGGTAATATCTTTCAAAGCCGTGCCCATGGTTATGAGGCAGATGGGAATTTGTTAATGTCGGTTGTAGAAAACCCAAAGTTGATCCCAATAAAATACACATCAACGCGTGTGTAACGTGATGGTCTCTTCTCGGAGTCCGGAAGTGAACACGGTGTTGGAGTTATGTCGACGTAAGTAGTTCAGGATCACTTCTTGATCACTATTAGTTTCACGACCGTGCTTTGCTTCTCTTCTCGCTCTTGTTTTTTGTAAATAGCCACCATATATGCTAGTCGCTGTCGCAGCTCCACTTTAATACTATGTCCTCCTAAAGCTTAAATAGTCTTGATCTCGCTGGTGTGAGATTGCTGAGTCCCGTGACTCACAGATACTTCCAAACACGATTGCAGGTTCCGACGATGCGGCAGGTGATTCCACCGAGCTCAAGTGGGAGTTCGACGAGGAACGTGGTCGTTACTATGTGTCGTTTCCAGATGATCAGTAGTGGTGCCCAGTTGGGACGATTCGGGGATCTGTGTTAGCATTTGGGGTTATCTTCTTTATTTTGGTTCCGTAGTCGGACCTTGAGTGTACTCTGAATGATGAATGTTTATTTATGTATTGTGTGAAGTGGCGATCGTAAGCCAACTATGTATCTTTCCTTAATTATTACATGGGTTGTGTGAAGATTACCTCACTTGCGACATTGCTTTCAATGCGGTTATGCCTCTAAGTCGTGCCTCGACACGTGGGAGATATAGCCGCATCGGGCGATATAAGTTGGTAATCGAGCCTTCCCGACTTAGGAGCCCCTACTTGATTGTTTGTGACGTTGTTGAGTCTAGAATGGAAAATGTTTTGAGTCTTAGGATTATATATATCGGAGAGTAGGATTCTTTTTACTTCCCAGTCCCTTCGTATCAAGTTTCCGGTTAATAAAATTCTAGCATGAATAACAAACATTTATCATGATATAAGGAAATATAAATAACAACTTTATTATTGCCTCTAGGGCATATTTCCTTCAATAATGGTATCTCACTAGCGCTTTCTGAGACCGCAAAACATAAATGCAGAGCACCTATGAAGTTCAAGCACTGACTAGACATTGTAATTCATGGTAAAAGAGATCCAGTCACACTCATACTCAACATTAACTAAACACAAAGCAACAAAATGACAATAGGGCTCTCCAACTGGTGCCTTCATGAGAAGATGATGAATCAACAATAAAAATAAATAGATAGGTCCTTCGCAGAGGGAAGTAGGGATTTGCAGAGATGCCAGAGCTCGAAGCTTTTAAAACAGAGATGGATATAATTTTGGGAGGTATGCTTTCATTGTCAATGTAGCAATCGAGAGTTTTCAACATCTTCCATGCTAGACACATTATAGGAGGTTCCCAAATAGAAAGGTAAAGTTTTACTCCCCATACACCAACAAACACAAGCCATGGCTAGCCGAATCCTCGGGTGCTCTCCATACCAACAACAATCCGGGGGAGTTTTGTTTCATTATTATATTCTAATTTTGATCATAGGACTGGGCATCCCAATTACCAGCCACTTTCTCGTGAATGACAAGCGAATAAACACTCATCATGAGAATAACCCACCTAGCATGGAAGATACTAATCGCCCCCTATCGCTTCATGAGCGATCCGGGCATTCAAAACCGATTATAATTTGAAGATTTAGAGTTTGGCACATGCAAATTTACTTGGAACAACAGGTAATTACCGCATATAGGTAGGTATGGTGGACTCATATGGAATAAATTTGGGTTTTAGGAAGTGGGTGCACAAGCAATATTCCCGCTTAGTGCAAGTGAAGGCTAGCAAATAGATTGAGGGCGGACCAACTAGAGAGCGACAACGGTCAAAAACATTCATTGAGGTTAATCAACATTGAATACGAGCATGAGTAGGATATAAAATGCCATGAACATAAATATCATGGAGGCTTTGTTGGTTTGGATTCAACTACATGCGTGAACATGTGCCAGGTCAAGCCACTTGAATCATTCAGAGGAGGATACCATCCTATCATACTACATCATAACCATTTTAAATGCATGTTGACACACACGATAAACTATTATCCACTCCTAGCTATTTAAGCATGGCATGAGTAACTATGATGTCGAATTGTCATTGCAAACATGTTTATTCATAATAAGCTGAATCAAGAACAATGAGCTAAACACATTTACAAAAACAAACCAGGTTGAGTTCGTACCAGCTTTTCTTCACCTCTATCAATTTATCAAATTTCTTCATTATTGCCTTTCACTTGCATGACCGAATGATGTGAATAATAATAAAAGTGCATGTGTCGTGGACTAAGCTGAAATCTGCAAACATTTATTCAAAGGAGAAGACAAGGTAATATGGGCTCTTCGTTAGAGCAACAATAATGCATATCAGAGCCACTCAACATTTTCATCATGGTCTTCTCCTTACAACGGTACAAAGAAAAGAAAATAATTTGAAAGAAACACACTGAAATGTTTTTGGAGTTTTTGTTTTTCCGAAGAAAGCAAATTGAAAGAAGAACAAAAACTAAGAAAAACCAAGAAAAACTATATACACGGGAAAACTCCCAACAAGGAAAATAAGAACGGGAAATATTTTTGCGTTTTCTTTTAGTATTATAAACTACTGAACAAATAAAATTAGAAAGAAAAATAAAAAAGAAACGAGAAATATTTTTGGGTTTTTGTAATTTTTCAAACACACAAGAAGGAAGCAAAAGAAATAGCATGGATTATGCAATGAAAAAGGATGAACACCGACAACTGGAATGAATCAGTGATGCATGAATGTAATTCCAGTGAGAGATACGTACTCCCCCAAGCTTAGGCTTTTAGCCTAGGTTGATCTATGGCCACGACTCGTAATAGCCCTCCCCTGGGTACTGCGGGGGGTCCTGAGGGTTCCACTGACCGGCGAGCTCCTGTGGCTCTCCCAATGATAAACAGGCTCCTGATATGGCTCAGGTACTGGTGCTGGCTCAGGTGATGTGGGTTATGTCAGACCCCAGTGTGCATAGATGTCCTCGGGTATAATAGTGTACCTGCCCGAATAAAGATCAAACAAAGAAGATGCAGGCAAAGTAATAATCTCACGAGTCCCCTAGCTAGATACTAAGTTGTAATGTTGTGTTTATCATTGGAAATAAAATGATGGCCAACATACTATCATAGTCTAAATATTTAGTAGGTAGTAGCTGCTCCCCCGCCTCCTCATGTATAATAGGAATCTCAAAATGTTCAGCAAGGTGGGAGGCATAGATACCACCATAAATAACACCCTTCAAATGGTTTGTGTGTAACCTTCGAGCAACCATATCGCCCAACCTAAAAGTTCTACCAGCATATAAAGCATGGCGCAAAATAACAAGGTCAAGCGCACCGAGCAATCCACTCTCCCACCGACCAGTCAAACATCTCCCGGCAAATAATGCATAGTAACGTAAGATGGGAAAATGCAAACTAGCCACTCCCGCTTCTGACACTCCCCTTGTCTCTCCCACGGTATTTTCAAAGATAAAATCGTCCATGTCTCCAGGACATGGATCACCGTGACTGCCCTCATAAGGTATTATGCAAACATTGCAACAATCATATAGTGTCATTTCCTTAGGCACATCATAGAGGTTAAATTCTGACCATGGGTGGTTCCTTCCAAGGATAAAAGTGAAAGCTTTGCACGAAGGAATTAGTGAGTAGGAGATATTGATCACACTTATCTTCGAGGAAGGGAATGATGCCGGCATTGTTCACCAAGTAATTAATAGAAATCCTCAGAAATTCCTGCTTCCTTCAAGAAGGTGTCACACGGCCACTCGCACGGTCGAACCTCCGCTGCATGTGGAAGATGGTATTTGGGCTTCTCATTTGGAGTTTTCTTCGAACCACCTCATCATGGTTCTCCCTTTCTCTAAAAATTTCTGAATTTTTTAGTAACTCAAAATAAAAGTGAATCAAACTGTCGGTGCAACAAAACCTGGGTCCGTTGCCCAGACCGTGCACAGGCCAAAGAGCAAGAATATGACACCAAGATTGATCAAGGCACAAGGGACCAGTTCTTTGAAGGACCAACATGCAGATCAAGAAGACCAAGAATAGCTAGAGAGACAAGACTCCACTACGAGAGGGACCTCCTTTGCTAGGCAGGCGAGCCTGGTGAGGTTGGGGTTCCCCCAGAAGCAAGCCTCCGAAGATCGCCCCGACAGGCCTGCCGGGCCTCACGGAGGCAGACCACTCCACCTCACCACCCCGCAGCAAAGCACGTCATCGATCAGTGCAGTGTCAAGCTCCTAAGTGACTAAGTGGCTGCTCTCCACGACATGGCAACCACTTCCTACAGAAGATACCTTCAAGTGACACCCATCCAGAGATGTGTCAAGCAAGCAGGCGTGAAGCTGGAAAAACAGCCCGGCAGGGCCTGCCGGGCGAGGTGTGATGTGACACTGAGTAGCGCATTTAATGCGCTCTGTGAGCCTGCAGATTTAGGCATGATAGCACTGTTTGCTATCTAATCAGTACGTAAAGACTGATTTGCCACTGTGGTGACCCCTTGATCTATAAAAGGAGGCCCATGGCAACCATAGAAAGGATTCAGACCCCCTCACACTCGTACATGCGTAGCACCTCTCGCCCTGAGGCAACCCTGCCGGGAAAGAGCGCTACGATTTTCCACCATCAATCCACCAAAGCAGGAGTAGGGTTTTACGCCTCGCGGCGGCCCGAACTTGGGTAAAACTGCCCGTGTGATCTCTGCCGTGCTGTGTTACGCTTCTTCGTTGTTTATGCAACGTGCCCATCCCCCCTCCGAACCAAAAGGGGCTCTTTGGCCCCATAGGTGCCCGTGGTTTCCCACGACATCTTTAGCGCGCCAGGTAGGGGCATCACTTGCATGAACCCGAGAGTGTAAGCAGCATGTCATCTTCATCGCCTTTTTCATCATCGACGGCTCCATCGACTATGGTGCCCAAGAAGAAGCCCGGTGTCGCCGCTCGCCCGTCCACCTCGAAGGCCTCACCGCCCGCGACCACCGACATCGCGAGGAATGCGGGGACACAGGAGGATGTAGGTGATACGTCCATTTTGCATCATGCTTTTATATCGATATTTATTGCATTATGGGATGTTACTACACATTATGTCATGATACGTCTCCAACGTATCTATAAATTATGAAGTATTCATGCTATTATATTATCCATCTTGGATGTTTATGGGCTTTATTAAACACTTTTATATTACTTTTGGGACTAACCTATTGACCCGAGCCAAGTGCAGATTCTGTTTTTCCCTTGTTTCAGTGTTTCGAAGAAAAGGAATATCAAACGGAGTCGAAATGGAATGAAACCTTCTGGAGAAGTTATTTTTGGAAGGAAAGCAACCTGCTAGACTTGGAGTGCGTGTCAGGAAAGAAACGAGGGAGCCACGAGGTAGGGGGCGCGCCCACCCCCCTAGGGCGTGCCCTCCACCCTCGTGGGCCCCTCGTGGCTCCCCTGACGTACTTCTTCCTCCTATATATACCCATATACCCTAAAACAATCGAAAAACAGAATAGATCGGGAGTTCCGCCGCCGCAAGCCTCTGTAGCCACCAAAAAGCAATCGGGACCTTGTTCCGGCACCCTGCCGGTGGGGGGAACCCTCATCGGTGGCCATCTTCATCATCCCGGCGATCTCCATGACGAGGAGGGAGTAGTTCACCCTCGGGGCTGAGGGTATGTACCAGCAGCTATGTGTTTGATCTCTCTGTCTCTCTCTCTCGTGTTCTTGATTTGGCATGACCTTGATGTATCGCGAGCTTTGCTATTATAGTTGGATCTTATGTTTCTTATCCCCCTCTACTCTCTTGTGATGGATTGAGTTTTCACTTTGAAGTAATCTTATCGGATTGAGTCTTTAATGATTTGAGAACACTTGATGTATGTCTTGCAGTGCGTATCTGTGGTGACAATGGGATATCACGTGATTCACTTGATGTATGTTTTGGTGATCAACTTGCGGGTTCCGCCCATGAACTTATGCATAGGGGTTGGCACACGTTTTTGTTTTGATTCTCCGGTAGAAACTTTGGGGCACTCTTTGAGGTTCTATGTGTTGGTTGAATAGATGAATCTGAGATTGTGTGATGCATATCGTATAATCATACCCACGGATACTTGAGGTGACATTGGAGTATCTAGGTGACATTAGGTTTTTGGTTGATTTGTGTCTTAAGGTGTTATTCTAGTATGAACTCTAGGGCTGTTTGTGACACTTATAGGAATAGCCCAACAGATTGATTGGAAAGAATAACTTTGAGGTGGTTTCGTACCCTACCATGTTTGTTCTCCACTATTAGTGACTTTGGAGTGACTCTTTGTTGCATGTTGAGGGATAGTTATATGATCCAATTATGTTATTATTGTTGAGAGAACTTGCACTAGTGAAAGCATGAACCCTAGGCCTTGTTTCCAAGCATTGCAATACCTTTTATGCTCACTTTATCATTAGTTACCTTGCTGTTATATATTTTCAGATTACAAAAACCTATATCTACCTTCCATATTGCACTTGTATCACCATCTCTTTGCCGAACTAGTGCACCTATACAATTTACCATTGTATTGGGTGTGTTGGGGACACAAGAGACTCTTTGTTATTTGGTTGCAGGGTTGCTTGAGAGAGACCATCTTCATCCTATGCCTCCCACGGATTGATAAACCTTAGGTCATCCACTTGAGGGAAATTTGCTACTGTCCTACAAACCTCTGCACTTGGAGGCCCAACAACGTCTACAAGAAGAAGGCTGCGTAGTAGACATCATGTCACAATACTTATGCCAATTCTCTCTTATTTTACAAGGTTTACATAAGGAGGGAGAATGCCGGCAGCTGGAATCTGGGCTGGAAAAGGAGTAAATATTGAAGACCTATTCTGCACAACTCCAAAAGTCCTGAAACTCTTGGAAATAATAAAAAATATTGAGCGGAAGAAGTACGCCAAAGGGGGACCCACCTGGCCATGAGGGTGGGGGGCGCGCCCTACCCCCCAGGGCGCGCCCCCTGCCTCGTGGGTCCCCTGTTGGCTCTCCGGTGGCCATCTTCTGCTATATGAAGTCTTTCATCAAGGAAAAAATCATAAGCAACCTTTTGGGACGAGACTCCGCCACCACGAGGCGGAACCTTGGCGGAACCAATCTAGGGCGCCGGCAGAGCTGTTCTGCCGGGGACACTTCCCTCCGGGAGGGGGAAATCATCGCCATCGTCATCACCAACGCTCCTCTCATCGGGAGAGGGCAATCTCCATCAACATCTTCACCAGCACCATCTCCTCTCAAAACCCTAGTTCATCTCTTGTATCCAATTCTTGTCTCCAAGTCCGGGATTGGTACTAGTAGGTTGCTAGTAGTGTTGATTACTCCTTGTAGTTGATGCTAGTTGGTTTATTTGGTGGAAGATCATATGTTCAGATCCTTTATGCATATTAATACCCCTCTGGTTATGAACATGAATATGCTTTGTGAGTAGTTACGTTTGTTCCTGGGGACATGGGAGAAGTCTTGCTATTAGTAGTCATGTGAATTTGGTATTCGTTCGATATTTTGATGAGATGTATGTTGCCTATCCTCTAGTGGTGTTATGTGAACGTCGACTACATAACACTTCACCATTATTTGGGCCTAGAGGAAGGCATTGGGAAGTAATAAGTAGATGATGGGTTGCTAGAGTGATGTGAAGCTTAAACCCTAGTTTATGCCTTGCTTCGTAAGGGCTGATTTGGATCCATATGTTTCATGCTATGGTTAGGTTTACCTTAATACTTTTGTTGTAGTTGCGGATGCTTGCAATAGAGGTTAATCATAAGTGGGATGCTTGTTCAAGTAATAACATCACCCAAGCACCGGCCCACCCACATATCAAATTATCAAACTACCAAACGCGAATCATATGAACGTGATGAAAACTAGCTTGACGATATTCCCATGTGTCCTCGGGAGCGCTTTTCTCCATATAAGAGTTTGTCCAGGCTTGTCCTTTGCTACAAAAAGGATTGGGCCATCTTGCTGCACTTTATTTACTTTTGTTACTTGTTGCTCGTTACAAATTATCTTATCACAAAACTATCTGTTACCACTTATTTTAGTACTTGCAGAGAATACCTTGCTGAAAACCGCTTATCATTTCCTTTTGCTCCTCGTTGTGTTCGACACTCTTACTTATCGAAAGGACTACGATAGATCCCTTACTTGTGGGTCATCAAGACTCTTTTCTGGCGCCGTTGCCGGGGAGTGAAGCGCCTTTGGCAGGTGGAATTTGGTAAGAAAAAATTTATATAGTGTGCTGAAATTTACTGTCACTTGTTACTATGGAAAGTAATCCTCTAAGGGGCTTGTTCGGGGTATCTTCACCCCGACCAGTAGAGCAAAGAGTTGCTCCTCAACCTACTGAACCTACTGAAAATGAAAATGTTCCCTTTGAATTTCCTTCGGGTATGTTAGAAAAACTGCTAGATAATCCTTTTGCAGGAGATGGAAAAAAGCATCCTAATGAGCACCTAATCTATGTGGATGAAGTTTGCGGATTATTTAAGCTTGCAGGTATACCCGATGATGTTGTTAAGAAGAAGGTCTTCCCTTTATCTTTGGAGGGAGATGCATCGACATGGTATAGGCTATGTGATGATACGGGGTCATGGAACTACAAACGATTGAAATTGGAATTTCATCAGAAGTTTTATCCTATGCATCTTGTTCATCATGATCGCAATTATATATATAATTTTTGGCCTCGCGAAGGAGAAAGCATCACTCAAGCTTGGGGGAGGCTTAAATCAATGTTATATTCATGCCCCAATCATGAGCTCTCAAAATAAATAATTATTCAAAGTTTTTATGCTCGCCTTTCTGATAACAATCGCACCATGCTCGATACTTCTTGTGCTGGCTCTTTTATGATGAAGACTATTGAATTCAAATGGAATTTAGTGGATAGAATTAAACGCAACTCTGAGGATTGAGATCTCGACGAAGGTAAGGAGTCAGGTATGACACCTAAGTTTGATTGTGTTAAATCTTTTATGGATACCGATGTTTTCCGTAAATTTAGCACTAAATATGGACTTGACTCGATAGTAGCTTCTTTCTGTGAATCTTTTGCTACTTATGTTGATCTCCCCAAGGAAAAGTGGTTTAAATATCATCCTCCCGTAGAAGTAAAAGTAGCGGCACCTATTAAAGTTGAAGAAAAGACTGTCACTTATAGTGATCCTGTTGTTCCTACTTCTTATGTTGAGAAACCACCTTTCCCTGTTAGGATAAAGGATCATGCTAAAGCTTCAACTGTGATTCATAAAACCAACATTAGAACTTATACACCTCTTGAGCAGATTAAAGTTGAACCTAATATTGCTATTGTTAAAGATCTCTTTGCTGATAATATTGATGGGCATGTAATTTATTTTTGCGGTGAAACTGCTAGAATTGCCAAACCTTGTGCTAAAGATAAACATAGACCTGTGGTAGGCATGCCTGTTATTTCTATTAAAATAGGAGATCATTGTTATCATGGCTTATGTGATATGGGTGCTAGTGCTAGTGTTATACCTCATGACTTATACAAAGAAATTAAGCATGAGATTGCACCTGCTGAGTTAGAAGATATTGATGTTACAATTAAACTTGCCAATAGAGATACTATATCAGCAATGGAAATTGTTAGAGATGTTGAAGTCTTGTGCGGGAAAACTAAATATCCTGCTGATTTTCTTGTTCTTGGCTCCCCACAAGATAGCTTTTGTCCCATTATTTTTGGTAGACCCTTCTTAAACACTGTCAATGCTAGAATAGACTGCGAAAAGAGTGTTGTTACTATTGGCTTGGGTGATATGTCCCATGAGTTTAATTTCTCTAAATTTAGTAGACAACACCGTGAAGAAGGATTGCTTAGTAAGGATGAAATTATTGGTCTTTCTTCTATTGCCGTACCTCCTAGTGATCCTTTAGAACAATATTTGCTAGACCATGAAAATGATATGTTTATGAATGAAAGAAGGGAAATAGATGAAGTATTATTTAAACAGGAACCTATTCTGAAACACAATTTGCCTGTTGAAATCCTAGGGGATCCTCCTCCACCCAAGGGTGATCCCGTGTTTGAGCTTAAACCGTTGCCTGATACTCTTAAATATGCTTATCTTGATGAAAATAAGATATATCCTGTTATTATTAGTGCTAACCTTTCAGAGCATGAAGAAGAAAGATTATTGAAAACTTTGAAGAAGCACGGTGCTGCTCTTGGATATACTCTTGATGATCTTAAGGGCATTAGTCCCACTCTATTTCAACATAAAATAAATTTGGAAGAAGATGCCAAACCAGTCCGTGATCATCAACGAAGGCTGAAACCTAAGATGAAAGAAGTGGTAAGAAAGGAAAATACTAAAGCTCCTTGAGGTAGGTATAATTTATCCCATTGTTGATAGTCAGTGGGTAAGTCCTGTCCATTGTGTCCCTAAGAAGGGAGGTATTACTGTCGTTCCTAATGATAAAGATGAATTGATTCCACAAAGAAATATTACAGGTTATAGGATGGTAATTGATTTCCACAAATTAATAAGGCTACTAAGAAAGATCATTACCCCTTACCTTTTATCGATCAAATGCTAGAAAGAATATGCAAACATACACATTTTTGCTTTCTAGATGGTTATTCTGGTTTCTCTCAAATACCCGTGTCAGCCAATGATCAATCAAAGACTACTTTTACTTGCCCTTTCGGTACTTTTGCTTATAGACGTATGCCTTTTGGTTTATGTAATGCACCTGCTACCTTTCAAAGATGCATGATGGCTATATTCTCTGACTTTTGTGAAAAGATTTGTGAGGTTTTCATGGACGACTTTTCCGTCTATGGATCCTCTTTTGATGATTGCTTGAGCAACCTTGATCGAGTTTTGCAGAGATGTGAAGAAACTAATCTTGTCTTGAATTGGGAAAAGTGCCACTTTATGGTTAATGAAGGTATTGTCTTGGGGCATAAAGTTTCTGAAAGAGGTATTGGAGTTGATAAAGCCAAGGTTGATGCTATTGAAAAGATGCCATGTCCCAAGGACATCAAAGGTATAAGGAGTTTCCTTGGTCATGCCGGTTTTTATAGGAGGTTCATTAAGGACTTATCCAAAATTTCTCGGCCTCTGACTAATTTATTACAAAAAGATATACAATTTGTCTTTGATGATGATTGTGTAGAAGCATTTTAAATACTTAAGAAAGCATTGATCTCTGCACCTATTGTTCAGCCACCTGATTGGAATCTACCCTTTGAAATTATGTGTGATGCTAGTGATTATGCTGTAGGTGCTGTTCTAGGGCAAAGAGTTGATAAGAAATTAAATGTTATTCAGTATGTTAGTAAATCTCTAGACAATGCTCAAAGAAATTATGCTACTACTGAAAAAGAATTCTTAGCAGTTGTATTTGCTTGTGATAAGTTCAGACCTTATATTGTTGATTCTAAAGTAACTATTCACACTGATCATGCTGCTATTAAATATCTTATGGAAAAGAAATATGCTAAACCCAAACTTATTAGATGGGTTTTCTTGCTACAAGAATTTGATTTGCATATTATTGATAGAAAGGGAGCTGAGAACCCCGTTGCAGACAACTTGTCTAGGTTAGAAAATGTTCTTGATGACCCACTACCTATTGATGATAGCTTTCCTGATGAGCAGTTAAATGTCATAAATGCTTCTAGTACTACTCCATGGTATGCTGATTATGCTAATTACATCGTTGCTAAATTTATACCACCTAGTTTCACATACCAGCAAAAGAAAAAGTTTTTCTATGATTTGAGACATTACTTTTGGGATGACCCACATCTTTATAAAGAAGGAGTAGATGGTGTTATTAGACGTTGTATACCTGAGCATGAATAGGAACAGATCCTACGCAAGTGTCACTCCGAAGCTTATGGAGGACACCATGCTGGAGATAGAACTGCACATAAGGTATTGCAATCCGGTTTTTATTGGCCTAATCTCTTCAAGGATGCCCGTAACTTTGTCCTTTCTTGTGATGAATGTCAAAGAATTGGCAATATTAGTAGACGTCAAGAAATGCCTATGAACTATTCACTCGTTATTGAACCATTTGATGTTTGGGGCTTTGATTATATGGGAACTTTTCCTGCCTCTAATGGATATACACATATTTTAGTTGCTGTTGATTACGTTACTAAGTGGGTAGAAGCTATTCCAACTAGTAGTGCTGATCATAACACTTCTATTAAAATGCTTAAAGAAGTTATTTTTCCGAGGTTTGGAGTCCCTAGATATTTAATGACTGATGGTGGTTCACATTTTATTCATGGTGCTTTCTGTAAAATGCTTGCTAAATATGATGTTAATCATAGAATTGCTTCTCCTTATCACCCGCGGTCTAGTGGTCAAGTAGAATTGAGTAATAGAGAACTCAAATTAATTTTGCAAAAGACTGTCAATAGATCTAGAAAGAATTGGTCCAAGAAACTTGATGATGCATTATGGGCCTATAGAACTGCATATAAAAATCCTATGGGTATGTCTCCGTATAAAATGGTTTATGGAAAAGCATGTCACTTACCTCTCGAACTAGAACATAAGGCATATTGGGCTATTAAAGAGCTCAACTATGATTTCAAACTTGCCGGTGAGAAGAGGTTATTTGATATTAGCTCACTTGATGAATGGAGAACCCAAGCTTATGAAAATGCCAAATTGTTTAAAGAAAAAGTTAAAAGATGGCATGACAAAAGAATACAAAAGCGTGAGTTTAATGTAGGTGAGTATGTATTGCTATACAACTCTCGTTTAAGATTTTTTGCAGGAAAACCTCTCTCTAAATGGGAAGGCCCCTACGTTATCGAGGATGTCTATCGTTCCGGTGCCATACAAATCAACAACTTCGAAGGTACAAATCCGAAGGTGGTGAACGGTCAAAGAATCAAACATTATATCTCAGGTAATCCTATAAATGTTGAAACCAATGTTATTGAAACCGTAACCCCGGAGGAATACATAAGGGACTCTTTTCAGAACGTTTCAGACTCCAAAAAGGAATAGGTATGTGGTATGGTAAGTAAACCGACTCCAAAACAATTTTTAAGGCAATATTTCTCCGTTTTGGAATATTTAGAAAAATAGAAAAATAAGAAGCAGTCCGGGAAGGACACGGGGGCTCCACGAGGGTGGAGGGCGCGCCCTACCCTACTGGGCGCGTCCCCCTACCTCGTGGGCACCTCGTGTGCTCTCCGGACTCCGTTGTCTTGCACGTTACATTTTTTGGTCGGTAAAAATTCATTATATAATCTCCCGAAGGTTTTGACTCCTGTATCACGCAAATATCCTCTGTTCTTGTTTTAAGCTGTTTTTCCTGACATATCTAGATTATCATGATGTCTCCAAGCGCCCCCAAGGACAAGTTCTTCGAGAAGGTCATCAAACCTTACCTCGCAGAGGTGCTGCGACACCCTCAAACCATTGAGATGCGTGATGGGTTGCTGCACATCTGCGATGTTGAGGGACCGAAGGGGACATGAAGCGTGGAGACGAGGCTTGAAGCAAGGGAGCAACAAGTTTTCAAGTGCCAGGGGATGGTGGAACGTGGACTCAACTCCAACCACATGATGATCGCGGAGTTCACCAACAACCACGAGATGGATGCCGACAACATTGGGGAGACCATCTTCAAGCTTCACGAGAAGATCGAGCACCTTCAAGCCCAAATCTATGACCTGCAAAACCAAAACTGTGAGTATGAATATAGATTCAAAAGGATGAGTTTGGCTGCAGATTTGAGGATCCCGGAGACTCGATCATCCTTCTATTATGGTGAGCCTATGCCTTGGAAGATGGACAATAAGCCCGCATCATCAACAACACCGCCACCTTCTTCATCAGCAAAGGAGATATAATCACATGGGTATGGGCACTCCCCTTGGCAACTTCCAATCTTGGGGGAGATGCCCCGGTATCGTATCACCATCACACTCCTATCTTTACCGTTTTTCTTAGTTCGATCCTATTAGTAGTATCTTGATCTAGTAGAATAAAGTTTTGGCATGATTTAGTTTTGAGTTTTGCTTTATGATCCCTCTATGTAATCGAGTCCGTGAGATATATAATAAAGATTAGTGTTGAGTCAAGGGCTTGATTATTTTGCCATGATCTTGAGTGAATAAAAGAAAAGAGAAAAAGAATAAAAAGAAACAAAGAGATCATATTGATCTTATCGAGAGTAATGACTTCACATAGAAATAGTATGATGATTAAAAGTTGTTGGGAGTTGGCAAACATAGCTTTGGTCATCGTTGCAATTAATAGGAAGTAATAAAGAAGGAGAGGTTTCACATATAAATATACTATCATAGACATCTTTTATGATTGGGAGCACTCATTAAAATATGACATGCTAAAGAGTTGACGTTGGACAAGGAAGACAACGTAATGGGTTATGTTTTCTTATATCTGAGATAAAGTATATTGTCATGGATCATCCAACATGTTGAGCTTGCCTTTTCCCCTCATGCTAGCCAAATTTTCAGCACCAAGTAGAGATACTACTTGTGCTTCCAAATACCCTTAAACCAGTTTTACCATGAGTGTCCACCATATCTACCTATGGATTGAGTAAGATCCTTCAAGTAAGTTGTCATCGGTGCAAGCAATAAAAATTGCTCTCTAAAAATTGATCCTATCGTTCCGACCGAATGCACGGGCTCGGCGACAGGCTTTGCTAGGCTCCCTCTAGGCTCCCTCTAGGCGACCCCAAGGCGACCACCGCCAGTGGCCACTCCGGCCCCGGCGGCCACCCTTCCTACCGCCGGTGGCCACTCCGGCCCCGGCGGCCACCCTTCCTACCGCCGATTGCCACTCCGGCACCGGTGGACACTGCTCCACTGCTTTTTGTCACCCTCAGGGTGGCAGCCTCCAACTTTCTTTCGGTTACTTTGCAGGAAGTGTTGCTGCTAGGATGACCATGGATCCTCCTTCACTCAACTTTGCTCGAGGTAAAGATTTCCAACTGTCCATGAGGCAAAAGTTTGGTCACCCAGTGGTGTTTTCACCTGGTTTTCGTCAACGTGAGTTCACTTTGGTGGTTTCCTTCCGCCGTGCTTGTTTTCGGTTAGATTGTCACACGGTTAGTATCACGTTGCAATCCTGTTTTGGTGGCTATCCTCAAGGTTTCCGTGTGCTTCACCTCAAGGACAAAACGTTCAAGTTCTCTGTTGCCTCAAAAGCTGTGGGTTTTGAGATTTATAATCATGGCCGGACAGTTGAGAAGAATTTTGGGTTAGTTTTCAATCTTTGGGGATTTGGAGGGCCTAATTGGCTACGTGAAGAACAACTTTACTATCGTGAGGAAGAAGCTTCTTGGACTAGAGTTGTCAATGGATCGCGACCGCGATCTGTCGCCGGCACAGTCTCCGGCGATCAACCTTGGCAGTCGGTTTTTGCTCGCTTAGCGAATATTCCGACCACTAGCAATAATGTGTTCACAGACTTTAATGTGCCCTTAACGCCCAATATTACTCCCTCAGGAGAGGATCACGCAGCAACTACTGCAGGAGGGAATCTGGGTCCTTCAAATATCTCGATTCAATGCTATGCGTGTGGCAAGATGGGCCACTTTGCTCGGGAGTGTCGTGACACTCGCCTTCCTGGGCTTTACCCTTCTCTCAAGTTTGCTACTTTCCCCAACCCACCTATTGAGGCCTAGGACTTGGAGGTGATCCAGGATTGGTTCAAGTTCGTTGGCCCGGCCCGTGACCCCTCGCGAGTTTCCTCTTTCCGCGAGCTATGTATGGGATCTTTTCCTAATTTTCAGCCTCGTCCTACTCTTGCCTCCTCAACTTCTACGCTCTGCTCCTCTGTTGACCGCTCTGCCCAAACTCCTTTCCCGTCACCTTGATCTTGACTGCGCCGGAGAGTATTCGTTCTGCGGCTCCGATGGCCAACATCCCAATTGATCCGCGTCCGTTCGTGCCTCATGGTTTCGACATTCAGCAGGTCCCTGACCACAATGGGGTGGCTAGGGTGGTGCTGCTGGAGCGTCCTCGTCGCCATGAAGATTGGGCGATTGCGACCATCCATCCCCTCCCCGCCGATGCTCCATTCCCCAATGTAAGAGAAGTTCTTGAGGAGTTTATTGTTGAACATAGGCAGTTGGGGTTGCGGGACGTTCAGCGTTGCCCGTTCGGAGAGGCCTATGTTCGGCTCACAAGGGTTAGGGACAGGGATAAGCTGGTGCTAGATAGTCCTCATGAGTTTGGTGATGTGTTCATTACTTTCGTGAAGCACGATGAGGGAAGAAATCACAGGAGGGTTCATTTCAATAGAACTGTTTGGTTGCTTCTAACGGGAGTTCCATTTGATTTCCGTAACACTGAAGATTTGGCTTGTGCTATCAGTAAGTTCGGTCGCATGATATCCTGGGACAAAGAGGATGATCACATGGGGCGTATTGTAGTCAAGGCTAGAGTTATGAACCTAGATATCATTCCTAAAAGTATGCGTTGGTCTGAAGGAGATGAATTTGAGGAAGATGGTTGGTCTTCCTCCATTGAAGTGCTGGCAAGTGAGCTCCTTGGTGGTGGGCCTGCAGATGAGGATCCAATTCCTCCTGCCAATGTGGACCCACACCCTCTCTCTGAAGATGCTGTGTCTGCTCATGGTTTTCATGCTGATGCTGCCAACAATAATGATATGGATGCTTAGGGTGCAGAGAATTGGGATAATTGGGAAGAGATTCAGCAGAATCAGCAGAATGCTAACCTTGAGGATCTTTTGGATGCTGTGCAGCAGGAAGAAATGGCCTGGGCAGATGGAGAAGAGCTGCATCCTGCTCCAAGCAACAACAGTTTATCCTCTGATATGTCTTTCTCTGAGGGAGACAACACAAATTTGCTTTTGGCCCCTGTTGCAGTGGAGACTATCCCTCCAAGGGAGGCAGTGCCTGCTATTATTCCTCCCCAAGCCATGGTGATTGCTAATGGTCTGCAGAACATAATTCAAGCCTATCAGTCAGATGATGAGGAACCTCCTTTCCTGCAAGAGAATACCCAGGATGCTGCTTTGGTTGTTGAAGTTTTATATGATCAAGTACAGGTTGTTGCAGAGAAACTGCAGCATGTTTCCTCCAATAGACATGGAGCAGATGCCATTGCTGATGTTTCTGCATCTCTTCATTTGGATCCTGCCCCACATGTGCTGCTGGACGCTGTTGAGGAGCCTGCCTTGGTTCCTGATCCATTTTTAGAGACTGTGTCAACTGATGGACAAGTTAAATCTTCACTTGATAGTGGATCTTCAATTGCAGTCCTGGCATGCAGTCCTGAACATGTTAATAATGCTAGGGGAAGCTTGCAGCCATTGGAGAACTTTGAGGATCTACAGTCAGGGTTACAAGGTAATTGGGTTTCTCAAATAAATGAACACTTTAGCATGGCTCCCTCTCTTCTTGGTTTGAAAAGAATTCAGATGGCTGCTGCTGCTACTAATGATCACTCTGTTTCTGAAGAAGGCATGTCACTATGGAAACACCACTTTAAGGACCAATCCTTGGAAAACAGGAGCTCTTTCTCTACCAACATTCCTGTAAGTTGGTTTAACTTTATTGTTCACCTGCTTCTGTCCCCTGATAAGTTTGCCTGGACTATTAATATGCTAAAATCTGGAATGTGGGAACTGTTCACTGCTGTGGAAAATATGGATCAAGCCTTTATGTTCCACATACCTGACAAGTGTCCTACCTCTCATGCACCTATTTGCCAGGTCATGGAGGATGAGGTCAACGGCAAAGAAAATATTGGTGTGCCTGCCAATATGCAGGATGTGGAGTCCTAGGCCCTGCTACAACCTTTTGGTTCAGATAACTTGAGGAAGAGAAGATGTGGAAAGACTCCACTAGTGGAAACAGAGGTAAGGAGAAGTGATAGAATTAAGAAAGAAAATGATGGTTACAAGAGAAACTCCTGTTCTAATAATAATTGTATGCCCTGCAATGCTGTCCCTCCAATCATACAAAAATCAGTTGTTAAAAACCTCACTGCCTCTTTTTGTAAGGTTGCTGAGGGGGAGCTGGAGGACAAGCTGGCCAAGAAGCCCAAGAGAAGGCAAGAGGGTGTTTTGGACAAGGTGCCCTTGGCCAAAGGAGATGGACATACCTCCAACTCATCTTAATGTTTATGTCCCTTACTTGGGGTACTGTGTGGAGGGTGTGTGTGTGTGGTTCCTCACCTAGTTTGATGCTGTCTTTGATCAATGTAAGACTTGGATACTTGCACTTTATGATCTCTATATGTCTGGTGATGTACTATCCTATTACTGCTTACTTGCTGTATGATTGGATGCTCTGCTGGATATGTGTTGTGTTGTGGATCAGGGTTTTGTACAATTTTCCTTTATGTGTGGAAGATCAAGTGCTGGTACTTGACCTCTGGTACAAAATAATTATATGTTTCCATGAATAACACAAACAGAAGCTGGAACATTCTCAATTGGAACATTAGAGGAATAAATTCTAAGGACAAATGGTTGGCCTTAAGGCAGAAAATTGATGAGAGTGACTGCAACATTTTGTGTCTTCAAGAAACCAAGAGAGAGACTTTTGACACAGCTTACTTAATTTTTTTTGCCCTTCCAGACTTAATAAATTTGCCTACCTGCCCTCTGTTGGAGCTTCTGGGGGGATCCTTGTGGTTTGGAATGGATCTCAGTTCTCTAGAGAAGTCATTGCACAAAATAGGTTTTCTCTTTCATTACAGTTTACCAGTCTGCTCTCCAATCAGTCTTGGATTATTTCCAACATTTATGTGCCATGTGATCCACAAGACAAAATTGAGTTTATTAACTGGTTTCTGAATATTCACATGCCTGATGATGTTGACTGGATCCTAATGGGAGATTTCAACCTTATGAGGGCACCATCAGATAGGAACAGACCTGGGGAGATGTCAATGATATGCTTATGTTTAATGAGGCCATCAGTAATTAAGGTTTAATTGAATTACTTTGCATGGCAGAAAGTTTAGTTGGAGTAACATGCAACATGATCCTCTGTTGGTAAAACTTGATTGGTTTTTCACTTCTGCCTCTTGGATGACTACTTTTCCAAACACAATTGTGATGCCTCTTGCAAAGCCTATTTCAGATCATCTGCCCTGTGTAATAAAAGTTGGTACTTCTATCCCAAAGGCAAAAGTGTTCAGATTTGAAAACTACTGGCTCCAACATTAAGACTTCAAGCAGGTTGTTGCCAATGCTTGGAATATTCCAGTTGGCAATCTTGATGCTGTCAAAACCTTGAATGCTAAGTTTAAAAACTTAAGAAGAGCTTTGAAGCTGTGGGCCAAAACCTTGTCTTGTTTGAAGACTCAAATTGCAAAGCTGAATGAGTTCATTTTCCTGTGGGATCTCTTTGAAGAATTTAGAGAGCTGGACATTCATGAATGGAACTGTAGGGCTATTCTTAAAGAACATTTGCTTATTCTATTGAGGAATCAAAATATTTATTGGAAGCAAAGAGGGAAAATCAAGGGGGTGAAGTTTGGAGATGAGAACACAAAGTTCTTCCACACTAAAGCATCAATTAATTACAGGCATAATCATATTGCTGTACTCCAAAATGATGACCAAGTTGAGATATCTGATCATGATGGGAAAGCTGCAATTCTATTGGACACTTACAAAAAAAGAATGGGCACATCTCAAAAAACCTCAATGCATTTTGACCTGGCTTCCTTGTTTGGGCAGAGACAACATTCATATATCTTTGATAAACTTGAATTGCCTTTTACTGAAGAGGAAATTGATGCTGTGGTCAAAGATCTTCCATCAGACAAATCACCAGGCCCTGATGGTTTTAACAATGAATTTCTCAAGTCTTGCTGGGACATTATTAAGGGAGATGTGCTGAAATTCATATATGATTTTCATGCAGGGCACATTTCTATTGAGAGCTTAAATACTTCATACATTACCCTCATTCCTAAGGGGAGTACTCCCTTGACAGCAAATGATTTTAGACCAATCTCATTACTAAACTGTTGTCTGAAGATTGTCACTAAGCTGCTCGCAAACAGGTTGCAGAAAGCAAACCTCAAGTTGGTTCATATCAACCAATATGGTTTTCTCAAAGACAGGTCCATTCATGATTGTTTGGGTTGGGCATATGAATATTTACACCAATGTCATAAGTCTAAAGATGAGATTATTGTACTTAAACTGGATTTTGAAAAGGCTTTTGACACAATTGAGCACCAGGCAATGCTGGATATTTTAAAGGCCAAAGGTTTTGGGGACAGATGGATTTCATGGATTAAAATGCTTTTCACTTCTACTTCATCTGCTATCTTGCTAAATGGGGTCCCTGGAAAAAAGTTTTATTGTCTTAGAGGTGTAAGGCAGGGGGACCCTCTTTCCCCCCTCTTGTTTGTGCTTGCTGCAGATCTTCTTCAATTAGTTCTCAACAAGGCAATGCACATGGGATTGCTTTCTGCTCCCTTACAAGTGGAGTCATGCCCTGATTTTCCAATTGTCCAGTATGCTGATGACACCCTGGTTATTCTAGAAGCAGATGCCAAGCAACTACATTGCCTTAAAGCCCTACTCAATACTTTTGCTGATGCCACTGGACTTAAAGTAAATTACAATAAATCTAGTATGATTCCAATAAATGTGTCTGAAGAGAGGATGGAGATTTTGATAAATACTTTTCATTGCAAGAAGGAATCTTTTCCAATCCAATATTTGGGAGCACCCTTAGGCCTTCATAAACCCACTGTTGAGCAATGTTTTCCTCTTGTCACAAGACTGTAAAAGAAGCTTCTGGGTTTGTCCTCCTTTATGACAATGGCTGGAAGATTATTGTTGGTGAAATCTGTCCTCAATTCTTTGTTGATCTATCTCATGGGATGCCTTGATGAGCCTGTCACCATCAAAACACAAGCCATCAAGTATTTGAGACACTGCCTGTGGAGAGGCCTAGATCTTGAGGACCACAGACCTGCCATGGTGGCATGGAGCACTGTGTGTAGACCAAAAAATCAAGGAGGTTTGCGTGTCATGGATATCTTTATTCAAAATAAGGCCCCGCTACTTAAGAATCTGCACAAATTCTATAAGAGACACAATACCCCCTGGGTCAACTTGATTTGGGAATCATATTATAACAATGACACACTGCCTGGTAATCACTGGATTGGATCTTTTTGGTGGAAGGCAAACCTTAAGCTTATTGATAACTATAAGTCCTTGGCCAGATGCAACATAGGTGATGGCAAGAGTGCCTTCTTCTGGACTGATTTGTGGCACTCTGCTTGTTTGCAAGACATGTTCCCTCATTTATTCTCTTTTGTGAAGAACAAGGATGCTACTGTCCACACCATTCTCCAAGCAGAATTCTTAGAGGATCTATTCCATCTACCTCTGACTATGCAAGCTTTCCAGGAATTTGAGGATATGGAGAACATTTGTATTGAGTTAAGGGCTTCTGATGCACTTGATTGCACTGACACTTGGAGTTACATTTGGGGTAATGAATAATTCTCAGTTGCTAAGGCCTATAAAGTTATGATGGGAGTTAAAATTGTGCCACAACAGTTCAACTGGATCTGGAATAGCTCTTGTCAGCCAAAGCACAAGGTGTTTTTTTGGAGACTGCTACATGATAGGCTCAATACTAGAAATCTCTTGAGAAGGAAAACTTTTCATTTGGCCAACTATAACTGTGCTGTCAACAACTATCCACAGGAGGAAACTCTTCAGCATCTCTTCTGGACTTGTCCTTTTGCAGCTCAATGTTGGGACTTGATTTGCCCTTCACGACAGGCAAATGCTTCAATTCTGGAAGCTTTTCTTGATCTCAAACTGAAGCTACATGTTCCTTTTTTCATGGAAATAATTATCCTTGCTTCTTGGGCTATTTGGATCTCAAGGAACAATTTGATCTTCCAAGCAGTTCAACCTACTATCCAGAGGTGGAAAGCTATTTTCCTGGAGGAGCTCAATCTGCTAAGATTTAGGATTAAGCAGAGTTATGCTGGAGCCTATTGTTCTTGGCTTGACAATCTTGTACTGTAATTCTAGACTCTAGTTAGTTTTTTCTCCTTAGTTTTTTTCTCTTTTCTTTCTTCTTCTTTCTTCTGGCTTATCTCAAGCCTTTTGTACATTGGAACTTTTTTGTTTTTTTGTCTTACTTAATAAAAATTGCAGTGGGGTTTTGCCCTACTGTGTATAGTAAAAAAAAAGCTTTATACGATCTTGTGATGTGGAAGAAATAAAAGCGACGGACTGCATAATAAAGGTTCGTATCGCAAGGGGAAATATAAAGTGACGTTCTTTCGCATTAAGATTGTGTGCATCCAACCATAAAAGTGCATGGCAACCTCTGCTTCCCTCTGCGAATGGCCTATCTGTTACTATTATCTTCTATCTTATACAAGAGTCATGGTGATCTTCACCTTTCCTTTTTATATTTTATCCTTTGGAAAGCACAAGGTGTTGGAAAGATCCTGATAAATATATCTAATTGGATGTAGGGGAGCATGAGTTATTATTGTTGACATTACCCTTGAGGTAAAAGGTTGGGAGGCGAAACTATAAGCCCCTATCTTTCTCTGTGTCTGATTAAAACTCCGTGACCACAAGTATTGCGTGAGTGTTAGCAATTATGAAAGACTAAATGATAGTTGAGTAGTGGACTTGCTAGAAAGCTCTGACATAGACTCTTTCTGATGTTATGATAAATTGCAATTGCTTCAATGGCTAAGATTATAGTTTGTTAGTTCTCAATAAAGTTTCTGATTCATACTTTTGCATTGTGAATAGATTATTACTTGAGCATAAGAAATCATATGACAATATCCATATAGGTTGCTGTTATGAAAATAATCATGATGCCTTCATGTCCGTAGTTTATTTTTATCGACACCTCTGCCTCTAAACATGTGGACATATTTATTGTTATCGGCTTCCGCTTGAGGACAAGCAAGGTCTAAGCTTGGGGGAGTTGATACGTCCATTTTGCATCATGATTTTATATCGATATTTATTGCATTATGGGCTGTTACTACACGTTATGTCACAATACTTATGCCAATTCTCTCTTATTTTACAAGGTTTACATAAGGAGGGAGAATGCCGGCAGCTGGAATTCTGGGCTGGAAAAGGAGTAAATATTAGAGACCTATTCTGCACAACTCCAAAAGTCCTGAAACTCCACGAAAGTTATTGTTGGAAATAATAAAAATATTGAGCGGAAGAAGCACGCAGAGGGGACCCACTGCCACAAGGGTGGGGCGTGCCCTACCCCTGTGGCGCGCCCCTACCTCGTGGGCCCCTGTTGGCTCTCCGTGGCCATCTTCGCTATATGAAGTCTTTCGTCAAGGGAAAAATCATAGGCAACCTTTCGACGAGACTCGCCGCCACGAGGCGGAACCTTCACGGAACCAATCTAGGGCTCCGCAGAGCTGCTCGCTGGGACACTTCCCCGGAGGAGGAAATCATCGCCATCATCATCACCAACGCTCCTCTCATCAGGAGAGGGCAATTTCCATCAACATCTTCACCAGCACCATCTCCTCTCAAAACCCTAGTTCATATCTTGTATCCAATTCTTGTCTCCAAGTCCGGGATTGGTACTAGTAGGTTGCTAGTAGTGTTGATTACTCCTTGTAGTTGATGCTAGTTGGTTTATTTGGTGGAAGATCATATGTTTAGATCCTTTATGCATATTAATACCCCTCTGATTATGAACATGAATATGCTTTGTGAGTAGTTACGTTTGTTCCCGAGGACATGGGAGAAGTCTTGCTATTAGTAGTCCTGTGAATTTGGTATTCGTTCGATATTTTGATGAGATGTATGTTGTCTATCCTCTAGTGGTGTTATGTGAACGTGGACTACATAACACTTCACCATTATTTGGGCCTAGAGGAAGGCATTGGGAAGTAATAAGTAGATGATGGGTTGCTAGAGTGACAGAAGCTTAAACCCTAGTTTATGCGTTGCTTCGTAAGGGGCTAATTTGGATCCATATGTTTCATGCTATGGTTAGGTTTACCTTAATACTTTTGTTGTAGTCGCGGATGCTTGCAATAGAGGTTAATCATAAGTGGGATGCTTGTTCAAGTAAGAACATCACCCAAGCACCGGTCCACCCACATATCAAATTATCAAAGTACCGAACGCGAATCATATGAACGTGATGAAAACTAGCTTGACGATATTCCCATGTGTCCTCGGGAGCGCTTTTCTCCATATAAGAGTTTGTCCAGGCTCGTCCTTTGCTACAAAAAGGATTGGGCCATCTTGCTACACTTTATTTACTTTTGTTACTTGTTGCTCGTTACAAATTATCTTATCACAAAACTATCTGTTACCACTTATTTTAGTACTTGCAGAGAATACCTTGCTGAAAACCGCTTATCATTTCCTTCTGCTCCTCGTTGGGTTCGACACTCTTACTTATTGAAAGGACTACGATAGATCCCTTATACTTGTGGGTCATCAGTAGGCGCTGTGGAGGACGTGGTCGGCACAGGCGGCGTCATCACCACTTCCCTCGCGACCGAAGCAAGAGCAGGAGGCACCGGAGAAGGAAAGCACCAACAACATCCTAGCGACCATGCTCCGCGAGGTATGGGTAGAGAGATTATTCCTTCTGTCCCTCTCGGCTTGGACAAGGGGCATATCCACAGTGGTGACGTTCGTTCCGAGGCGAATCGCAATCCTACGGCCGCCCCCGCCGTGGGGGTGAGTGCAGGACATGCACCGCCTCCGGAGCAGACTGACCCAGCCAATGCTTCGAACAGAGTCGTTGGCCCACACGCACCATCACCTCGTCACCACGCCATCCCAGCGTCTGGCTCCCGACGACGGGAACCTGGCGCAGCCACTACCGGCACCGTGAGGAGCCGGGCGACGTTGCGGTCTACATCTTTCTGGATCGCATTCCTCCAGCTTTTGTTCTTTCT